>JZKD02S2201375.1:227217-252376 GCA_000966675.3 Picea glauca
ATTACTTCCTAGGATTGGAAGTGTGGCAAAGACAGGGTGAGATATTTCTGGCACAAGGAAAATACACAGTGGATGTACTAAAGAGGTTTGGTATGATGGATTGCAAATCCATGTCCACTCCGATGGTTACCAACCTGAAGAAGCTGCATGATTCTGATACAGGTTCAGATTTGGTGGATCCCACCATGTATAGGCAACTGATTGGATCATTGATGTACATGATCCACACTAGGCTAGATATATGCTATGCAGTGATTGCAATGAGTCAATTCATGACTGAACCGAGACAGAGACACTGGGTGGCAACAAAGCACATCTTGAGATATCTCAGAGGGACCATTACTTATGGTCTGAGATATACATCCAGTGGTGGCTTATTTTTGCATGTGTATGTAGATGCTGATTGGGCAGGAAGCCCAGTGGATCGGAAGAGTACTTCCGGATACTGCTTTAGGTTACTATTTCAAGCTTCTCCTCTTCCCCTCTTCAGCCTATATAAGAAGAGGTTGAACCCTCTCCTCAACACAGTTTTTGCAATGCAGTTTTGCAATACAATTTCACAACACAGTTTCGCAACACAATTTTGAAACAGAGTTTTCATATGCAGGTTGAGGGTGAAGTAATAGAGGAGCACATCAGTGATAAAGAGGCAACACATCAAAGGTGTATTTCAGCAAGGTCGTGTAAGTCTTTGTCAGGTCAGAGTCATCTTGGCAAGCTCTTTGAGAGAAGTACATTCATGGTGGATATTTGTAAGAGATCTTACATTATTAATGCAATAAAGGAATATTGTTTGATGGGGTTTTTCTCCCTGTATAGGGTTTCCACAGGGTATATGTGTTGTTGATATGCATGTTTACTTATCCATATAATTATTGCTATTCGATTATGATTTGAAATTGTTGAAGTGTATTAAGCTGGAATCAAAGTATTGAAGAAAATAAAAGAATTAATCCGCATAAGAAATCAAGCTCATAATCTAACAGAAATTACTTCTCGAAGAGCCACTTGGAACTAGTTCTTCCTCCGACCTTGGCACAATATTGCACACATCATCCTGCACACTGGCATCCCTCCAACCATACTGGTCAGGTACTCCATGAATACTGGAAGTCACCGAATCGATGATGCTACATATCAGTGCAATGAAGTTTGGAAACTTCATCGAAGGCTTGCTCTCCCTCAATGTGATCCTAGGAGCCTCCTCCTGTTCTTGAGCATCAATTAGTGTCATCTCGTACCAACTTGGTCTCTTGATAGAATTGGAAGGGGCTAACTCCCTCTTCCCATCTGAAGGTTGACTCCTCACACTGGAAGTCTGTGAACTTTGCTCTCCCTTCGAAGCCTCTTGCTCCTCCTCCTCTATCATTGTCATCAATCCATGATCCAAGATCCCCTTGGATCCTCTTACAGGCTTTCCCTGCAACCTATATACCTTTCCCTCTTTGACACCAATGATAACTATTGTGTCAAGGCTAGCTCCCTCTAAATGCATGAAAACTTGTACATTCTAGAACAAGACTGCATAACCCTTATCCTCTAGAGCTGAGACTGGGAGAAAATTCCTCCTCGACTTTGGGACAGACAAGACATCTGCCACCTCCTGAAAACCTCCTCACTGCAGCTGGAACCTGACTGTCCCAACTCCCTCTACACCACACTTGGCATGGGTTCCAAGCTCCACATGCAGATCTAAGTCTGTCTATGACCAACTAATGAACAACTCATGTGTCCCTGTCATGTTCTTTGTCCACTGAGAAAAGAAATACAACCAACTCCTGGAGCTCAGATCTGTCTACTGCTGGCTTCTCTTCTCCTTTGGACTGAATATATCTCCTTATGCAAAGAGTCCTTTTCTCCATCTAGGAGTCACTGACTCCAATAGATCTGTCATCCCCTGATCTCTGGATAAAATTCCTTCTATACCAATCCAAGATCCCCTTGAGTCACAATCCTTCATGGCTCAAGCACTTGAGCAAAAATCCTTCTTTGCTCCAAAGTGGATGACTCATGCACATGAGCAAAAGTCCTTATTCTCTCTTATGTGCTCCTGTGTCCTAGATCCCTATCCAAGATCTCAATGTTGGTTGCCTGGATTCTTACCCGAAATTTTGTTGTTGCCTAGCAAGCCACCCAAAAAAACGATTTCGCTTCCTGGACCCTACTGTATGTTGCCCAGACCTTTTCCCAAAGTTGCCCGAGGCTACCCACAACCTTCTACTACTACCCGGGGTCTGTCTGGGGTTGACCGAGCTTTATGCTCATTGCTCGACTATTTTATGCAACTGCCTACGACCCTGCTGGCGACCCTGTCGGCAACTCTACTAACCTGCTGGCTCGCAGCTTCACTTCTCAATGGTTGTTGGTTGTGGCGTATTTCCTTCTAGTGACTGCTTCAAGTGGCTGGACTGGTAGCTGTGGTCGATCGGCTGGCTGCAGCAGCTATTTTCGACTGTCGGTTGCAGTTGCTACCTCTCCTCTGCTTCCTATCTTCCCACACCTCCCACGTCTCCAACACCTTTGTCGTTTCCACCTGTTGATGGCTCCTCTACTCACCCGACCACACCTCAGCGCTCGTTGTCTTCTACCAACAACACCCACAGCTTACTCCCAGCGGTTCGATCCTCCTTGACTTGTCTCCGCCCCAGCTGCAACCTCTGCAGCCTTTTCCAACAGCTGCGGGTTGTGGTTGTCGGTTGCAGCTACACGTCCCAGATGCCTTACTCTACTTGTGTTGATTCTTGCTTCTACACCCACCATTTCCTCTGCAGACAACTTCATGACTTCTCCCAGCATCCCTCTCATCCCACGACCACAACCTGATCCTCTTGACAATACTCACGCGCAGATCTTCTGCAGTCGATGCGGTCGTACATTGTACGTCGGTTGTACGGCCCGTACGCGGCTACTATATGGTGGTCATACGACAATAAAAAAAATTTAAATTTAATTTACCCTGCAACCTACAAATAATAAAAAAAAAATATTGCACTGCAAATCACGATATGTGTACCTAGTTCCTCCTCATAGTTGATCATGCTCTAATACCATGTTAGATTTATGAACCGAACACCTGACAATTTATTTCCTAGTTAATCCTTGTTGTAATAAACTTATCATGCAGATTAATCTAAATAAAAGCACAGATGATTTTTAACGATCAAAATAAATAAATCAACGGAAGCACAATAAGGAAACCATACACATTGCACATGTAATTTTCTGGGTAAACACCCCCAAGGGAAAACCAGAAACTTGTTGATTTTATTAATATATATTATGGGCTCCCATCCTAGGATAATGGCCCACCTAAGGAAAATACAAATCAACAAAATAGCCTAGCCTATCACACCTAGTTGCTACTCCTTTGCTGCCACTTTTCTCCTTTCCTTGGACCAT
This sequence comes from Picea glauca, assembly GCA_000966675.3. NCBI lineage: Eukaryota > Viridiplantae > Streptophyta > Pinopsida > Pinales > Pinaceae > Picea > Picea glauca. Next base: position 230,617 of record JZKD02S2201375.1, read on the forward strand.
GCCCCTACACACTTGGATGAAAATCCTTCTCCACCCAATCAATGAGATCTCCTATCTCACTCTGTGTGTGTCTACTTCTCTCACTTAGGCTATCTTTTATAATCTTAAGTTTACATAAATCTAAAACTCTAGATCACTCAAAGTGATCAAAGGTTGTGATCAGATCTCACCTTCACTTTAGGATCTAATGACTAGGATTTAATTTAACTCACTAATGCCAAATACTTAGGCATTTGACTTAAATTAAACTCCATTAATTACAAAAGTACATCCACTTTAATGATCACTTTATTAAAGTGAATCTCCTAAGTCTTGAGAGGCATTAAGGACGACTTCCACAAGTTAGACACAAAACCGATGTGGAAGTACATGTCTGATGCTACAAACATCAACAATTTTTCTATAGTTCATGGTGTGCATGTGCCATAACAGAGTTTACACAAATCAGCCAATAGAGATTGGTGGACTTATATGCAACAAATAAATTCAAAACTATTGATATATTGATATGATGTGATTTACAAGTACAAACCTTGAGTTCTTGTGTAAAATATTTGCAAAGGAACATTCAGATTGCAAGGAGTGAATCATGATTTCCAATTTCACTATTCACCTTTATAAATTCTAATCTATTCTCTTTCAAATTATAGAAGCCTAAACATCTTTTCCAGGTTCAATATTTTTCAGTACTAACACCACAGTCGATCCACTTGGTGATCAACTAGGTTTTATAGCACCTGGTTCCCAGGAGCTCTTGTAAATGCTTCTTAATTTAGTCACTAACTGTTAGTAGGGTTCTATGCATCCCAAATTCCAATATTTGAGACTACTGATTAAACATAAGTTCAATCTCATGTTGGATGGGAAGTCTTCCTTATTTCTTGTAACATGAAATAAGCTAGATCATTAAATGTGGAAACCCTAGACAGGGTTACATCATAGAGCACATGAGAGAGATCTATGCAATAATGCTCATTAATATTATGAATAATTGGTTGATTTATTTCAATTAGATTCACCTCTCCTATAAAGAGTTCGAGAGGTCTTATTTGTCCAAAACCCTAAAAGCTAATAATAACGCAAACCCTAAATTTTATAACCTAAGTCACTAAGGTGACTGTATTATGTATACGAACCTTATATTCTATCACCCCCTCTTAAGGCTTACAGTAGTGAAATCAAATACATACTGACTAAAAACATAATATTAGAAGAAAACAAAACCAAACATTCTAGAGGCTTCTTCTTTGAAAACAGTTCTTGGACTAGGTAAAGTTCCATCAAGCTGCCTAATAACCCTCGTAGTGGTGTAGCTCTGAAGTTGAATTCTCAAGTTCCGAAATTGCAACTCCTTCTCATGTATCACGAAACCATCTAGTTGCTCGATGTATGCTTCTTCCTCAATCTCTCCATTGAGAAAGGTTGTCTTTATATCCATCTGATGTACTCTCTAACCCATGGATGTTGCATGGGAAATAATCATCTAGATAGAAGTGTATCGAGCAACAAGAGCAAATGTCTCCTCATAATCTATTCCCTCCACCTGAGAGAATCCTCTAGCAACAAATCTCGTTTTGTGCATCTCGATGCTCCCGTCAACTATGTGTTTGATCTTGTAGATTCATTTAGAAGTCACTACAGACTTCCCCTCGGGTCTCAAAACAATATCCCACGCATCATTCTTCATGACGGATTGATACTCCTCCATCATGACATCTCTCCATATTGGATGACTAGTTGCCTCCTCATAACAAGGCTCAAAATGAATGATGTGGCTCATAGTTGTGGCATAGCATGAATATCTCTAAGGTCTCTTATTCTCTCAGAAGGTACCATGAGGCGTTGCATGTCCTTCTGCCTCCTGCAGAGTCTGATGAGCCCATGCAAGTATCTTCCGACCTATTGCAATATCTCTGGAAACATTAACTAGAGCTACAGGATCAATTGGCTCAACCGTCTCCCTCTAAAAGGGAATGTCATCTTGGACCTTATTTGACATATAAAGGTTTCCTCATGAAACCAATGTCTAATACATATGAAGGTTCCCTCATGGACTCAATGTCTCACAAGACATATTGAGGTTTCCTTATGAAACCAATGTCTTGGTTCATTCATCTGACCATCTGAGGCACGTCAGGATGAAGTCTACACCATCTTGCTCGTCTGTGTGTTGAAGCCTAGCTACTTCATCTACACCATGTCTCGGATGAAATCCTGCAAGAAGCCTCTGAAGCCTCACTGCTTCCATGACTTGTGTAATTGGCTACAATATATTCTACCTCTGCAGTACTGAGTGTTATAGAAGTCTGCTTCCACGAATCCTGACTAATCTCAAGCTGAGGCGGCACCTTCTAGTGTGCTTTCTGTCAATTGCACTCTCTACCTAGTCAGAACTGTATATCTCCGTAGCATTTCTTCATCGCCTGAGACATGTCCAATTGTAAACACACTGGTACACTTGCTCTGCTACAACTTAGTCTTCTCAAATCACAAGCTAGATTAGCGTGCTTACTACAAAGCACTATCTGGCTCTTTGCTTTGAGAGTAGCTCCTCCAGTCTCTCTGTAGCTACTCCCTCTGGGATTTTGCAACTACTCCCTTTGGGACTCTGTAACTTCTAAGCACTAAGATTGAGAGTAGCTTCTCTACTCTATCAGCAATTGCCCTCCTCTGGGACTGCTCTCTGTGGAACTGGCTCCTCCACTCTCTCCTAGAACACACCGATGTGGCCATTCTCCTCGATAATGAAACAATTTACGACATTTTTCATCGTTCTTTGGACATCGAATGTCCCACATACACAAATATGAACCGACTTGTCTCACAGGTACTTCAAAAACCCTAAGAGTTTTGTTCAGTTATATGTGTCTTGAATGGTCAATGTTAACCTTATTTTATTTATGTTTTTCATTCCATCGCTATTTGAATTTTATGCACTAACAACGCCCAGATTCAACCCAGATTCTACTATAAGCCTTGTTGAACTCACTTGCGTCCGAAGACAGCCTTGTTGAATTCACTGTCCATATGTAGGAAGACAGGTCCAGTATTCATGCAACACGTTCATTGTCAAGGTTTTAGAAGACCATCATTACTTCGCTCTTGGTATCTGGGGGAAGCATAAATGCAATTGGGCACCATAAAATTTTGAGCCAATTACCCGGGCAAGCAATGAGGAGCTCACCCCACCCAAAGTCGACTTGGTTAAATGCTAACCACCCTTCTGCAGTAGCCTTTTCAGCATCAACATCAGAGGGTAGAAGGCGGTTATCATGGTAATGGTAGTCGCCTTCGAACTCTTGTGATGTAACCCAGATGCCCTTTAGTCGTTTGATCATGCGTCCTCCGATGAATCGAGGGACAATCGTTCTCACTGGAAAACCGTGGTCTGGATGCAGAAGTTCTCCATTCTGCATGTAAGCCAATATGACATCATGCATGGGATCCATTGCAATGTCAACACGAATACTCGTCCCATAATCTAACCCCCCCCCCAGGAAGGTTTTTGGATCCATCGAAGCAGACGTAGAGGGCCCCTTTCTTCTTGGACATCATCCCACATTTCTTGAGCACGTCGCACAGTCGAACCCCACGTCAAACGGAGATGGAAAGCTCGCTTTCTCCCCAGTTGAAGCCAATCGTTTGTTTCACCAAATTCAGTTCCTTGCCCCGATTCCCCGCAGACACCATTGTGACTGGAAGCTCCCGAGGTGGAAACACCTTCACAAGCTCAAACATGGTGAATTTCGTTGGCCGCTTCACCAAATCGGAGATCTCCATTGTCTAGTCGTCCCACGAGGCACGGGGAACATGGCCATGGTTGCTAATGTAATGCAGCGATACAGGCGTGATAAGTCCGTGATCCATGAGACAAGAAAGTGGGGGTTCACAATTCATATTTACCTGGATCCTCCCGTGAGGGAATCATCCAAGTCCCGCTCTGATACCATGTTGGTTTTTCTTCATATGAGATATAATCGATATATTATTACAATGATGAGTGTTCCATATATAGGGAACATATGGTGACCATCCATGAAAGGATGTGTCCCTTGAATAATCAATAACTATTTATTATTATCATTTACTTATTATATATGATATTTAATAATCAATAATTATATTATTAATTATTATTCTAAGAGAATGTCTTCCCGATGTTGTCCAACATCAACAAGACATTGGCTCTCACATTCTCAGAAGCTTGGATGATGGACATATGGGCTTGTGTTTATCAGTTCTTGTCAGTATGCCACACATATGAGTTGGAAGCCCATAGGCTGGGCAATGTACCCAGGGCTTTTGTGCACAAAGGATAAAGGATGTTGTAGTAGCAGGTGTTTTGACATCACTTGGAGATATCATTGCAGCTCTCTCAACCTTGGACGTGGCCTTTGGAGGCCCTTGACATCACCCTCTAGCCTTTGATGTCATCTTCTTGGTTAGGGTTTGGTGGATGGTTTGGTTTTGGAGAGGATTGGCATGGCCTGGGGTGAGGACACACCTCACTTCACACTCTTTCATCATCAGAGGATGCAACTTGGCCTTTGGGAGGCCCAATGTTTTCCTTTGGAGGCATGACATCACCCTCTCCTAGCTTGACATCACACATTTGGAGCATGCTGTCACCCTTTTTAGGGTTTAATAATGTATTTTTGTATTTTGGCATTATAATAGAGGAAAACTAAGGATCGGCCATGTTGTCGTCCTAATACACACCTTCAAACGTGGAGAAGTCTCCAACCCACTTGGTGTGTCTTTGGAGGCACAAACCTGAATCCAAACCCACTTTCACCTCAATCTGGATTCCTTCTGTCTAGGCTCACTCCTAGGGAAGCCAAGAGGGGTAGACCCTATTAAACTATGTGAAGGTTTTATTTAAAAGTCTAGAAGTTAATTAAGTTGTTGATTAGTGTTACCCAACCCAATGACAAGCAACCAATGCAATGTGCAATCTTTCAATGACAAACAAACCTTTATTTATTAAGCCAAAATTAGACTAGTGCCTAAAAATTCCACTTATTCCAATATATACAAAAAATTGATAACTCTACAAGAATGAAACAAACTTGAGAACTATCTACACAATGAATTGAAAAATAACTTTACACAATTATTTTAAAACAATGAATAAATAAAGAATACTTGTAAGTGAATCAATGTGAATATTTACACAAGAAAAATAACTTGCACATAATAAATAGAATGTAAATAATTGAAAATAAATTGTTGAAATGGAAATTGCAAGGAAATGTAAATGTTGTCCAAATGTGTAGGTTGTTTTTAGTTAATTTTAACTCTCTCTTTAACTTAGGGGTTTAGATGTGAGGAGTTGCAAGCCTAACCTATGTGACTACCCCAAGTCCTTATCCCTTGACCAAGAAGAAATGTTAGGTGTTCAACAAGATAACAATAAGGTTCTCCCCTAGCTCCATAGGTCAAATCCAAAGTGCTTGGGCGCTCAACAAGGAGGACACTTAGTGCTGTGAAACCATCCCCAGCTTCAACCCCTTCTAGCCTCCACAAGTCACCTTATTTTAATGGCCAAACAATAATGAGAAATGAGTCATTAAACTAACCACTCAATCCTTCGCCCTTTCTTATTACCCAAGATCCACAAAGTGGTAAGGGGAGGGAATATAGGGCAAAGGTGAGGTAAATTTTATTTACTTTGCACAAATGAAATTTTAAACACTAGCCAGCACGATTTTGCAGGATGGCATAGTCACTCACATGCAAGGTGTGGGAAAACAATAAATAAATTGCTAAGAAAAATAAACAACAATGAACAAACTTATCCACACAACTTTGGCACAATGTGAAGGACAAAGCCTACCGATTTTGTGACAAAGGTGGGAAAAAACTTAAACTACTTTCCAAGCCTCGCAACTATGGTACAAGGTGGAGGACAAAGCCTACCGATTTTGTGACCAAGGTGGGCAAACAAATTAAAGCAAAAATCAGAAAATTACTTCTAATCCTAGCTAACACGATTTTGCAAGGATGGCAAAGTCAATCACATGCAAGGTGTGGGCAAACAATTAAAATTAGTTTACAGATTATGAATTTGGAAAATAAATGGAGAATGCAAGCCCAAGAGACTCTCTTGGGATGCTTACAAAGACTTTAGAAAGCAAGAGAAATAAAGGGGTTTTGCACCAAAGCTTGTAGATATTTTCTTGAGCTTTTAGTGGTCAATTTTGGGTAGCACTTCCCCTTTTAATGGTGAAAACCTGTACAAAACAACAAACAAAACTTGCTAAAAATGCTAAAAAACACCCAAATATGTTAGTTTTGAGTTAGCATATGTACATAAATTTTTACAATAAAAATCTGAACTTGCAAATTGATTTTTTAGCAAGATCTAAGTGATTATGTATGCATAAAATAAGTAAATAGAAGGCTGAAAATTGAATAGAAAATTATGTGAAGCAAAATGAAGCCTTTGGAGTTCCTCCTCCAAGCTTTGGCAACTGCAAATCTGTAAACTCTTTATGCACAATGAGACAAGAAGGTGATATCTTTTAAAATGCCTACAAAATACTTTGCAAACACCAATAAAAGAAAATCACATAAACCTATAGCAATACTACTACAGATTTATCCCTAGCAAAATACTTTGCTTAGGGCTCTTCATGTAAAACAATGTGAAGCAAAAATAAACAAAACTTTGAAATATTACCTCACTAAGAGAAAATACCATACAAGAGTAGCCAAAAAGCACCAAGAATGCACCAAGAACACCAAGAGATCCTCCAAAGCTTCACTTTATTGCTCAAAAGAATGGTTGCAAAATTGCAACAAAAATTACATGAGAGAAATGGGAGAGAGTGAGAGAGAGTGGGGAGAAATTTTGGTATAATAGAGTTGTTGTGAAAACTTCATGTGAAAATGAGGAGAAGGGGCTTCATTTTAAAGGAGGAAAAGAGGAGAGACCCCTCTTGGATGAGACACAAGTGTCACCCATCCAAAAGAGATAGAACAAGTCAAGGGGGGTGCACTTTTAGGGTTTTGGAGTGAGTTAGGGTTTGAGGGGTGAGATGTGAGGGGGGGAAATCCCTTTCCTTTTGTCCAAACCTTTGACTATGCTCTAGGAGGGGCGCACTTAGGGTTTTATGCCCTCTCTCACTTTAATTTTCATTTTTCCCTAAGTTCATGATGAAGGGGGGCGCCTCTCTCACTAGGGAGACTCACTTTAAGTTGTTGACTTGTCACAGAGGGTTCTTCTAAGTGGATTTTTACTTTTCCAACTTAGGAAATAGATTAGAAAACATTTCCCCACTTTTTTTCTTGACTTTAGACAATTTTACAATTTTTTATTTTTTTACTTAAGCCAATTATTTGTTGACTTTTGACTGACTTGGATTCCTCATGGACAATGAGCTAGAAAAACTTGTCCAATTGAGCTAAAACTTGGTCCAAAGGTATAGGAGGTCATAAGCCATTTGATTTGAGTACTCACACCCCTATACAAAATCTCCAAGGACCAAATTTTTACATTTTTCATAAGAAAAAATTAAAATTTTCATTTTACGGAAAATTTTATTTATTAAAAAATCCTACCAAAACCTAACGAAATTCTGCAAGACTCTAGGAGATGTCTAGCATGGTCATTTACAACACTTCTAGACTTTAGTCACCCACTGGGCTCAATCATTAGAATGTTTTTCACCACTTTGGAGGATTATTGAGTGAAAAACTCAAGAGTAATTAAAATCGTTGAAAAGCAAGATTAGTTATCTAAGGAAAAAAACACTCGATGAAAGGACTTCCCTAATGATAAAGTACTAGGCAGCTAAATTATTAAAACTTGACCCATGCTAACATATTACAAAATTATCCCACGCAGGGGAGCGGACATTCCATGGACACAGAAATAAGTGTTGGGGGGGAAATTGCCTTGGTGAACCATAAGTCTTCAAACTTGTCGTAGCATAAGGTACATATCTTCATGATACATGACGTTGACACCTAGTTGAAATAGGTGGTCAACATCTGGCTCCACATGGGCACGTGTGCTTGATCTTTTGGAAGGAGAGCATGCAAGAACCTTGGAATCTGCAAAACAAAGTTCTCACCAATAACCAACTTAAGTACATGTATGAAAAGAATAAATAATAATCAAACAAATGAAATGACTATACCATGAACTATATACATAAATTAAATAATGACAAAACTGAAAGAATCAAAGGAGAAAGGTTAGAGATACGTTACAAAGGATGCCCTCATGGGCATCAGATGATTGCGTTGAAGATCATTTCAAAGTGGAGCCTTTTCATTGGCATATCTAACTTTATGTCGTCCAAATGACTGAGATGAGTTGTCTGAAGACTTATACACTTTACCCTGTTTTCTGATGTTCTGAACTTCTGATGTAAACCCTTTTTGTTAGTTCTCAACCACTTGATAAAATGTTCTTTGAATCCTTTCTGATGAAGTTGTTTTTGTGCCAAGGGAAAAGATTTAAAATTTGTCGATTTTAATTCCTTCTTGAAAGGCTTGGCATAATCTTCCATAGGGATGATAATAATAATAATAATAATAATCTATTTTTAAGGTCAAGGCCAAGCCACACCAAATTGGTGTATGAGACCCCCTTGTTTGTGGGACAAGGGACCCCCCTCCACCCAGCGATTTGACTAGTAAAGTCTACGGAGTTATACATACCCTACCCCCCTCTGGATTTGAACTTGTGACCTCTTAAGAGGAAACACATGTTCTTAACCATTAGGCCCACTCAATGTTGACTATTACTATAACCACTAACTTCCTTATTATCCTTACAATATTCTACCAGGCTTATTCCACTTTTTCTTCTTTTCTTTTCATTCTTTTTATGCTTGTCCTGTTTTTTGGAGACATCTTCTTCGTTAAAATAAATTTCCCCAATTTCTAAGATATATTGAATAGATGGCCCAAAAATCCTATCCAACTCTTACTGACATCTAATCGATTCATCCAAACTCTAGTGAATTGATGTTGATGATGCAGTACCGAATGACAAATACAACTCTGTTCCTGATTCTGAAGGAGTCACCTCAATATCCCTTTCACTTGGAGCTTCTTCAAGAAAAAGACCATCAAAAGAATCCATGGGATCCCAAACATTACAAACACTTGGGAGTTCATCCTTAAGTTTCTCCTTGACATGTGCTATAAAATTAGATGGTATCTCATAACATCCCATATCTAATTCATGATATACAAACTCATTTATGGGTTTTTTGGGATCTTCAACATGATATTTTCTTTCCAATTCTCTGTTTAATCTAAACATAGCTCCATCTGGCGTGGGAATGGTTGCATAAGTTAAATCCATTTGTATACTACCCCCCAAATCTGCAGTTGTTTACTTTGAGAGCAACATACCCCAAGCATCAGGCACATCAATCACTACTATGTCCATTTCTATTTGAATATTAGGGAAGGCAGCCAAATGTACTTGTAAGCCCTTTATCAAACCATGCACCTCAATTGTTTTACTATCCATGGCACAAATGTTATGGTAAGGCCTTGAAATCCTTAAATTTAATTGTTCCATTACTTTCTTAGTCATAACATTTGAACTTGCTCAAGAATCAAGCATGCAATTGTGAAGAAGATAACCAATCATAAGTAGAGAAAGAAAAAGAAGTTGATTCTTTTTGTTTCCCCTATGCCAATTTTGTAAAATCATAGTTGCATCCTGGTAAGCTACAACTTGTGGATTGTCACCATTACCTTGAGGAGGATTTTCTATAGCTTTGAGCAATTTCCCCTTTTGAGATGGAATCTTCATAATCTCTGCTACAGGGACCAACATTTTTGCATTATTCAACCATCCTCCTAAGTCAATACTCAATTCTGAATTTGTAGGAACAATTGATTTAGGAGGGGGAGGAGGTGTCTTAGGAACACTTGCTTGTGTTCTATCTTGATTTTTGGTCCCATCTATTTGATAAGTGAAGCCTCTATATCTAACCATTTCTGATACTTGCTTGGGAGTAAGCTTCGGACCAAAATTTTATGTTACTTTGTCCACAACTTCATTCATGCAATTTACCTCCCTACTATGCTCCATCAATTCCATCAATTCATTCATGCCAACATTATATTCATGAGCAAACATATTAACTTTTTCATTTTCTGATCTAGAGGATTCTCCTTCATTACAAATTTAAAGAAAGATTTGGCAAGTTGATTCTTCATGAAATTTCCCACAAGGTCGACAATATGGGATAACTTGGTGGTCAACCAAGTTAGTAGACTCAAAAGGATTTGGAGGCCTTTGCTCTTGTGGTGGAGGTCTCTTTTGCCACTTATCATTTGGCTTATGATGGGGCCTATTAGCTTGATCCCTCTCTATGGCCACCAACCTATTTTCCATGGTTGTCATCTGACTAACATGGTTAATTTCCATTTGCTTAATTAATTGAGTTAGTTCCTTAATGCCATCATTAGAGGATTCTTGATTTTCAACTTTCCTCTTCCTCTCTTCATTGGGTTTGGAAGAAGTTCCCCTTGAAAAACCAAGAAAATTTGACTTCCTAGCATCTTACATATTCTTATCTATTTTGATAGCATACTTTTGTGCATCCTTTAGATTTGTTGGCTCTTTATCCCTGAACTGATATCTGAATTCTCTCTAAAAGGCTTCCATATAATGAATTAAAATTGAGGCATCATGAGGCCTAATAGTTTGAGGGAGACTTTTAACCAAGTCATTAAATCTCTTATTGAATTCTTCCATTGTTTCATTTTCTTTCTTTTGACTAGAGCTAATGGCAGCCAATAAATGACAAACTTCCTTCTTATCACCCCATCTTTCCATGAAGGCTTTATGGATTTCCGCCATGGTGCTAAATTTGTCATCATCCTATTCCATGAACCAATCTGCGACATCATCTTCCAAAGATAAGACAAAAAGCTTCATCTCAGTATCTTCATAGTCTTGAGTATTACACCATTTACTAATGCACAAGTTGAATTTTCTAACGTGAGACTAGGCACTAATAGCGTTGTTTCCCTGAAAAATGGGTGATTTCTCAATAGCTTTGTCAGGAAGAGGATGAGGATAACCTTGAATATCAGTAAAATTACATGGCTTATATTGGTCACCCATAGTTGTTGTACGATTATTAGATACAAATAAAAAATGTATATCAGAGATTGCTTCTTCCCCAAGACTTTCAAGGATCCTACGAGGAGCTAGTTTGTTTATTCTCCTCCTATACACCCTTTCAGGTTCAACAAGGGAATCAACCAACCCTTGCGGGTTGCTCTTGGTAGGATACCTCAAAGAATTATCAAATGGAGTCGCCACTTGGAGATTAAGCAATGCCTAACAACAAATCTTAAGTTGTGAAAAATTAAGGAAAAAGTTTATTACTTAGTTTTTAAAGAATTAATTAAATTTTGGCAATTAACCAAGGATAAGAGACTTATCCCCGACAATGACGCCAAAGATGTTGTCATCCTAATACACACCTTCAAACGTGGAGGTCTCCAACCCACTTGGTGTGTCCTTGGAGGCACAAACCTGAATCTAGACCCATTGTCACCTCAATCTAGATTCCTTCTGTCTAGGCTCACTCCTACGGAAGCCAAGGGGGGTAGACCTTGTTGTCGTCCTAATATACACTTGCAAACGTGAGCTAAGTCCGGCTCACTTAGCGTGTGTCCTTAGAGGCACAATGCCTAGGTTCAAAGCCCACACTGTCACTTTGACTTGAACCTCTTTCGTCTTGGCTTACTCCTAGGGAAGCCAAGGGGGGTAGACCCTAGTTTCTAGATGAAATTAACGTTATGTTCTAGAAGTTGATTTTAATTGGTTAAAGGTTTCGGGGGAAAGACGAACCTATGATGCAAAGGAAGCAATGCAAGATGCAACTATCCACTTATGTCAAGCAAACCCTTTCCTAAGACAACTAAGACTAGTGCCTAAGATTGGGCAAGGGGTCAACTAAAGTTTAAGGGTGTTTGATTACACCAGATTTACAATTAGATTACAATCACTTCACAACAAGATTAGATACAAGTACTTACAACAATAAATGAAAGAATAGTACAACAATTATGGACAAGATATACAAGGTACAAAGGAGGCAAGATAACCAAGTGCTTAAATGTGTAGGTACTTAAAGATATTTAAAACATAACGATCATCCACATTAGGCCAAGCATGCCCCAATAGCACTTACTCTATTGGACTGTTTTTCAATGGCAACCACAACACTCAATATCCAACAAGATGATGCCTCCAAATGGGATGCGCTATCTCTTGAGGGATCACACCATAAAGAGCATTTACTAAATGAAAAGAAATACTTGAAAGAACAAATTCTCAACAATACTCAAGATGACACTTAGTTAATTAATCCACAAAGAAGTGTACTTGCATGTAAGATTTAAATGAGTTATGTGCTTGCAAGTGATGTTTTAGACAACCATAAGATGTACCCCAAAAAGTGAAGCCTAAAACACTAAGTGGACTAAGAGTTGCTTAAAGATTTTAAAATATTTTAATTACACTCCCCCTAACTAGATGTCAAACCCAAATCCTCCTCCGCCAATTACCAAATGGTTGCTGGATGCTCAAGAAGTGAGGCAACGAGGCCTACCCTAGCTTCACAGGTCAACCCTAAAGACCCGAGTACACCCGGAAAGGACGTCGCGCACCATGAGACCGTCCCCGGCCTAGCACCTTTCGTTGCATTCCTCAAGCCCCATTTTAGATGGCGAATATGGTGAATTAAGGTGCCCTATTATGTCTAATAAGTTGATATACCTATGGGATAAGTATTTTAGTGCGTTTTAAAGTGTTTAGGTGACTTTTGGTTGTCCAAAAATAGTGGCAAAGTGCCAAAACCGAAACTTCAATCAGCCCAAAAGATGTGTTGTAGATTGTGAAAATTAAGCATGTAAACACATATGAACCATATAAAAGAAAGCTTAAATAGAAGAGTTACTCAATCATCATTTACTTAAACATGTGAAAGCTTGTATGAAAGAGTGTTATGAAAAAGACAAGAACAACTTGCCAATGAAAAGATTTGAACTTTTACCATTTACCCATGTGTGACTTGCATTAAGATAGATGTTATAAAAATGAAACTTGCAAGATTTAAAGCATGTAAGTGAATTTATGCCTCCATGGGCTTAAGCTAAGACTAGTTATGTGAATGTGAGATCTACTTCTAGAATATTTTAACCATTAAGCATAAGCACTTCATCAACACATTACTAACCTTACGATTTTGGGGATGTCTCACCCAAGGTGTAGGCAATTATGAAGAAAATGACTTGAAAAGAGAAGCAAGAAAGAAACCACTCACAATGGCACAAGGTGGAGGCAAGCCTACCTTTGTTATGCCAAAGAGGGTTTGGAAGCAAGAATAAGACTTTAGAAATGCTAGAAAAATGAAAGAGAAGGGTGAGATTTTTTACCAACCCAAAGGAGAGACCTTTGGGAGTGTTGTGTGACCAAAAGTGGGCAGCAAAACCCCTTAGCCTGATGAGAACATGCAAAAACCAGCAAGCTATTGTTTGCTGGAAATGTTGCACACAACAAGAAAAGTGAGGAAATTTTTTTGTTTCTAGGACATAAATTTTTCACATAAAAATTCCAAGTAAAAATGTATTCTTGTGACCTATCTATGATTTTAGCAAATTGAAATATAGAAGGAATGAGTAAAGAAACCAGATCTGAAAAGCAATGGATTTTAAGGGGGTTTTAAGAGTAGACTCTTCCTTGAGGCTAGCCCAATAAAACCCTACAGGGAAACCTACAAAATGTGAGAGAGAAGCTACAAAAATAGATAAAATGTGAGTAGATCTAGATGGTAAAACAAACTACTTTGAAATACCCAACTAAACACTTCACTAGATCTATGATAATACTACCACAAGGTCTATCCAAACAAAATACTTTGCTTGAAACTTCTACTCTAGATCCATAAAACTTGAAGTAAGAATGAAAGAGAAATAGAACAAGATCACCTCAATAGTAGCAAGAAGCAACAAGAATACTCTTCGTTTCTTCAAAATCCTCAAAAGCCTTTCTATTACTCAAGAGGAGAGTGTTCTAGCAACAAGTTGTTCCAACACTCTCAAGAGCAAAATGGAAAAGAAGCACAATGAACCAAGAGAGAGAGAGATGAGGGGAAAATCAAGTAGCATAACAATAGCTCAAGATATGGTGAGTAAAAGAGTGAGGGAGGGGATCTATTTATACTTGGAGAGGCAAAGTGAACCCTTCTTGCATAAATGCCAAGTGTCAAAATCAAGCAAAAAGAGGAGATCTCAAGGAGAGAGGCGCACCATTAGGGTTTTGGGCATGGATAAATGAGTTGGATGAGTGAGTTGAGGTGTGGGGCCAAGGAAAAGGTGGCGTGGGAGGCTAGGAAGGGCGCACCTCATGAGAGAGGGGCCCACAACTCAATAAAACTTCAGTTGTGAAGTTATCCCATGCTAGGGGGGCGCAAATCCCCTAGGGGGCGTGAGGGTTTGAGTGATGTGAGTGGGTGAGGGGGTGTAACAAGTTGTTTTAAGTTGGTCTATGTTGGTTTAGGTTAGGAAACATCTCTCTCACACTTTTTCATCATCACTTCATCCATTTGCCCATAAATTACAAAAATGACATTTTTCCAATGTCATGACTTAGCAATAAAAATTGTTGTTTTTGACTGACTGACACTCCTGGTGGACAAACACCTAGCAAAAGTTGTCCGACTGAGCTGAAACTTGGTCCAAGGGTGTAGGGGGTGTCTTTCCATTTCTTTTGAGCACAAATACCCCTATCAAAAGCCCAAAGACCCAGTTTTTACAATATTTGCTCAAAAATAATTAATTAATTAAATAATTAAACTCCCAAACTTAGGAAAATTCAATTAAAAATTAATTAATTAAAAAAAACTTATTTAGACTCAACGGAATTCCGAGAAACTTTCTAAGATGTCATACATGGTCATTTACATCATTCCTAAACAATAGTTACCAGAGGATAACCCCATTAGAACGCCTTTCACCACTTTGGAGGAATTATTGTTGGTGGGAGGGAAAAACTCAAGGGAAATTAATAAGGCTGAAAAGCCCAATTAATAACCTGAGGATAAAAAACCCTGAATGAAAGGAACTCCCCTAATGAAGAAATCCCAAGGTAACTGACCTAAATATGACCCATGCAGACCTATTACATTATTAACCCACGCAGGGGTGCGAAAATTCCGTTTACAAAAAGAAGTGTTGGAGGCATAAATTGCCTAGTAGAACCAAACTGTCTTCGACATATTAGCATCTGATGATGCATCTCTTCATGACACATGGAGTTGACCCCCTAGTTGGACAGGTGGGTCATCAAACCCTATTAAACTATGCGAAGGTTTTATTTACAAATCTAGAAGTTAATTAAGTTGTTAATTAGTGTTACCCAAACCAATGACAAGCAACCAATGCAATGTGCAATCTTTCAATGACAAGCAAACCTTTTTTTACTAAGCCACAAGTAGACCCATGCCTAAAAATTCCTTCTCTTTCCAATATATACAAAAAATTGATAACTCTACAAGAATGAAACAAACTTGAGAACTATCTACACAATGAATTGAAAAATAACTTTACACAATTATGTTAAAACAATGAATAAATAAAGAATACTTCTAAGTGAATCAATGTGAATATTTACACATGAAAAATAACTTGCACAAAATAAATAGAAAGTAAATAATTGAAAATAAATTGTTGAAATGGAAATTGCAAGGAAATATAAATGTTGTGCAAATGTGTAGGTTGTTTTTAGTTAATTTTAATTCTCTCTTTAACTTAGGGGTTTAGATGTGAGAAGTTGCAAGCCTAACCTATGTGACTACCCCAAGTCCTTATCCCTGGACCAAGAGGAAATGTTGGGTGTTCGACAAGAGAACAACAAGGTTCTCCCCTAGCTCCACAGGTCAAATCCAAAGTGCTTGGGCCCTCAACAAGGAGGACACTTAGTGCCATGAAACCGTCCCCGACTTCAACCCCTTCTAGCCTCCACAAGTCACCTTATTTTAATAGCCAAACAATAATGAGAAATGTGTGTCTAATTAAACTAACCACTTAATCCTTTGCTCTTTCTTATGACCCAAAATCCACAAAGTGGCAATGGGAGGGAATACGGGGCAAAGGTGGGGTAAATTTTATTTACTTTTCACATATAAAATTTTAAACACTAGCCAGCACGATTTTGCAGGATGGCATAGCCACTCACATGCAAGGTGTGGGAAAACAATAAATAAATTGCTAAGAAAAATAAACAACAATGAACAAACTTATCCACACAACTTTGGCACAATGTGGAGGACAAAGCCTATCGATTTTGTGACAAAGGTGGGAAAAAACTTAAACTACTTTCCAAGACTCACAACTATGGTACAAGGTGGAGAACAAAGCCTACCAATTTTGTGACCAAGGTGGGCAAACAAATTAATGCAAAAATCAGAAAATTACTTCTAATCCTAGCGCGCACGATTTTGCAAGGATGGCAAAGCCAATCACATGCAAGGTGTGGGAAAAAAATTAAAATTAGTTTACAGATTATGAACTTGGAAAATAAATGGAGAATGCAAGTCGAAGAGACTCTCTTGAGATGCTTACAAAGACTTTAGAAAGCAAGAGAAATAAAGGGGTTTTGCACCAAAGCTTGTAGATATTTTCTTGAGCTTTTAGTGGCCAAATTTGGACAACACTTCTCCTTTTAATGGTGAAAACCTGCAAAAAAAACGAAAACAAAGCTTGTTGGAAAATGCTAAAAATCACCCAAATATGTTAGTTTTCAGTTGCATATGTACATAAATTTTTACAATAAAAATATGAACTTGGAAATGATTTTTTAGCAAGATCTAAGTGATTATGTATGCAAAAAATAAGTAAATAGAAGGCTGAAAATTGAACAGAAAATTATGTGAAGCAAAATGAAGCCTTTGGAGTTCCTCCTCCAAGCTTTGGCAACCTGCAAATCTGTAAACCTTTGCTAAACAATGAGGCAAGAAGGTGAGATCTTGTAAAAGACCTACAAAATACTTTGCAAACACTAATAAAAGCAAATCACAATAAACCTATAGCAATACTACTACAAATTTATTCCTAGCAAAATACTTTGCTCAGGGTTCTTCAAGTAAAACAATGTGAAGAAAAAATAAACAAAACTTTGCAATATTACCTCACTAAGAGAAAATACCATACAAGGTAGCCAAAAAGCACCAAGAACACCAAGAGAACATCAAGAGATCCTCCAAAGCTTCGCTTTATTGCTCAAGAGAATGGTTGCAAAATTGCAACAAAAATTACATGAGAGAAATGGGAGAGAGTGAGAGAGAGTGGGGAGAAATTTTGGTATAATAGAGTTGTTGTGAAAACTTCATGTCAAAATGAAAAGAAGGGGCTTCCTTTTAAAGGAGGGAAAGAGGACAGACCCCTCTTGGACAAGTTACAAGTGTCACCCATCCAAGAGAGAGAGAACAAGTCAAGGGGGGCGCACTTTTAGGGTTTTGGAGTGAGTTAGGGTTTGAGGGGTGCGATGTGAGGGGGGAAAACTCCTTTCCTTTTGTCCAAACCTTTGACCAGGCTCTAGGAGGGGCACACTTAGGGTGTTAGGCCCTCTCTCACTTTAATTTTCATTTTTCCCTAAGTTCATGATGAAAGGGGGTACCCCTCTCACTAGGGAGACTCACTTTAAGTTGTTGACTTGTCATGGGGGGTTCTTCTAAGTGGATTTTTACTTTTCCAACTCAGGAAATACATTAGAAAACATTCCCCCACTTCTTTTCTTGACTTTAGACAATTTTACAATTTTTACTTTTTTACCTTAACCAATTATTTGTCGACTTTTGACTAACTTGGACTCCTCATGGACAATGACCTAGCAAAACGTGTCCAATTGAGTTGAAACTTGGTCCAACGGTGTAGGGGTTCATAAGCCATTTTATTTGAGTATTGACACCCCTATACAAAATCCCCAAGGACCAAATTTTTACATTTTTCATAAAAATTAATTAAAATTTATGTTTTACGGAAATTTTTAATTATTAAAAAATCCTATCAAAACCTAACGAAATTTTGCAAGACTCTAGGAGATGTCTAGCATGGTCATTTACAACCCTTATAGACCTTAGTCACCCACTGGGCTCAATCATTAGAACGTTTTTCACCACTTAGGAGGATTATTGAGTGAAAAACTCAAGAGTAATTAAAATCGTTGAAAAGCAAGATTAATTACATGAAGAAAAAAACACTTGATGAAAGGACTTCCCTAATGATAAAGTCCTAGGAAACTAAATTATTAAAACTTGACCCATGCTAACATATTACAACATTATCCCACGCGGGGGAGCGGAGTCCAGACATTCCATGGACACAGAAAGAAGTGTTGGGGTGCAAAATTGACCTGTTGAGCCATAAGTCTTCAAACTTGTCATACCACAAGGTACATATCTTCATGATACATGACGTTAACACCTAGTTGAAATAGGTGGTCAATAGGCCCCATTTCTATTTTGTAGTTGACAAGTTATATGGACAAATCTATCAGGGTAGCCTCATATAAAATGGCTCCCCTCACATTTCATTTTATCATCATCTTTTCTCACCATTTATGAGAGTACTTCTAAAATTTTCTCCCTATAAGGATTACTAGCTCTTCTCCTCTTATGCATTATGCTTGGAAGGTCAACATGTGGATGGTTTTGCTGATTTTGGATGGGAATTTCTGCAATTAGGGTTTTATCTCATGGTTTCTTTGATGAAGTAAGTGAATTTTCTGCAATTTGTTCTTATGCTATTAATGGTTCATGGTAAATTTGTTATTTTATGCTAAACGTCTTGTTTGCTGAAACCCTAAGAGAGGAACATAAGTGCTTCTTCCTCTCACAAGGTGATTTTTGTCCAAAATTTGTGAAAGAGACCTTACTAGGGTTAGAACCCTAAAGCCCTAAAGTGCTAGACTTTTGATTTTTGACCTAGTTGAAGCTACAAATGTGCTTGCACCCTAGAAATCCTTCTCCTCAAAATTCAAATCCTAAGGCCCTGTTATCCCCTAACCTAGGGATAACTAAGGAGATCATGTCACGAGGCCCACAGGTCCTAGACATGGAGTGCCTAGAGCTAGACAACTTAAGCATGGCCCCGGAGGGCCCGTCTTTTCTTTAGTGCAGTCCACATATCACCAACTGTAGTATTCATCACACAGTCTTGGTCATGAAATGGAAATGAGTCTTGCTCCAAGAGGTAATAAGTCTGGGTATCACGATATATATCGCTCCGATTTTTAAAACATTTAAACATGTTGCATTGAATATTTCTGGATTTCATAACGTTTGCTTAACTTTATGCTCTTTGCCTTGTTCGAACCTGGGAGGGTCACATGGTGCCCTAGTAAGTTGGTTTCCTTTTAGGATAGGTTGTTACCTAGTGGATCTATGAAGAGTCATCGCATGTTCCCTCCATACTTACCATTTTCCATCTTTATCCCCTCCATCTATCCACATTTTTGGGCATTGGGGAAGGCTCCACTTGGAAAGGGTTGTACCTTACCTCATGGGAATAAGGGGCTAAAGGCCCAGGGGGAAATTTAGCTGGAAAAAGTTAAGAGACAAATTTAAACCTTCGAGATGCTTCGCCCAGGGATCCTCGAGAAAGCACTGAAATGCTTCTCAGCAAGAAAATGGGACCCACATATGAATAAAACACTCAAGGAATTCGTTGGTGGATAGGAGGTCTCATCATGAGCCGACCTATCATGACCATGAACATGTAGCCATATGACACTACCACCCAACTGGTTACCAAGCTAGGGTAGTGGCTCTTGGTTGCATGGCCAAGAGAAAGCTAGTCTCATCACGAGCCAGCCTTCTCATTTCCATTGAATGTTTGTCGGTGACACTGCCATTAGTTGGTCACCAAGCCAAGGCAGTGGCCATCAACTCTTTCCTTGCAGCATGAAGAAAGAAAGATAAAAGAAATCAAAAATAAAAATAAATGGCAATCAATGGGCTTGGAAACATTTGCATCCATGACAAGGTGCAGCTCACCCTCAACAAAGGCACCCATAGGTGAGTGTTACATTTCCCTGCTATCACATGCACCCCATGCCCAAAGTTTTTTCCCTCACAGCCTCATACGTTTGCATGATTTGGATCAAGCTCCACTAGGAAAAAGAACTTGACTTAAGGGAGACTGGCCCAATAGGACACCCTGAGACCATTCCAAACCCTAGAATTGTCAAGTTACATAATGTTTTGAGCATTTGTTTCGGTTTAGGGGGGTTTGATGCACATGTTTGGGAGTTTTAATTATTAGATGTGATTTACGTATTATGATGCCTGTGACTTATGGACCCATGGAGGGCGTACTTGTTGTCTTTGCAGGACCTTGTCTGGTAAACAGATACATGGAGAGATGACTAGCTCAGACCTACATGAGGGCTCAAAGCCCATTTGATGGATGTTGAGACCCCATCCAGGGGGCAAGATAAAGATGAAGGGGTTCTTCCAAGAAGAAGAAGGGCGTTGCCTTTGGAGGCACTTTGGTGGACCTAGACCCAGGAGATTGTGCCTTTCCCACCTGAATGTCGACCTTTGGAGGCCCTGGACGTTTCTACATGCAGTGATTGTCACCTTGGGGGTAATCCTGAGGTTATTTGCACGTGTGGGCAGGTTTTGGCCTTTGGAGACCCAACGTTTCACTCCCTGAGCCCAATGTTCCATGACAGAGGTCCAACGTCACCCTAGAAGGGCATGACATCACCCCTAGGAGGGTCTTTACATGCAAATTTATTTTATTTTGTCCATAATTTAATTTTGTAAGAAACTGGCTAGGTCGGCCCTGTTATTTTGACCTAAAATAATTAAAGGTCAAATTTTGGTATAAATAAACATAAAGTGACATTCATTTTATCATAACTCTCACTTGGGAGAGTGGAGGTCTGAAATTTTCGCCCTACTAAGGGTTATTGGCTGAAATAAGGAAGGCACTACTCTTTAAGGCTTGTTTCTTCGCATTTGGATCAATTTATTGGAGTATTTTGGCAATCTAGCATTGTTTTACACGATTATTCTTGGTGCAAGTAAGTAGATCTTTTACTTTATCATTGTTAATGGTTATGGTAATGGTTTGCTTGTTTATACAAGATTATGAAATTGCATGTTTTAATTGATGCTTGAAGTAAGAAACTTAAGGTGTTAACTTTCTTGTTTTTTATTTGCCAAGTGTCATTGAATTGGTCTAGTAACTAGTGCAACCTCTAGAGCCCTAAAGTGCTAGCACTTTATAGGTTGTGGTTAAGTTATTTTGCATCATACTTTCATCCATAAAAGTCTAAGGAGAAGAAGGCGCTAGGGTCTAGAAGTGCCTACACCCTAGCTACCTCCCTTCTTGTGGTCAAGAGTCTAGGAGGACTAAAGATATTACTCCCCCTAAACCTCTTTTCCCTCTTAGGTTTTGTGCATAATCATATGTTATCAGCCCTAGAAAGAGCCGCCAACTTTGACTCCATTATCCCTAGAAGGTACTAATCTTCATTCCTTACCCCTTGACAAAAATCATCAACCTACACTCAAACCTTAAACCTTTCTCCTTTTACTAACTACAATTAACACTAACTTAGTTTAGCAGACTGACCTTATTTGCTGCTGTCATAATCACTGCTACAGCCATCATCTAGCAGCCTGCTCAAGCTCACTTGACCATTTAAATCAACCCAGAATTTGTATGAGGCAAGGTACAATCAATCAGAACTAAAGTGTGC
>JZKD02S2201375.1:270190-295915 GCA_000966675.3 Picea glauca
GAACCTTTAACTGAGCATAACAATCAAGGACTTTCACCCTTTATGGTTTGTGTTTTTCTTCAAAGGTAAGGCAGGTACCAGGTATGTGTTTCTTACCTCTTTCCCTTAAAGTTCAAATCTGAGTTGTTATGGAATAGTTTAAATCTATAAGTGATCTCTTGTTTACTGATTGAAGAAGAAAACCTTGTGTTATATATCTTGTCTCAGATCTAGATCTTTAGATCTGCTGTTACATATATCTCTGCTGCCACAATATCTATAGATCTGCTGTTACATATATCTATAGATCTGCTGCTACAATATATCTATAGATCTGTTGTTACTTGTTGAAGAGATTATGCTATTGATTGAGATATAAGTTTGCCATCACTGTCTGGAACTTAGATCTCTGTTGTATTCATAGAACTGATCTAATTGTCTATGACTTGAAATTTGTCCTTGTTTTCTATTTATAGATATGCTGTCCATGCTCCTGATCTGAGTTGTCTTGTTTAAAATTTAAAAGAGACTATTGTTTTCATCTTTACCCTAGAAATTTAACAAGGAGGGCACCAATGCTTCACCCCAATAGTGCTCTTGATAAAATCTAACACTCCCTATACTATGTGAAGGCAAAAGAACAGACTCATAAAAACACATAATAGCCTAGAGATGGGCCTCTGAGATGCCAATGTCTCTAAGTCTCTAGAACATGGCCTCTTTCAAGATTGAGTCAAACGTCTTTCAAAAGTCGACAAAATAATAGAAGGCTTTCAAAGAGAGATATTTAGCCTCCTTGATGATGTCTTAGAGAGTGAGGATATGATCAATGGTTTGGTGCTTAGATCAAAAACTTGCTTTTCCTTTGGCTCAAAATTGTAGGTGATGGGCAGTAGCATAGAGCTTTGAGAATGTGTGGCCTACCATGATCATCCATTCAAAGCAACACTAGGCCTCAAATTATGAATTGGGTGAACTATATGATGGGACCATGTCTAAGGAAACACTAAGCCAAAAAACATGGTTAAATAAATTAGCTATGTATAAAGAACAAAATGAATACCCTATTTGGCGAACTCGACCTGGAACCCCTCCACATCTGCCACTCTACTAGTATTCATCTCACATATTGCATGTCAAATATCAGTATAGTAGAACAAGTGACAAGATGATAGGGAAAGGTGGTTAGAATAGGAGGCTACCCAAGTATATCATAGAGGGTAGTCTTATGGGCGAACATGACTTGGGAGTCAAGATTAGTAGGAACCCCGGAATGGTTAGGGAAGAGGGTGTGTCGGAAGATTTTAGGCGAATGCCATAGGGGCATGTGCAATTCACATCTCCTTTATGAGACGAAGAGGCGTTTCCTATATCGAAGGAGGTAACAATAATATTTCAAAAAATGTCGGTAGGAGGTGGGATCATGGAAGAAGGCGTGACAGAGTTGTTTGTGACGTGCTTTGCACTCCTTGTCATATTGTCAATTCATAGGGCCAAGGAGTGGGAGGGTGACCTGGTGATATGGGGATAGTAACTAAGAGTTGCTTCCCAAATAGCTAAAGAGAGGTGAGCATATTTGGAGGAGGTCAACTGAAGGGACAAGAATTTGGAAAGGGAAGGCAAGGTGCAGTTGCCTCTCACTTGACCTACACAGCCCCAATCTGGTACATAGCCCCTCCTATCATCCCTCCTCTCCACAAACTCTGCTACAGGAAAGCCTCTCGACTTCCCTTCTGCAATATGCCATAGAAAACATCCCTCTCGACCCTCTTCTGCAATCTGCTACATCCCTCTCGACCCTCTTCTCTTGCTGCTATTGGAAGCCTCACAACCTTCTCTAGGTCTTCTTATAGCCGCTTCAAATCTTGTGTCAAAATATAATTCCTGATCTACCCCTTCAGAGTCTATGAGGCTCTGCTACCATGTTAATTCTTGAATACTAGATCCGATTTGATCTTCCTAACAGTTTTATAACCAGAAAAATTACTTAACATGGAAAATATATTTTTGAACTGTTGAAAACAAATACACTGGTATTCTTAACAATAAAACGCAGTGGAAATGCAAGTAGAAACATAGTCACACCAATGTTGCCAGAGCGCAGAGCGAAGCGGGAGCATTTTTAGGAAGCGGAGCGTCGAGAGCGTCATTTTCAAAAAATCCTCAGGAGCGAAGCATCCGATATATATATATATATATATATATATATATATATATATATATATATATATATATATATATATGTTGCGTTTATATTTAAAAAACATGCAGAAAGACAAATTAGCTGTAGAATGTATGAAAACATGCATATTTGTACATTGTAACATTAAAATGGCATCCATAGTAGTAAGTAGTAGTACATCAATGATTAATCATTCGAGCATCAACCATCTAGAATCTAGCAATTACAAAATTACAAACCAACATACAAATTTTTAAGCCATATAATAGAAAGTAGACCATTAAGTTATGGAATGAAATCAATCATCTAGCAACTATCAACAATAACATGCGTCATGACCAAATAGTTATGATTACAAAATAGGCCATCTACACTGAATTATGAAGATCGAAAGGTCCAAAACAATAAAGTTTAAATTGTGCTAGACTCTAGAGTCTAGTTGCTAAATGCTATGAATCTATCATCTATAGACTGACATGTAAAGTAATGAAGCGCCCCATGGAGCTTCCTGTCACTAAACCATTTTGTAACTCTCTAAGTCACATTTTTGCAACATCTTTGAAGTACAGGATTGGTTTCTTGGTTTAACTGTGCTAATCAATTTAAGGTAATTCACACTTCCACTCTAATCTATAATGACTTAGCTTAATTGACTTTAGGGTTTCCCCCTAGGCTAGGGTAGTTTCCTAAGTCCTTAGTCTGAAGTCATAGAAACAAAGCCAGTGTAAGATCCATAAAGAGTAACTCTACAACATACCATGAGAGCAAACTCTATAACAGCATTTAGTACAGATTTTTAGCACAATCCACAGTGTTTGATTACCATATTTAAGTCATAGAATCAGAGCCAAGGTAAAGTTCCACAAATGTTGTTAAAGAAATAGAAGAATAGAGCAATAGGCCAGCAATATTCATTAGGAAGCGCCCATTTTGCACCTCGAAGCGAGCTTTTGAAATCCGAAAGCGGGCTTCCGGAGAAGCTTCCATGGAGGATTCGCTCGAAGCAGGGTTCTAAGGGTGGAGCGAGGGGGGGGAGGGAGCTTTCGGTAACACTGAGTCACACATATATGACACAGTTGTTTACCCTAGAAACCCTACTCGGGAAAACCAACATTCAGTTTTTCTTTTATTATAGGCCCACAGAGAATTCAAAAAATTATAGCAGCTATTCAAAAAACCTATAACTCAATTTTTTGTCCTGAAAATCCACCCACAGAAATCAGCCCCTACTCGGCCTTTGTTACAGAACTCATCCCTGCAAAAACCTTAGCTCGTGACCCCTCCTACTCATACAACAACGTACGGAACAGCCTGCACAGATCTCCCACGTGCGGTTGGTCCCTTTTCTTGTTGGATTGCAAACTCGACCACTCTCCCACTCAGATTCCCCTTGTTGTTTGTTGTCTTCTCCTTAGCCACTGAGTATCTCACTCTTCTCTCTTGAGAAAATCTCTTTCTCAATCACTGCAAATGAATCTCTCATTCACTTTCTCATGAATGTGTGTCTTTATCCTCTCCTTAGGCTTTCTTTTATATCATTTCATTGACCAAAACCCTAACCCTTAATCTTTCAATGTGATGGATGGCTAGGATTAAATCATAAGCCTCACTTAAGATCAATGGCCAAGATTAGATCTAAGTCACTTAGCCTTAGAAAACCTTAGTCAATAGCCAACATTAATTAATTGGTTTAATTAATGTGTTTTTCCTAAGTCAAACTTAGAAAAGAAAAATAAAAATCACTTAATAAATTAAGCAAGTACCTAGAGAGGCTTTGGACATCTTCTGCATGCTTGACACCTAGCTATGTAGAAGTACTTGTCCAAGCTACAGTCATCAACAAATTTGTCACATTTTTGGACTTGGGGTTGCCCTATGATCTCATCCTAACACACACCTTTCTTTGTCACATTTATATTAGTAATATTTTCGATCCAAAGGGGAGACGAAGTTCCTATGTTATTGAAGAGTTTCTCCCACTAGGACATTTGGGCTTGTATACCATCCAAATTTGTAGCATATCAACTTGATTCTTCCAATCGCCAAAATCATAACTAGCTCTAGGATTATTTGATCTTTCTATATCCCCATCAATATCATATGTGTCTCCTTGGTCTTCCCTTTCGATCATAACCCTTTATTGCACATACATTTCCAAATTAAAAATATCCAATTCTTTCACCACCTTTCTAAGGTTCCCAAAAGTAGCCA
This sequence comes from Picea glauca, assembly GCA_000966675.3. Lineage (NCBI taxonomy): Eukaryota > Viridiplantae > Streptophyta > Pinopsida > Pinales > Pinaceae > Picea > Picea glauca. The sequence goes on from JZKD02S2201375.1 coordinate 274,563, forward strand.
ACATTTTAGAATGGATTTGGAACAGAGAATCACTTTCTTCTAACACCACTCCTAAACTCATACCACTTTACAGTTTGTCTACGATATTCAAGTAGAAAATATCTAGCACAAACAACTTTAGGGAGATACCAAAGGTGTTCTTCACAAAAGAATTCCCATGTCTTTAATCAACTCTTTTCCTTGTTTGTCAACATCCTCCTCACACCAAAGAAAAAAGAGTATTGGATTTTGCAGAAATTATGGTCACCCTTTTGTTTCCAAACTCAAAGTATAGGGTGCCATAATTGCACAAAATCCTCTCTTGGGTTTACATCACCCTTTACAAAAAGACCATCAAAAGAATTACAATAAACAAGTGCATAAACCAAGTATGAAGGGATGTAAAATTTATGGGTTTTGGAAAAATTGGCTAATTGTTTTGCAATCTCAATCAATATAATTTCCCCCAATCAAGGATTATTTCTTCATCTGAACTTTGTAAATGACATATGCTACGTACTTTGGAATTTTAGTTGTATTCTCTTGACCTAACAACCAAGCAAAAACCATGTTATTTCTCTTTACGAATTCACCATGTCATACACCCAAATGTTAGCATCCAAGAACACGTTTGTATCTAATATTTTGATTTTTTCTTATAGGCTCTGGTACCCTCACCAATTTTTGAACACTTCCATGGTCACAAGAACATTCTTTTAATATCTCTACTTTACCAAGATAAATCTATGGTGAACATCAAAGATCTTGGTGCACCAAGTCACTACTTCTCTAAAGTTGAAAACGTCTGCTACATAGGCTACTTGAACAAGGTTTATGTCCTAGGCTTTTCTCTGATTTCTAATTTTTTTGGCAATCCTAAGTATTCCCTGTAGACATTAGACCAATGGAGCAACTTTTCGTAGGAAGCTAAGGCATTGACAATAATGTTGCAAAGAAGCAATTTCCTTTCTTGGGTGAGATCGGGACCTTGAATTCGAATCTAGTGTATTGGTACTCTAAGTACTTAGCAAAATATCAAAACAATAAAAAAATTGCAATCTCCAATCTCAATGATGTGACAACTCCAAGCATGCCCACCAACCTCGTAATAAAACATCCATGAAAGCACTTCTAAGATGTTTACCATTTATGCCATGTGTTTGCTCAAGATTGTTCATTCATTAGCTTAGTCAGCGGTCTTCCATGGCCTTGGACTGTCCTCAATGGCCACAAAGTGTAAGGATGAGTGTGGACACACCCTCCACACTCCACATCCCACACATCCATTGGTAGTAGCGGTGTGGGGTATGGGATGTCGGGGGGGGAGAAAATGGAGGCTAACAAAGAGGACAACAAGGAATGGTCCACCCATTAGGGAAAGTAGTGAAGTCAGGTGAGATGAGGAGTGGAATGTGTGGCACTTGCCCAAGATTTGAAAGGAGCATGTGGGGGGGAATTATGTCCCACATTACTGAAAAAAAATTCTAAGTAACTCAATAAGACATCTTAGAAGCATAAACTTTAAAAATGCAAAAAGCAAAGGCACAAGCCTTGAAGGAAGTTCAAAATGGTTCTCTGTAAGATCCCCAAATGGATCTATGCGGAATTTTTCAATTTTCAATGTTTCTGGTTGAGTGGTTTTTGTCAAACAAATCGCACCTGAAGTTTGTGGAGTTTGGCTCTCGGTACTCCATGTCTAGGACCTGTGGGCCCATCTTTTCTTCAGTGCATCCTATATATCAACAGCAGCAACATCCATCCCACCGGCCTGATCCTGAAGTAGCAGTGGGTCTTGCTCCATGAGGTAATGAGTCTGGGTATCATGGTATGTGTCACTCTGATTTTCGAAGCATTTGAATATGTTGCACAAAACTCTCCTTTATTTCATAACGTTTGCTTGGAAATTATGCTCTTTAACTTGTTCATACCTAGGGGGGCGTGACAGAGTGCCCTAGTAAGTTGGTTCCCTTAGGGATGAGTTGCCACTAGGTGGGTCTATGAAAGGTCATCGTCCATTCCTTCCATACTTACCACTTTTCATCATTGTCCCTCTCATCTTCCCCTACCTTGGTTCGGGCATTGGGTTTGCCACACTAGTAAGGGTTGTACCTTGCCTTGTGGGAAGAAGGGGCTAAAGGCCCAAAGGGTAAAAGTAGCTAGCAAAAGTTAAAAGCCAAAATGAAACCTTTGAGATGCTTCGCCCAGGGATTCCCGAGAAAGCAATAAAAGGCTTCTCAGTAAGAAAAGGGGACCCGTAAGATAAGATAAAACTCAAGGTCTAGTTGGTGGATAGGAGGTCTTATCATGAGCCGGCCTATTAGGTCAATGGGCATGTAGCAATATGACACTCCCATCAATCTGGTCACCAAACCAAGGTAGTGGCTCTTGGTGGCATGGCCAAGAGAAAGGGGGTCTCATCACAAGTCAACCTTCTCATTTCCATGAAGTGCTTGTGGGTAACGCTGTCACCACTGGTCACCACGCCAAGAGAGTGTCCCCCAGCTATTCTCTTGAAAAGAAAAAGCAATAAGACAAAGAATAAAAGGCATTGAATGGGCTAGGAAACAATGGCATCCATGACAAGGTGCAGCTTGCCCTCTACAGAGGCACCCACAAGCAAAACCTACATTTCCCTGTTATCACTGCACCCCTTGCCCAAACATTCCCCTACACCATTTCATACACTTACATGACCTAGATTGGTCTTCACCTGGGAGACACCCCAAACTTGAGGATGATTGGCCCAATAGGACATCCTGAGAGTCGAGACCCTCTCCAAACGTGGCTTGTTAAACTGCATAACGTCTTTGAGCATTTTTCTGGGTAAAGGGAGCTTTGATGCACATGTTTGGGTAATTTGATTATTGGATGTGATTGGCATTGCTATGATCCCTATGAATTATGAGCCCATGGAGGGCGTACTTGTTGTTGTTGCAGGACCATGCCCGGTGGACATGTACATATGGGGAGATGATTAGCTCGGACCTCCATGGGGCTAAAAGCCCACCAGATGGATGTTGTGACCCCAACCAAGGGCAAAGAGACACTAGAGGATGGCACCAGGAAGGAAGAAGAACTTTTCCCCCGAGACACTCTGGCAGGCCTAGACCCAAGGGGGTCTTGCCCTTCCACCATGACATTGGCCCTTGAAGGACCCCGATGTCATCATATTGACCCTTGACGTCATCCAGTTAGGGTTTGGCATGAGAACGGTTTGGTGCTAGTTAGCACATGTGGCAGCTTTTGAGGCCTTTTGAAGCCTAGCGTTCCATGATGAGGGTCGAACGTCACCCTAGAGGGGCATGATGTCATCCCTAAAGTGAAATTAGGATTTTAATTGTTAATTTTATGCAAAAAATGGATTTTTGATGTAAACTGGCATGATGGCCTTTTGTGACCTAAAGGACAATTATAGGTCATTGTCATTGTATAAATATGTAACATCCCACTCTTGCGTGCACCTGATGTGACTTATTCTTCAGGGACACTTGCATGAAAGTGATCCGGTTCATTATATGATTGACTACTTAGCTTATGGATTATGATATTGAGACTGTGGATTATGATGTCATGTTATGTTATCATGTATAGACAGGTGCTATTGATTGGTTTCTCCTGAGTGTGCAGGACTCTTGACAGACTGAGGATGTTGATGGCATCGATGGACCTCCTTGGACTTCGGATCGAGTCAGGGAGTGGATTGTATATGGTTTGAGTGTTTATGTTATTTCATATGTGACATATGACTAGATATATTATGATGTTGTTTATGGATCATTGACATGTTCGTTGATGGATGCAGGTTGACGATTGCTTGATAATCAGACTCACATTTGGAGTAAAGGGGCCATGCATGACAACTGGAGATATTGAGGGAGAGGTGTGGCAGCAGCCCTGCCACAGCCTACTAGCACTCTCGTCGTGGCTCGAACTGTAGGTTAATGATTACCTAGTTCGAGAGATCCACGATGCCGTGAGGGCAGACTGAGACAGTCGCTCACGAAGATTCTAAGGGATGCGCAATAAGGCAGGGTCCTTATTCCTTAGAGGCCCTTAGTCTCCCACAAGGTCACCTAACGGAGTATTGACTCCAAGGGCTTGACGTCTACCAAAATCAGTCAAAAGGCGAGTGGCACCCTTGGAGCACGTAGTGCGTCTTGAAGGGCACGTCGCGTAGATGAAACAAAATGAAGGCGAGTGGCACCCTTGGAGCCCGTAGTGCATCTTGAAGGGCATGTCGTGGTTTTAACACTGGTGAGTCAATGAACCTAGGTACCTAGAAAACAACATCCCATTTTAACCTGGTCAACCTGAAGATAATTGATGCATGAGTAAAGTTTAAAAATTATAGAATTTCCCTTAAAAACATTTTTGTTGAGCCTAGTTGAATTTAAATCCTAGGTCTAAGTAGGTCATGAGAACTAAAATATAATTAAGCAAGTAATAAAGGGGGGGATGAAGAAAATGGGGGTGAAAATTAAATTTAAAATAATTAATGGAGGATTAAATTATTAAAAGATTAATTGTTGGCTAAGTACAAAACTTGCGAATTAGAACTTAAACCAAAAAGGAGAAACTTAATTACAAAAGAATGCGGAACATAGAAGGGAATCTGGTCTAGAAAACTTTCCAATTTCGAACTCAACTAAGCTTTAAGAAAGGTGTCAGTCATTAAGGGAACGTGAGGGAATAAAGGGACATCGAGGAGCGTTTTTAGGAACGCTTTTAGGTGGGTGAAGGAAATTGGCAATTTAATTTTATTAATTAAATGAATTTCTAGTGCAACTAAGGGATTGGGTGACAAGTGTACGGGGGAGAATATTTCCTAATAAATTTTTAATAAAACTAATTTAATGTGCAAATGGAAAGGTCACTAAGAGGAACTCTATAAAAGAAATAGCAGAGGAGGTAAATGGATCACGACTGGTTGGCGTAAGGTTACGCTGCCGATATTTTTCTTGACTGATTTTTCTTGTGGGAGTTGGGATGCCCAACTCGATAGGGAGTGGTAGCTCGACCTTGCGAGGCGAGCTGGGAGCTAGACTTTTCTCTGGTTTGTGTGCGTGGCCCCTTTGCGGCTCGGGGAGCTAAGGGGGAAGAAGAGTACCCCTAGCGTTGGTTGGGAGGTATCGGTGAGCTATTCATGATTAGCAAGCAGGAGACAGTAGGGAGCGCAAGCGTGGAATATCGACGTCGGATTCTTCGCTTCGGTTATGGTAATCCTAAACTGTGTTGATTTCATTATGTTTCGAATTAAATTTTTGGATTCTATTGCACATCCATTCTGAAATTTCATTCAGGGATTTAATTTTGCGGAGAATTAATTTAATCATGTAGATGCGGTGAATCTGTCTTGTATTCGTTCTCCATGAGAAATTATCCCAGCCTTGTGTTTTCTTCATGGCTTATTGTTTAGTTTTTTCTCCTCGACAAAACCTTCGCGCTGAATTTTAGATGGATTGGTCAATGCCTAAGCTATTTCGTCTTCTCCTTGTCAACCCAAGCTCTGAATTTTATTGGTTGTCTGTTTTGTTTTGTTTCGGACCCTTGCGTCGAGGAGCCAAAGGCCTTGTGCCTTATTTTGCTTCCCCAGCAAACTGTCCTTCACTCATGCCCTTGTTGATCGGAGGACTACCACCCCTAAAGTCAACCTTATTCCCGGCAAATGCACTACGATTTGTTGTAAGAGATGGGCGGTTTTTCTTCCTTCTCAACGCATCTAATTCTTTGTTCCGCGAATTTATCTCATTTCACCCAGCTATTTATTTTATTTTTACTCAGTGTTGAAGATGGACACCACCTCGGCTTTTAATGCTTGGTCATAAATCCATTAATGAAGCTACCTACTTTACGATAGATGTTGCTCAGCTTGTAAAGCTAAATTTTATCTTTGCATTGTTGGATATTTCCTTTACACACACCTTTACTCTGGCCTTCATCGTTTGAACTAGAGATACATTCGTTTTATTCCTTGTGTGCGCACTCAGCTTGAGATTCGTGTTGGCCTAGCTGTGAGAAGAGAGATCTGGGCGTTTTATGTTGAAACCGTTCTTACTCAGCCCAACAAAATCGAACTTTCCTGCACACGATAGAGGTTGGGCGTTTTACTTCAAAACCGTTCTCACACAGCCCAAAAAAAATCGATCTTTCTTGCACACAATAGAGGTTGGGCGTTTTACTTCAAAATCATTCTCACACAGCCCAAAAAATCGAGCTTTCCTGCACACGTTAGAGGTTGGGCATTTTATGTCAAAACCGTTCTTACACAGCCAAAACAAAGTCGAGTTTTCCTGCACACGAAGGGGCTGGGCGTTTTTTCTGCAAATTTTTCTTACTCTGCCTTCTTTAAGAATGCGCCCAGGCTTTACTCCGATTTTTATTCTGGTCAAGATCCTTACCCTCGAATTTGCAAGTTGGGCTCAACGTTCTTCATTCTACGCTTCCTTCTTTCCTCACTTTGTTGAGTTAGGTATTGCTAGCGATTTTCCAGTGCCTTAAAGGCCAGCGATCTGCCAGGAGTCAGCTCACACAGATTTTTGGGTATTTTTAATGTTTGACAGGAGTCTCCCCATTTTCTCAGCATTTTCCCTCTCTGAATTAAATGATTTATCTTCAGATAGTATAAAAAAAAACGTGGTTCTATCCCAATAATTTAGAACTGATGTAACATTAAAACAAGGTAAATGTTATCAGTCAAAACCAGAATATTACTGGTAACCAATAAAATCCATTGAACAATGGCTTACTTAGGATTCTTAATGGACAACTTTCTGTATACTACCACTGTTCATGCATGCTTTGTCTGGCAGGTCCTTCATCGCCCAACGTTCCCACAATGTCCACCTTCAAACAATGAAATGGTTGGTTCTAACTACGATTTGGGAGATTGCTCTCTTTTGAAATGCTAAGTAAATGTGGATTCCTTAGTTGGATCATGGTTCCAATCCCAATCCAAGTTATGGAAACAACATCCCTCCAACATCTCCAATGAATGGCTTTATGGCGTCAAAACTTATTAATTAGTGATGATTTACAATCAGATAAGAAATAGAAGCGACTAAGGATAGAGTGAATATGATCTCTCTATTTTCCATGTACAGGAGTAAGAATATTCTCCATTTGGAGAATGCCGGGAATAACTCGACTCAATTACTATTACCTGTTAAGAAATTCTCTCTCTAAAATATTCTAGGGAAAAGGAACTTAGGTGTAAGGAAGGTTTTGTCAATTTATTAAAGGCTAATCTAATTATGCTCTTGTAATTTCTCTACTAACTGTAATACAAAAGGATTGGATGCTCAGTGGTTGGGTTTCCTTGGAATTATGTAAAGCCAAGGGTGATTCCACACTTAAGGTTGTCTATCTCTAATCCTAGACCTATCCTAATGCGCATCCACTTTCATTTTAAGACTTGTAGCTTCTAGGATACCTTTCCTTACTTGTTCTAGTTCTTCTACCTAAGGATGTTTTCGCTTCTTCCACCTAAAAGATTCTTAAGTTTCCACTGTTATACCTTTGAAGACGGGGAAACTTATCTTACTGTTTAACAATGCTAGCATATGAGAGAGTTAGAGATACAAGACTAGAATTGGTGAGGGGACCTATAGACCTTATTGGCCTTCAATAACCACATACTTTGCATCAAATGGAAAAATCCATACCTCTAAAATCTTACCTTTTTCTAGTGGTGAAATTTTTGGCTTGAAAGTAACGATTGGATTAAATAACTCTTCCCTTCCTTATCTAATTGGGGGTGTTAATATTATGGTTAGGTGTATCACACTTGAAACTAATTCATGATAGTATGCTTATATTAAATTTAACCCTTCTTCAACGATTGATCAACTATATGATCCTAACCTTTACTTCCCTTGGATATAGTATCTTTGGTGCACAAAATGAATAATAACATTTGCCCAATAAAACTTGCTTACTAGAAAAACATTTTGACAACTTAGTAGTGACAGGGTTTTGGAAAAACACAACCCAGTGATATTGAAGTAAATCGAAAGGGACTTTTGTTGATTAGAATAAGACTATGTTTTAGTTGATTGTTGATTAGAATGCTCGCGCGCTATTCCATAATGGGATATAGGACTCGTTGAGTTTAGACTCGTTGAGTTTAGACTCATTGCGCGCACGAATTTTTGTGCTTTAGATGATAGTTTTATATTTTCGGCTCTTGCGCAGTTGGACTTGGGTCAAGTTCTCAGACTTCTTGCGCAAAAGGGTTTTTATGTCCTAATGATAGTTATAAATTTTAGACGCCTTGCACAATGGATTTTACGTATTAAATGAGGGTCTTAGATATTAGTCTTCTAGCACGAAATGAAAATTATTATGATGGATGGCGAAGTTTGGTGACTGGGCCTTGCACCTCGAATAACTGATAAACGCTTACGCCTTGGATCTAATATGGTCCTGGTTCATGGTGACGAGGTGTCGGCAATGTTTCGTATTGGATGATTAATGCATTATTATTGTTTTGTTGATTTATGTGATTGATGTGTCGACGATGTTGACTGTTCATTATGATGTGTTAATTTTCCTAACACATCTTTAAAAGAAAGAAAAAAAAATTGACCTGTTGTACGTTGCTTGGTTGTCGTAACAATGAGGTCGTTACATATGGTATCAGAGCGGGTTCAACCCTGCGACTGCGGATAGCCACGCCTTCCGCTGAATTATGCACTTGAATTATTAACTTAGCGCTAATTAAAACTTTAACCTGTCCATGAGTGACTCATGGTTGGAGGACACCACGAAGGTTCACGACATGGCACCAGGGGAATAGGCGCGACGCCTCTAGTAGAACCTATGCCAGAGGGGTCCAACCCCCAAGGAGAAGAACAAGTCTTGAGCATGAGAAGATATTCGCGCGGGATGTGTTGGGTCTGACAAGGTGCTTCCAGGGAAATGACAAAGGCCTTGACTAACCGTTTATACAGAGATAAGGCCAGGGCGCCTGTACCCCTAAGGGTCCTCAGCGCGCCCCAGTCAGTACGGGTAGCATTCATGGAGAACTCTAGAAGATTAAGTTCCCGAGTTCACGAGTGCCACTGACGGCTCAATCGCCAAGGCATGGCTGGAGAGCAAGGCGAGGTGCTTCGCGCCTCGTTATTTCGACCTCCTGCACGAAGGTCCACATGGCGGTCTTCAGCTAGGGGCAGCGCTCTTCTATGGTGGAAGACGCTCCTACCTCAGCTAAACATGGTCATCGAAGTCGTGTTATGGGAACAGTCCGCGGAACGATTCCGGGAGAAGTAATTGTCAGAGGAATTTATTAAGCACCAGCTCGATGAGTTCAGCGCCTTACGACAGGGTGGTCGTACAGTGTCGGATTATCAGACAAGATATATGGAGCTACTTCGGTACTCCCCGCATCAGAACCCGGAAAAGCTGGAGACCAGCAGGATCGCGATCGGCCTTAAATCCAACTTTTGTGCGAAGGTGAGGATCTAACCGCCTCGAACATTGCACGACGCAGTCCAGTAGGCCTCATAGCCGAGAAGAATTTGACCACGGGAGTCAGGGCATGAATCCTACAAGATTGTCTGGACTGACGACATCCAGTGCACAGCAGCATCAGACGCCAACTAGACAAGGCATCTTGGTATCAAGATATGTCTATAGAACCATTGTTCACGACCACACGATGACGGGTTTCTTAGCAGAAAACCCCTACAGGGGACTGCCGCCAACAGTCGCAGTTAGGCTTGCCAGCAATTTAGACCAGGATCTTAGGCTGCAAGGCCAACAGCTTCTACTTATGGGCCACGAGTACTGGATCGGAGACGGGTGTTGGACATGTGGAGAGCCACATTACCAACAGGACTGTCCGGTTGAGAGGACGAGAGTGGTCAGATCAATAGGATCCACTTTAGTTGGAGATTAGGGCAAGGCCCATCGGATTCTTGCAGGAGTGAATAATCGCCAGACCGTGCACCAGTCCACTATGCTCGAGGCGTCAAGTGCCATCGCCAAATGAACTTTTAGTATTTGTTAGACCCCAGTGCTACGGAGAGCTCTAATTCTAGTACCGCGCTGAATGGATTTAGGTAAAGGCATTCGACAAGACGAGTTTAGATTCCTCAATATGGCTTCGGGTACCCACCCGATGTTTGGAGGAAAGGGTGAATTGTCGCTTTAATCCAAGGATAGTATAACGAAGTCCGACCTACGTCGCGATCTTAAGATCTTATGACGACATGATCAGTATGGACTGGAGGGAATCGCATGATGCAATACTCAATGATAAGATGAGGCGGTTGAGATGGATCGACGATCAAGGACAGAAAAGTGTGATTGTAGGAAGAAAACGGGGAGTATCCCCGAGGTTCATTTCCTCCATACAACTGTATGAGAGCATGCGCAAGGATGCAAGTTATATGCATACTTAGTGTCGAACGCCAAGGGCATGGCGGAAGGATTAGAAGACCTTCCGGTAGTAGGAGAGTTTGCGAACGTGATTCCCAAAAGAATTACCAGGTGTGTCGCCCAAAGCTAAGATGGAATTTACCATCGACCTAAAACCTGGAACTGAACCGATGGCAAGAAAGCCTTATCGGATGTCGACCCCCGAGTTACAGGAGTTGAAAGTGCAACCGAAGGAGTTGTTGGACCTAGGACTTATACATCCAATTGTATTGCCTTGGGGTGCTCCTGTTAATTTCATACAGAAGAAGGATGGGTCGTGGAGACTTTGCTTGACTACCGTCGAGTATTCTCTAGGACTTATACGTCCAATTGTATTGCCTTGGGTTGCTCTTGTTAATTTCATACAGAAGAAAGATGGATCATGGAGACTTTGCTTGACTACCATTGAGTATTCCCTGGCGACATTTTGATATATTATCGGATGACGGAAGATCGAGACGAACTTTTACTCTTGGTACTACAATGTTGCAAGAGAACAAATTACGGGAAGCGGTCGCAATGCTATCGAGGATTCATTGCTTAGGGCATGTTATCTCTGGCGAAGGTATTGTTGTGGATCCAACGAAGGTAGAGGCTATTACGGAATGGCCTGCGTCAACGAATGTCCCAAAAGTGCGTAGCATCATGGGTTTAGTGGGATATTATCGACGGTTCGTCGAGGGTTCTTCGAAGATAGCAAATTCGATTTTGGAATTGCAGAAGAAGAACAAGAATTTGTGTGGACCGAGAAATGCGCAGAAGTATTTCGAAGGCTCAAGGAGTTGTTGACGACAATGCCAATACTAAAGCTCCCTGGCATGGATGAGGACTTCTTGGTATGCACCGATGCATCCAAGGAAGGCTTAGGCAGAGTCTTGATGCAAGACGATCGAGTGATCGCTTCCATCTCGAAGAAGTTAAGAAAGCATGAGGAGAACTATGTGACGCACGATTTAGAGTTGTTAGCCATCATTTATTCCCTAAGAGTGTGGAGACATTACCTGATTGGACAGAAATTCGAACTAAAAACAAACCACTATGGTTTACAACACCTTTTTACGCAAATGACTTGAACGCCCAACAAAGGCGTTCGTCAAAACTCCTTTTCGAGTACGATCTTGAGATTTCCTACTTAAAAGGAACAGTGAACAAAGAGGCAGATGCGTTGAGTCGAATACCACGCATATTTTCAGTGATACCTCTTCAAACGAATCTATGTGAAGGGATTCTAACTACAGCGCGACGTTGACTGGTAAGGAACTTTTCGGGCAAGACACCATGTTGGTACCAAAATTGAGGGATACAGTGGACAGCGACGAATCTTTGAGATATAATAACCGGATTTACTTACAGCCCAACAACGAATTGAGAAGTTTTGATCTTATGCGAAGCTCATAGAGCAGTGTACATGGCTCATCAAGGAGTCATGAAGATGAGGACAGACCTTAAGCCCTTATTCTTCTAGAAGGGATAAGGGCAGACATCGTCAACTACGTGGCGAGATGTCTAGAAGGTCGGCAGGTGAGGTTTGAACATAGACATCCGGCAGGACTGCTACAGCCATACGTTATTCCCGAATCAAAATGGGAGGTCATTTCGATGAAATTCCTTGGGGAAATTGTCATTGACGGCAAGGAGGCACGACTCAATTTTCCTGATAGCTGAGACTCTGACGAAGAGTTCACATTTTGTCCCTGTGCATATGACACATCAAGCGCTAGGTATAGCTAGAGTTTATATCAGCAAGATATTGAGACTATCGGATCATACCAAAGGATCATATCCGATCGAAAATACGATAACTATGATTTAGGAGATCTCTCTCTTTTGAAATGCTAAGTAAATGTGGATTCCTTAGTTGGATCATGGTTGCAATCCCAATCCAAGTTATGGAAACAACATCCCTCCAACGTCTCCAATGAATGGCTTTATGGCATCAAAAACTTATTAATCAGTGATGATTTACGATCAGATAAGAAATAGAAGCGACTGAGGATAGAGTGAATATGATCTCTCTATTTTCCCTGTATAGGAGTAAGAATATTCTCCATTTGGAGAATGTCGGGAATAACTCGACTCAATTACTATTACCTGTTAAGAAATTCTCTCTCTCTAAAATATTCTAGGGAAAAGGAACTTAGGTGTAAGGAAGGTCCTATCAATTTATTAAAGGCTAATCTAATTATGCCCTTGCAATTTCTCTACTAACTGTAATACGAAAGGATTGGATGGTCAATTGTTGGGTTTCCTTGGAATTATGTAAAGCCAAGGGTGATTCCACACTTAATGTTGTCTATCTCTAATCCTAGACCTATCCTAATGCGCATCCACTTTCATTTTAAGACTTGTAGCTTCTAGGATACCTTTCCTTACTTGTTCTAGTTCTTCTACCTAAGGACGTTCTCGTTCTTCCACCTAAAAGACTCTTAAGTTTCCACCGTTATACCTTTGAAGACGGGGAAACTTATCTTACTGTTTAACAATGCTATCATATGAGAGAGTTAGAGATACAAGACTAGAATAGGTGAGAGGACCTATAGACCTTATTGGCCTTCAATAACCACATACTTTGCATCAAACGAAAAAATTCATACCTCTAAAATCTTACCTTTTTCTAGTGGTGAAATTTTTGGTTTGAAAGTAACGATTGGATTAAACAACTCTTCCCTTCCTTATCTAATTGGGGTTGTTAATATTATGGTTAGGTGTATCACACTTGAAACTAATTCATGATAGTATGCTTATATTAAATTTAATCCTTCTTCTACGATTGATCAACTATATGATCCTGACCTTTACTTCCCTTGGATATAGTATCTTTGGTGCACAAAATGAATAATAACATTTTCTCAATAAAACTTGCTTAGTGGAAAAACATTTTGACAACTTAGTAGTGACAGGGTTTTGGAAAAACACGACCCAGTGATATTGAAGTAAATCGAAAGGGATTTTTGTTGATTAGAATAAGAATATGTTTTAGTTGATTGTTGATTAGAATGCTTGCGCGCTATTCCATAATGGGATATAGAACTCATTGAGTTTAGACTCATTGTGCGCACGAATTTTTGTGCTTTAGATGATAGTTTTAGATTTGTGGCTCTTGCGCAATTGGACTTGGGTCAGGTTCTTAGACTTCTTGCGCAAAAGGGTTTTTATGTCCTAATGATAGTTATAAATTTTAGACATCTTGCACAATGGATTTTACATATTAAATGAGGGTTTTAGATATTAGTCTTCTAGCGCGAAATGAAAATTATTGTGATGGATGGCGAAGTTTGGTGACTGGGCCTTGCGCCTCGAATAACAGATAAACGCTTACGCCTTGGATCTAATATGGTCCTTTATGTGTCATGTGATTGATTACCCTTGTGCCTTGATTAGTTGATGATTAGGATGGATGGACTGATGTGTGTGTCATGGTTCATGGTGACGAGGTGTCGGCAATGTTTCAAATTGGATGATTAATGCATTATTATTGTTTCGCTGATTTATGTGATTGATGTGTCGACGATGTTGATTATGCATTATGATGTGTCAATTTTCCTAACACATCTTTAAAAGAAAAAAAAATTGACCTGTTGTACGTTGCTTGGTTGTCGTAACGACGGGGTCGTTACAAAATAAGAGATAAAACTCTTGTATTTTTTCATGATTCACTCATCACACAAGTGGTGGTCTGAAATTCGACCTTCTTTAAGGTTTCTTGGCTGAAATTAGTGGTGCACACTTCTTGGAGGAGGCATTTATTGGTGTACTTTGGTGAAGTAAGTGGAAAATTTGCATCTCTTTATTGTGAATGAATGCTTATGGTTAATTTTACTTGTTTCATGTCTAAGATTATGAAATTGCTTGCTTGAAACTCTAGGGGAAAGACATATGTTATTATCTTTTTCCCTATAGTCTTCCATGTGCTAAAATTTCTTGAAAGACACCTATCTTGAAGTAGATACTAGAGCCCTACCATTGTAGCACTCTAGTAACCCTACTTCCATGCCCAATTGCATATTTTATTACAATTTGTTTAAGGAAAAGAGAAATCACTATGGCCTAACCCTTGTTACTTTCTAGCAATTTTCTCTTGGAGGTGGATTTTTGAGACCTTGGGATACCAACACCTTTGTTATCTTCTCCATCCCTTTGACATATCTTTATCATTGCTATCTTTCCTCTAAGATTTGCTGCTGCCATTAGTGACTCCATTTACCCTAGAAAGGCACTAGACTACCATCTATAAGTGTTTATTGATCAAACAAACACTCATACTCTTATCCTTGAAGCTTTTACTAACATTTGCTAACCCTAAACTAGACTAACTCCCAAGCTAACTTGCTGCTGTAGCAAAACATTGCTACAGCCATACAAACATACATTGATCTGATATATTTGCCTACATAATTTGCACTAAAACCATTTAAAACTCAATTGGGATAATTGCTAATCAATCTATTAGGTAAGTGCTAACTATGTATGGTGTTTTCTTGCACTTTTGACCATTAGAATTTGTTGTTGTTACAAAATATTGCTACAGCCATCTAACTGCAGCAAATTCTCTGCAAAAGTGACATTAAAAGCTAGCTAAACATTTCCAACTTTGCTTGTGACAATGTATTATCAATTTACCTAGTCAAAGTTACTTTTTCTTGTCTTTTTCAAGCAATTTCAAGGCATAAATCTTGTGGCTGTTATAAAATATTAATTGTTGTTATAAACTGTTGCATTGCTGCAAATTCATATCAGCTAGCTTACTTCATGAAGGTTTATGGTCTTATGAAGCACTAACAATCATTTGGTACTTGGAAAGTGCCCCGTTTGCCTTGTTGTCTTGTTATGGGCAAGTACACAATATTATCTATTTGCTTCATCTTTATAAGACATAAAGAAACCTTTGATTTGAGTGATCTGTGAGAGGGGAAGGATTTCCTTGTGATTACTTGCCTTAGCCTTCTCAAAACCCCCAAGTGACCAGGGACGTCTCCCCTGGGGTAGTCTTGACATACTCCTAAATAGAAAGGGATCTCCTATTAAGGTGATAGTGATAGGTTATTCCGAGTTACGCCAATTTTGTATCCACTTGCCTTGGGCTTTTGGGAAAGTACAAATTGTGCAATAATAGGGCCCACACTATCTTCGAACAGTCTAACCACTAGAAGGTATATTGGGAGGATTTGTTTAGTTGCAGTTGCAGTTGCAGTCAAAGTTTTGCTACAGCAACAAAACCCTAACCATCATGTTGAGGCACCTTAAGTGAAGCACTTGACCTAATTCTTGGATAACCTAGTGCACCTTAGCCTAGCGCACCTCCTGGTACTCTTACCAATCCAAGACGTCAAGTTTGGAATTTTGGTCAAAGTCAATGTTTGACCAAGTCAAAATCTAAAGTTGACCAGTCAAAATGAAAGGAAGTTAAGAAGACAAAAGACCTAGCATGAAGAAAGTGTATGTTGTGCCCAAGAGAGATCTACTGAAAGGAACATTACGAGGTTTATCAATCCTCTAGCACTTAAACCTCTGGTCCAACAAATTCATTCTAAGGTTTATCGTCACAGTTGGGTAACAAAGGTATGTACCTATACACGTTCTTTTAATTTTTATCATTAGCATGAGTGTGTTTGTAGGGAATGTACAAGGGATCTTGTCCAAAGCAGTGATCTTGGATTCAGTACATTCAAAAGATCAGCACGCTCTCCAGGTTTGACTTGATATATCTCTAGTTGTTATGGCATTATGAACTTCTAGTCAAAGTTAAAACTATGCGTGACTTTAGTCAAGATCTTATAAGGTTGAGATCATATTCCCTAACTCAGTTTTTTGTCAAGAGAGCATATTGTTTCAAGTTTAAAAGACAGGTCGGAAAGGATACTTGTCTCATAAGAAAAGCAATCCAAGTGGAACAATAGCAAGACTCCAGGTTTGCATATCAAGTTTTGACATCTTTATTATTGTCACTTAAGTGAGTATTGATAGGTACTTAGTAGCTTATACTACTCAGTGTACTTATTTGCAAGAATGAACTAACACCTCCTCTAGAAAATATTTCTTGTTCGTGTTCTCAAACAAGATCATCTTAGTAATGCTACCAAGAAACTATCCTTCATATGAAAGATGTTGTATCGGAAACATTGTTGTTCTTGTTGTCTCAGGAAGGTACCCTTGTGAAATATGTTGACAAACCTTTGCGGAAGTTGTCATAGAAGAAGTTTATAAGGATGACACAATGCTTGCAACAACTGCCAGATGGGCAACAATCAGAATACATAGAAACATAACTTAAAAAGACTCAGAGGGAGTCAGACTCAGGGGGAGTTAGACTCAGAGGAAGTCAGTAATCAAAAGGAAACCAGAACAGGATTGTGACACTTTGCAGAAAGCAAAGAGAGATGCAGCAGATGGAAGCATGGACTCTTTCAAATAGAGGGAATTGATTGCAAAATTCCAGAAACATGCAGTCTCGGAATAAAAACAAGGAAGTTCTAGATTTTGCTCATTCAGGCATGAAGTCGGGATTAGGAGGGAGCTAATCCCCAATGATATGATCCATTGAAGAATCCATGAATACTTATAAATGAAAGCTTAGATAGATACAAGGCGAAGATTCAGAGCTAGAGGGTTCTCCTGGAAGGGGGGAGAGGACTATGATAATAGCTTGTTTCAATAACCAGATATAACTCTACCTGAGCCATTATATCTCTTGAAGTATCCATGGGTTGGAGTTTACATCAGATAGATGAAAAGACTATTCTTCTCATCAGAGTAATTGAAAAAGAAGCATATGTAGAGAAACCTCAAGGTTTTGAGGTATACCAGAAAGAAACCCATGTATGCAGATAGAAGAAGACTTTGTATGGATTCAAGCAACTTGGCGCGAAGCCTCTCATGTACAGCAGAAGCGTGGTGAAAACTTCCCATGACAGAGGAAGTGTATCGAAACGGTTCTTCAGAAGTCTGGAAAGATGGATTGCAAATCCATTGCAAAATCCCATGATGACAGATCTGAAAAAGTTGAGAGACTCTGATCCAGTAGACCTGTCCATGTATCAAAAATTGAATGGCTCGTTAATGTATTAGGAAAATACTCAACCGCATATTTTCTTTGCTGTGAAAATAGTTCCAGGTGGAACCTAGCCATGAGAATTGAATAATTGCAAAGCATGCCTTGAAATATCTTTGTGGGACATTTGAGTTATGATATACAGCTGCATGGATTTATCGATTCAGATTGGGCAGGGAGTGCAAATGACAGAAGAAGTGCTTCTTGGATATGTTTGAGTTTGAGCTTTGCCACGATATCATGGGCTAGCAGGAAACAAAGGTCTGTTGCACTTAGCACTGCAGAAGCAAAGCATATTGCAGCTTGTGATGCTTGTACGGAAGTAGTGTGTCTTCGTAAGCTGGTTTCTGGATTTTTTGATCAGGTGCTAGATTCGACCATGATGTATTGTGATAACCAGAGTTGTGTGAAGCTCTCAGAGAACATGATGTTCCATAACAGGTTGAAGCACATTGAGATCAAGTACTATTTTCTCTGTGATAAAGTCCAGAGGGGAGAAGTGGTTCTCCAGTATATCTCCATTGATGAGCAAATAACAGATATTTTGGTAAAGCCTCTGTCCAAGATGAAAAGTTTGTGTACTTAAGCGACAAGCTGGAACTCGTGGAGATGAATTCCTTATTGGAAAGGGAAATGATTACTCCCCAGGTTGGGAGGGAGCACTGATATGTTATTGATATATGGACAATCATTTTCCAGTTTGGAAAATGGTCTAGGTTGGGAAGTCACTTTCCAGTCTGGAAGGTGGTCCAAGATTTCTAACGAACAATCATTTTCCCATTCGGAAAATGGTCCGACAGATTTTTGATGTACAATAGACAGTGATTCCCCTTGTGGCCAGTGTGGGGGAATGGTCTAGGACAGTCATTCTCCTTGGCAGTCACTCTAAGAAGTGGTCAAAAAGAATTGTTTGCCTCTTCGGGCAGTCATTCTTTCGAAGTTCACAATTGTGAGCAGTTTCAAAGAATGGTCCGATGTAGAAGGTTGGTGCAGGACAGTCATTTCTGTAGGAAATGGTCCGGACAGTTATTCCCTAGGGCAGACTCATTCTCTCCAGGTTGCACTATGATTAGTGCCGGAAGAATGGCCCAGTTAGGTTGAATGGCCCAGGTTCAGCAAGCAGGGACAGTCATTCCCTAGGGAAAACTCATTCTCTCCAGGTTGCACTGTGATTAGTGTCGGAAGAATGGCCCAGTTAGGTTGAAAGGTCCGGGTTCAGATATGAGGGAAAGTTATTCTTCTATGCTTGGGAAGAATAGTCCAGATAGCCCATGGCTGATGTTTAACTTTTTGAGGGCAGATGCTCTTCCAAACCTCACAGATGTGAGTGGAAGAATGGCCCAGATGAATCAGTTTGTATCATGATATTGTTTATGCAAATTGTTATCAGATGATATGATTGTTGTAGAGATTGTATGTCTTTGGACAGTAGTTGTATGTTATTGTGGTGGATGTGATCCACTGGTAGTGACTATGTGTCACTGGTTATTAGTTGTGTGCTACTAGGAGTGGTTGTGTACAATTGGATAGTAGTTCTATACTACTATGAATAGACACGGTTGTGTTCTATTGGATGGCATTATAGCAGTTGTATGATACTATCTGATTGCCATGGAGACTACCACTAGTGTTGGAGATGATTACCAACTAGATGGATAGTCAGTGCGTTGGTGGACAGACATTGTCCAAGCAGAGAATGGTCCTAGAAGAACGAATTGTTGGTGGACAAACATTCTCTCTGTGGAGAATGGTTCAGGTTGACAGATTGCCAACATATCATGGACTAGTATTTTCCTAAGGTACAGATTGTGGCCCGATTAGGAAAATGGTTGAGGACCGATATTTTCTAAGGCATATGGGTAGAGATTGATCTCTATGGTACATATGACCCGATTAGAAAATAGTTTGAGACTGACATTCCTGTAGGAATGGTCTATGTATCCCATAGGGTGGCTTTCAGCATCTGGGAGGGATGACATTCTTCTAGGACGCAGATCCAGATTAGAAGAATGATCCTTGTAGCCCATTGTGGGGCTTTCAACATCTATTGGAACAACTATTCTTCCAGGACGTATGTCTGGATTAGAAGAATGGTCCTTGTATCACTCTGTTGAGTGAGTGACTTATTTAGCATCATGCCTGACTACTCAGATGGAGTATGGCCTCGAGAGATGATGCAGTTGATGCTATTAGATGATACTAATAATGGTGATGGTGCTCGTGATGTGATCATGAGATAGCCTGTGTGGCTATGTTGTTGCTACCATTTGAATGGTCTATTTGTGCTCAAGACCATTGCCTTTAATACCTCCCTAGCTAGGAGGGAGTGTTGATATTATGGTAGTTGCGAGAAGTATTAACCTCTACGTATAACCTTTGACGAGACTAGAATATTCCGGGAAGCAAGAGAAACCCTAAAACGTTGGATAATAACCCTAGAAGACAAGTCAGCTCAAGAGAATAATTAATATTGAGTTATTAGCCTCCATGAAGAGAAGTCGGCCCAGTTAGGTGAGTTGGAGCAGTATAAATTAGAGAGTGCTAGAGCTCATTTGATACACTCACTCTCACAACTGCATAAGGACAAGTGGTGCGCATGACTGGAGGAGAGTTGCAGCTGTTGCAGTGGTGACTCGGTATTTGGTTATGGTTGGACTTTCTGCTTGGTTATGGTTTGGACCTTCTACTTGGTATGCTAGCTTTGGAGAGAGGTACGCTACCTTGGTTGGCTATTGGTTCTAGGGTTTTCTTCCGGAATTATTCTCTCTATCAAGGTTAAGGTGCTCAGGGGTGGCCTTTGTGCCCATGGTTGGGTGACAATATTGCTATATTGTCTACGGTGAAATGAGCACACCTATTATTCTAACATGAGCCCCATATAACTCCTCCAAATTTCACGAGCTCACTGTTACCCTCATTTTACTCCTCTGGTCAGGCTGACATAAACTCATAAGGTTGCCTCTGACTGCAAGGCAGGGGAATCCAAAAATGGGAACATTACATTCTCCTTACAAACCCTAAAGTCTCAAACGAACATGAGGAAAGAAAATGATTTGAACCATGGGTGCAATGAAGACATATCAACAATAGATAAACACCATGAATGGGGCCCATTTAACCTAACCATATGAGGGCCACTACTTTAGCTTCATATTTCTTCAACCTAACCATCATTTACTTTTCTTCTTTGTAGCTAGGTATTCATGATTATTAGTCATAAATCAAACCATAGTCAATTAATCCCCAAACTACAACTCCACCTTGGATTGTACAGTGGGCCCCCTCAACATCCAACACTCTCCAAACAACATTACTAGGCTTTGCATTGACGCCTTAACAATTATTGATAAGGACAGGGATGTCTCCTCCCCCTCCTCTTCCTCTACTTTTATTTCCACTTATGATGCTAATGTGCACCTCTTAGTGTTTGCCTAGCTCTTGTTCTTTTGGCTCTTTGTTGTCATTTATATCTCTTGTAGTTAGATACATTTTAGCTCTATGAATGTTCTAGACACTCCCACTATTTAGTGGCCACTGATTGTAATCTCTAATCTCATTGACCTATTTCTTTGTCATTTGTGGACATTAATAAAATTATCTCATATTATCTTATCTATAAAAATACCTACTTTAGTTGTAGGTTAATGCTTGCTTGAGGACCTGTTGACCGCCTATTCAGCTAGGGTTCAACTCATGTGCCATGAAGATGCATCATCAGATGCACATGTGATGAAGACAGTTTTGGTTCTACTTGGGCATTTGATGCTCCAGCACAAATTTTGTAAACGAAATTTTTGCACCCCTGCATGGGTTAATAATGTAATAAGTCTGCATGAGTCATAGTTAGGTCAGGTACCTTTGGATGTTTTCATTGGGGGAGTTCCTTTCACCGAGGGTTTTTTATCCTCAG
>JZKD02S2201375.1:299315-317234 GCA_000966675.3 Picea glauca
GTAAGTGCCATTGGGGCATGCTTGGCTTTTGTGTGTTTCACTTACATTGGTGTATCTTTGTATCTAATTTATGTATCTTTGTATCTAGTTTGTAAATGGTGTAATCATTTGTAACACTTAGAATTCTTTTATAATTGTAGTTTGTGGTTTGGAGTAGTTTAACTTGTATCACTTGTAAAACTTTTGTAATTGAACCACCCTCAAACTTTAGTTGACCCCATTGCCCAACCTTAGGCACTAGCCTTAGTTGACTTAGGGAAAGGGCTGACTTTTATATAGATTAGACTTGCACTTTGCATTGCTGCCTTAGCATCTTAGGCTAGTTTTCCCTTTTGGCCTATAACAAATTAAAACTAACTCCTAGAACATTAACATTAAAATTAACTTAGTAACTAGGGACAACCCCCCTTGGCTTCCCTAGGAGTAAGCCTAGAAGGAAGAGGTTCCAGTCAAGGTGACAGTGTGGGCTTGGAACCTAGACATTGTGTCTCCGAGGACACACTAAGTGAGTTGGACTTAGCTCACGCTAGCAAGTGTTTATTAGGACGGCAACAGGACCAACATCCTTCCTTCTAAACAGTTGCATCAAATGCAGCTATACACTTGTATATGCAACCATTAGGCGAATTACTATGTTCTAACAATATGTGTAAGATATACTACCCAAAGATAACATATTCTTGGAATATGGATAAATTTTCTTTATAATTAAGTGCTGCACATAGAAGGAGCAAGAATGCAAAGAATCTATTCTCCAAAACTGATAGAGATTTAGAAAAGTAAAGCAGTATTCATATGTAAGAGTTTCAGAGAAGCTAAAGAGACGTAAGTACAGAATTGTTCTATAGATACAGAATGATGAATCACTTACCCACAAAGAATGCGACCCATCAGTAGGATAGATAATGAATCCAGATCATAAGCCATTGCATACAATGTATTACCAAGGAAAAGAACAATGCTGCTAAAAACAAGTGGCCTGAAATAAGACTTGTTTGACCATGCACTGAAATAAACTGAAGAAACTAGTTGTGCAACAGCCATTGATCCAATTATTACTCCGCAGAGTGTTGCTGCAGCTCCTAGGCTCATTGAATATTTGTCTGCTGTTGGGACAATTATGTATGTGTTGACCATATAAAGGAAAGTGTTCACTAAGTTCAATACAAGAGAAACAAAATGATATCTCTGATCTTGAATATACTCTTCAGAAGGCCTCGGTGACTCCTCTTCAATAATAAGTGCATGTTGCCCAAGAAAGTGTAGAAAATTTGTTGAGTTTGTAAGACGCTCTACTGCATCTTTTATTTCGTCAATAACTGGATCCTGTCAAAACCACAGTGCAGAGTAACCTATGGTTGAAATTTATGAATATTTTCATTTCTAAACTATAAAAAAAACTACAATAAAGCTGCATGCATAAAGCAGAAAACAATATATTGCCCATAATCTAATATGAATTTGCACCATCTCACCTGAAGTGCTAGTGCTGAAATAGGCTGATCATAAATAGATAAGTAGCTATTCCCGTGATTTTGAAACACTGAAAGATTGCGAGACAATGCCCCAACAACAGCTCCTATGCCCTGTTAATTCCATGCTAAGTTTTAATATGAATTGATCAGAAGCTTCTTAGCTGTATGCAAACAGACCCTAATTTTGTACTTTCTGTTCCTTGTACTGACTAGCTCTCCTCAAAGATATACAAAAGCATACAAGAAAATTTCTTCAAAACCATAATTTCAAAGTGAAGCCTTCTAAAAAAATCTCTAAAAAATTAAGGTCAGTGATTCATTAAAACCAGAAAGGCTATCACAGAGATTTAACTCCATAATCATTCTCAGCTTAGAGCAGTAACATTTTACATATAAATCCTGAATCACATTATTATCATTTTTTCTGTAATATCATTACCACATGCCTGAAGACCTGCTGAAGCTGCGAGTAAGGGTGATTTGACCGGGTTGTTACGTAGTAGTCTGTGAACCTGTAACCAAAACGCTTGTCAAACTTTTTCAATATTTTACGCACTCCAATGGCATTCATCTCCACAAAGTTTAGCAGCTTCAGAAGGTCTTGGCCCAAATCCCTGTATGCTTCTCGCAGTGCATGCACTTCAGCAAGGTCATTTGGCTGTATCAGTGCTTCACACTTTTCTCCAAGAGCTCTTAGTCTGCCAGCAAGATGCCCTTGCTGTTCTAGGAAAAATAGCACAGTTTTTTCAACCTGACAAACAGATCATTCATATCAGAAAGATTCATCTCTCTCTCTCTCTCTCTCTCTCTCTCTCTCTCTCTCTCACACACACACACACACACACACATGCATGCAATGCATGCATGTGCGAGCATGTGGCCACTTAATCCATTTCCCTAATTTCACATCCAGACAGATTAAAAACACAAGTCAATACAGTCTTTGAACATCAAACTGATATGATCAATAAGATTCTGAGATACGTGAAAGAAGAGGAGACTAGTATGGAAGGAAACATCACTTGTCTTCTTCCAATGTTGCTACCATGTGAAAAACTAAATAAAAACAAAATTTGAAAATGATAAGAAACATATGCAAAAACAACTAAATTCAATGCTCTTACGAAGCACTTGTCATACTGATGACCCAGGTTCAAACTTCAAACCCCAACATGCCTACTACTCTTTGTTCAAATAGACCTGTGTTTGTATGGGGCAAGCAGATGAGTCCAAATGCAAGACTTGAATGTATTTTGATGCCATAGAAGCCCCTCACACATGGTAGCTTAGCTGAATGTTGATGTGGAGAAGTGTTTCCTGATTTGTCCAATAAAAAAACAGGCTCTCTCAAGAACTTCAAATAAGACCCAGTAAGTCTTAAATATAGGAAACTCCAGTAACTAAGCCTTAAGTACGCCTTAATATATGGTAAAATAATGGTCACTTTAGTTTAAGAACTGGACATATCTTGATAAAAGGAGAAAAGGATGCCTTTTCCATGTATTTTGGCTAAAAAATATCTCTTTTAGGCATAAATAAAGACCCCTATCCCTTTATATAGGGCATCTATCTAAATGCCTTATAGTCAGTCCTCAGAGAGTATTACGGTTTACCTAATCTATACACTGTGCACATGCCCCACAGTCATCCATAAGGTTAAAAGTGTGTTTTTACCTTCAAGGAAGGCAGGCATAACCCATATTTAGTATTTATGTGTTAATATTCCCTTACTATTAATAAAATGGCTAATTCGTCATTGTCCATAGTTGAGCATAACAAGTGCTATTAGAGGGATGGAGGAAGTGAACCAAACTCCTGGGATAAACAACATATCATTCTGAATGGTATGTATAAAATTCTGAATATGGTACATGAAAGAATAGAATGGATGGAGAAAGGATACTAAAAGTCCAGGAAAGAGAATGAAGAGTTCAATACATAGTGGGACACCAAGGTCCAAAAGAAACGAAATTGATCCCAATACATGGTTAAAAACCAAAAGAAATATAATAACCCCCCTTCATCTGTTGAAAACCTTGAAGGGATTGACCATGTCAAAAAGGGTAAAAATCATCCCCATCTCATGAAAAATTTGAAGAAATCAACTATGTCAATCTAAGTTGCATGAAATGTGGCAACATGTACTAGTTTTGGAAACGTTAACACCTAGAAATGTGACCCCCCCAAACAGGTACATCGAGGGAAATGCGGTGTGTGTAGTTATTTTTTAAAATAACACATTATCTTGCAATAAAATAAAAATGATAGCATGATTTGTAGGTAGGCTTAGAAATGAATTAGAGGTTAATTTGTCGTCATTTTCCATAGATTAGGGTTCTTTAGATTTCTTATGGGTCCCACGCCCCTCATGAGCACTTGGAAGTTTCCAATAATTTTCCAAGGCATTTCCAAGTTTCCAGTATTGGTACATGGGTAGTTTAGGAGTTTCATGCAATAGACAGGTCAACAAAATGAAAAATAAGGATGATGGAGTTAAAGAAGACGAAGAAGAAACAAGAAGATGCCCATAACCGTAAGTGCACTAAAATAACAAAATAACTTGCAATAGAGAGAAAGTGTCCTTAGGCTTATGATTAATGAATGAGTCACTTGATTCATAATACAAATGAAGAGTGATGTATTTATGCACAATCTTAGGATTAGGACGCTAGCCCCAAGGAGGTTGCCTAGGTTGGCCTTAACCTAAAATAGACAAAAAAAATACAATATAATAAGTGTTTTACACATGTAGGCTCATTATCAATAAGGTCGGATCATGGCCTCAAATGATGATTTAACCCAAAAGTTTCACATAATCTACTATGATTCAGATTTCTAACTTCTTAATAATGTAGTATTTGCCTACTAGTAGCACACAAATCTATGTTTTCTACAACTAATTTGATATTTTGCACCTTTTTTCTAAAAGATATGCATTATAATAAATGTGTGTCGGAGAGTGGTGTATAGAATGCATGGGATTCTTTTGGGAAGGACCACTCTTGATCTGCAAACTACCGTGGATATTCCACTGGAACAGTTCATCACAACAGATCTGATAAATAAAACCGAAATCTACACTATGAAGGTTAAATTCCTTTAGATTCCAGAATATTTAGTTACTAGTTTTCTGCTTATACATGAAATAGATAAAATGCAGAAAATAGAGTATAGTAATAAACAATCACACACCATTCACAAAATAACACAAAGATTTGCTCTGGTAAGCCCTTATGAGAGAAAACCCAGCTAGAAGGTGAGGTTGCTTTGCTTTCATTTCTCCGATATGGAAATAATGCAAGTACAAAGGAGAAGGCACTCTCTATGGAGTTAACTGAGACCTGTGACCAGTTAGACTGCTACAGAACATTAACCCCCTCTATTATGCTCTCCGATTTTCCACTCCCAGTTGTTTTTCTCTGCTATGGAACAAAATACAATAACATAGAATGGCACCCCTTCTCCTAGTGGCCCGGTATTTAACATACCCTGATAGCCATCTAGGGGTAGGTCTTTGACTTCTTCAACCCTCAATTGTGATAGGGTTTTGAACCTTCTAGAATCTTCTTGACATTAGATACGTGGCTAGCCCCATATGCATGAGTAACAGGGGATGATGTGGCATCCTCTCGTACCATGGTGGTCAACACAGTAGGTCAACTTATGGGAGGCATAACTTTTGCATGTGATCTCCGATTGAAGCTATTTTTGCACTGTTGGAAAGCTCTCAATGTGTAGAATAGTATCACAACATTCAAGATATGTAAGGAAAATTTTAACCCCAAAAAATTTCATTTGATGCCTCAAAATGGCCCCGAAAGGTTTCGAACATGTTAACCCCTAGATTTTCACCCTTGAAAATCTTGAGGGTTAAGAGCCAGCATGCACTATTTTGGCTGGCAGTATGGGATTCTCCCAAAGTTTAGTACTTATGGTTAGCAGAGGTTGGTTTCCACGCAAGACAGGTATATGATCGGTACATGGTTGTTTGGTTCAAAATTAGAGTTGACTTGGTTTCCATGCATTTTGAGAGAGATGTATACATGCAGCAGGTGGTGTTAATTTTTAGGAGACACGGTTTGAGTGGGTCTCTTGACAGTCTGGAGGAAAATGAGTCCTTGCATGATTCTAGGCTCGATGACACTTTTTTGGGCGACGTGCAAGAAGTTTCTATTTTTAGCAGGTTTTGCTCCAAGCCTCGGATTCAGATTCTAAGCATGCATTATTGATCCTTGATACATCTAGAGTCTTTTGGATCTTTTCTGGGATGATGTGGCACAGTTTACTATTTTTAGCAGGTTGAGCACTAGGGCTCGCATGTCAGTTCTGATCGCATATTCAGATTCCTTGCGGAAAGACGAGATCAATGAGTATAAAGTCAAGGGTATTCAGACGACTTTCTATTTTTACCAGTGTTTATTTTTAGACAATGACATGTGGCGGTGTTCTCCCTGTTAGAATATGAATGAATGTGCTCGTTTTACCATTGACAATATCGCTATTGTCACCCAACCATAGGCCGAAGCCACCCTACGAGCACCTTGACCTTGACAGAGAATCACTCCAGAACAAACCCTAGGCTAGATAGCCAAACAAAGGGTAGTGCACCTTTCCCCAAGGATAGTGCACCAACAAGAGTTGATAAGATAGTCCAAACCCTAACCAAGAGATAGTCCAAGCCAAACGTGATCTGCTAGCTGCAACAACTGCAATGGCAGCTCTCCTGCAAACCTGCGCACAAAACTGGGCACTGCAGTGCGCACAAGTGTTGATCTGCAATTCTGAGACTACCTGCCATAATGAAGACTGACCTCATGTATTTATAGTAATTCTGGCTAACTGCCTGGGACGACTTCTCATTCTGGGTATCTGTCTGTTCAGTATATTTTATTTCTTCTAGCCGACTTCTTCTCTTGGAGGCTAATAACCTAATACAAATTATCTTCTTGAGTCGACATGTCTTCTAGGGTTATTAGCCAACTCATTAGGGTTTCTTCTTGCTTCCCGAAATATTCTATTCTCGTCAGGTTTACACGTGGAGGTAAATACCTCCCRYARCTACCATAATATCAACACTCCCTCCTAGCTAGGGAGGTATTACARGTAATGGTCTTGAGCACAAACATACCATTCACCCGGTAGCATCAACATAGTTGTATAGACTATCTCATGACTAGATCATGAGCACCATCATCACCATCAGTGTCATCAGCTGCATCATCTCTCGAAACCATACTCTATCTGAGTAATCAAACATGATGCTCACTCCACAGAGTGACACAGGAGCCATTCTTCTAATCTAGAAGAATAAATGTTTTGAACCATTTTCTGTCTAGGAAATCTCTGTTCATTGATCATCCATCTAGCTGATAATCATTTTCAACAATGTTGATAGTCTTCAAGGCAATCAGAACAATATCATTCAATAGAACACAACTGTGTCTATCCATAGTAGTACACAACTACAATCCAGTGGTACACTACCTCACCAAGTAGCACACAGGTACTTGATCAAACAGTGTAACACATCCACCACAGTAGCATACATCTACTGTCTAGAGACATACAGTCTTCATAACAATCATCTGATATCAACCTGCACAGAAACAATGTTATGGTATAAAGTATAAACTGAATTATCTGGGCCATTCTTCTACTCACATCTATGAGATATGAAAGAGCATCTGCCCTCAGAAAGTCAAACATCAATTATAAGCTATCTGGACTATTCTTCTCAAGCAAGGAAGAATAATTGTCCTGATTTTCTGAGCCTGGACCATTCCCCACCCTGGGCCATTCCTCCGACACTAAACAAAGTGTAACCTGGAGAGAATGAGTCTGCCCTAAGGAATGTTTGTCCGTGGTTGCTGAACCTGGACCATTCCCCACCCTGGGCCATTCCTCCGGCACTAAACAAAGTGCAACCTGGAGAGAATGAATCCACCCTAAGGAATGACCTCGAAATATCCTCTCTCTAAAAACATTTTGAACTCTTTTTGTCTAGCCTCCGAAATGGAAGTCAACTATTCTAAGTCTTGCTCTATCTTTCATAATCTTTCTTCCCTCTCTCTCTCAAAGTTGACGAAATTCCTTCTTTTTCCTAAAAGAGAGCTCGAAGACGGCTTTAAGTATCTGAGCTTCTTCCTTAAGCTCGACGGATATAAAATAAACGACTCAAATTGGATCTACAAGAAAGTTGAGGCTCGTATCTCATTATGGGGCAATCGGCTCCTCTCTCGCGGGGGAAGGCTCACCTTGGTCAAATCCATTCTGAAAGGTATCCTTGTCTACTAGACATCCAGAGCAGCTATTCCAAAAAGCATCCTTTCCAGGATAGGATAAAATATATAAGTTTTTGCTTCCTTTGGTCAAGGGAAAAACCTAGCAGAGGAACAACCTCGGTGAGATGGTGAAGATCGGATTTTCCCAAAAGACTTGGGGGTTGGGGGCTCAAGAACATCTACCTGTTCTCTTTGGCCCTTGCAACAAAAAAATTATGGTGTCCGATACACAACTCTTCTCTTTGGGGTTCTTTGATGAAATCCAAATATTTTGGAAACCTGTCAACAGAAGAATGGATCTGGTCTCCCTCTAAATCAACCAAAGGTTTGATTGCGTGGAAATCCTTGGTGAAGGCGCTCCCTTTAGTGGGACTATGGACGATGAGGAAAATAGGCAATGGTAGGAAGGTTCGCATCAAGGCTGACCCTTGGTTGGGTGCAGGTGAGGATTTTATCCTCTGACCCTCTTAAACAGTTTCTTCATACTTCTGGTATCCATGTTCTAGTTGATGCATAGGCGCAATGCCCCTAGAAGCGAGGACAAGTGGGGTGGAAGAACGTCGTGGATCAGGGACTTTCGAGACCTTTGGCGGCAGAGTGGAGTCGTTATATTGAGCTTTTATCTTCAAATTATGTCGACTTTCGAGACCTTTGGCGGCAGAGTGGAGTCGTTATATTGAGCTTTTATCTTCAAATTATGTCCTTTTAAGCGAAGCCAAAGATGCTCTTTGCTAGTCTCGGAACCTTGGAACAGGCAACTTCACTTAGGCTACTCTGCGGTAGCAAAACCTAGCTTTGATGGGGAACCTCGCTAGTGGTGGGGTCATATATGGAAACTAAAGGCACCGCTAAAATGAAAGATCACCTTATGGATCGCGCTCAATAATAAGCTTCTAACATGGGAAGTCGGGGTGAAACAAGGATGGATAGGGCCAAGCGTCTTATACTTTGCAAGAACATCGAAGAAACATGTATTTACATGTTCTCTCGATGCGAGCACTCAAAAACAGTTATCTCTTGTGTTGCTAGGGAGCTTCAGGTCAGTGTGCTCTGGGACCATGCGGTACTCAAATACTTTCTCAATGCTTGGCTAAAGGATAAAAAGGTAAACCACCTAGAAGCTCTCTCTTGCGTTCTGGTCTATAGCATTTGGAGGGCTCGTAATAGACTTATCTTCAGAGACTCCTTTTTACCCCCAGAACACTGTGCATCAATTGTACTTAGTTTATCAAAAGAATTTGTGGTCAAAAAGAAGGTCTGGAAGCCTTGGGTTCTAGCCATGGCTGATCAATTGCAAGACACCCCCTAGGGATATTTTGATGGTGCATGTTATTACACAGTTTCTAGTTTGGGAAAATCCCAACCCAAACACCAAGTGTGTGACACAACTAAGAAAACCTATCGTTGTCACCTCAATAGATGTCCCCCTCTTTTTAGTGAAGGACAAGTCGAACACAAGGGAGGCTTCCTAGGTGACCCTAAGGGGATTGGGATGGGAGAAGCAAGGATCTCGAAAATTACCCCTATAGATCAAGGTCAAGGATGAGAATGAGACTTGGGGAAAGAGTCTTAGGAGCTGGTAAATGGTTGCCAAGGTTGTGTACTTGAAAAACAATGTTAAACCTGCCCAAACAAGACAATATATGATGAAGCAAAGCCTTGTTAAAGCAATAAGATGAAGCATAAAGTGATGAAGACTAAGGTGGGGATGTATGTCCTTATACTTCTCACCTAGTTCCTAGCACAATAACCTTGACTTGAAACAAATGATAGCAAGAAAGTAAAAACCATACCAATTCAAGGAAAATTGCCAAGATAATCCACCACAATAGCAATAAAATAGCCTTCCAAGGCTAGCACATCACTTCTTCCATCAACCATTCATAAGTATAGCCATACACAAGTGCAAAAGAGATAAAAGAGCCAACATAACCGAAAATTTCAGACCAAGTCCTCTCACAAGAGGGAGAGTTATGATTCAAAATGAGATCTTATGATCTCAATTTATACAAAATGTAGCTAACATAGTTTGTCCACAAATTAAGGAGTAAACCACAAGATTAGGGGTCAAAAACCCTAATCTTTCCCCTTAACAAAGTAATATTAAACAATTCACTTAAAATTTCACTTTTTGCACAAATAAAACCCTAATTTAGGAGGACGTCACCCCTTTAGGGGACGTTTTTCCACTTTGAGGAAGTCGTTGGTGTTGGAGAAGCATGGGTAGGCCTCCAAAGGCCACATGTCACGCATCTAAGCGCTCTCATCATGGTGAAGACCTTCTCCCCCTCAAACGTCCATGTGTCAAAAGAGTGGCATCTCACCACCATGCCGTAGCCCCAAAAGCATGATGTCAAGCTCAAAAATAGCACGTTTTGCCCCTCTTGGGCAAATCGTTTGGCAAGTGAGGGTTGGGCTAGGTCGTCCAATTCATCATCAAGGCCTTCCAAGTTTGATCTCTCTCATCCAGCATGCAGGCCCCTGGCATCCAACCTATGGGCTTGTAGCCCCATGGAAGCCCAAGCTAGGCTTGTTCTCCCAAAACTATCCACCAACTAGGTCCTGCAAAGACAAATCAGCATGCCCTCCAAGGATCTCAAGTCATAACATCATGATAAGTGAATCCAATCAATAAATAAGCCATCTAAGCATGTGCATCAAAGATCACTATATCAAACAATTAACAGCTCAAAGACAATATGCGCCTTGTCAAGCTTAAATATGGGAGGGTTGACGAGGTGTCCTATTGGGTAGATCTTGTCCTAGGTCAAGGAGAGTCTAAACCATGTAAGGTGGATGAAGTGGTTGGGATCAAGACTCAATGGGCATAGGGCTCATGACATACAAGGGGTTGTAGTGTCTCATTCAAGGGTGCCTTTGTAGAGTGTCGACCACCTATTTCGACTAGGGGGTCAACTCCATGTGCCATGAAGCTATGTACCTGATTAATGGTAATTTTAATTATTTTTTATGTAAAAATGTAAAAACTAGGTCCTTGGGGATTTTGATAGGTGTGTAAGTACTCAAAATAAATGGAATGAGACCCCCTACACCCTTGGACCAAGTTTCATCTCAATTGGACAAGTTTTTCTAGGTCTTTGTCCATGAGGAGTCCAAGTCAGTCTAGAGTCAACAATTTAATTGCTTAATTGACAAAGTAAAATATGTCATTTTTTGTAAAACATGAGCAAAAAGGTTAGAGAAAGAGTGGGAGAAGATGCTAAAACTCTTTCCTAAGTTATAGAAACGCATTGCCTAGCTTAAACACCCCCCTCACCTAGCCATCACTTCATACAACCCATCCCCCTAGGGAAGTTGCGCTCCCCTTGGAGAGAAAGTCATGAAAAATAAAAAATTAATCAAGGAAAAACTCTCTCTCCCTAGGTGCGCCCCCTTGGTCTAATCTCACATTGGACCATGTCAAAATTGTTTCCCCTTCCCCCTCACTCAACCCTCAAACCCTAAAAGTGACTAAAACCCTAGAGTT
Organism: Picea glauca; assembly: GCA_000966675.3. Classification (NCBI taxonomy): domain Eukaryota; kingdom Viridiplantae; phylum Streptophyta; class Pinopsida; order Pinales; family Pinaceae; genus Picea; species Picea glauca. Next base: position 310,559 of record JZKD02S2201375.1, read on the forward strand.
GTGCCCCCCTTGAGATGTTCAATCTCTCTTAATGAATGACACTTGGAAAGCATCCAAGAGGGGTCACTCTTGGCTCCCAAGTAAAAGAAGGCCTCCCCTCCCTCATTTTTTTATCTATTCTTAGTGTATTGTTACTATGCCAAAATCTCTCCTCTCCCACTCTTCTCTCTTTCTCTCTTTTGGCTCTTGCTATTGTGTAAAGCTTGCTACAAGTATTTGCAGCAACCTTTCTTTGTGAATAAAAAAATATTTGGAGGATCCATGTGTTGAGAGTCTTCTTGGTGCCACACTATTATTGAGGTGATCTTGTTCCTTTGTGTTTTTCGTATGCATTCTTAGCTTGTAGATCTAGAGTAGGAATTCCAAACAAAGTATTTTGCTTGGATAGATTTGTGGTAGTCTTATCATAGATCTAGTGAGTTTCTATTTAGGTATTTCAAAGTATTTTGGCTTACTATGTAGCTTTGCATTCAAGATTTGCAAAATTGCTAAATAGTTTTATGTGAAGATTTCAGATATGGAAATCTTCCATTTCACCCACTTTTACCCTCTAATAATTTATGTTTCATATTTCTGTTCATTTCCATTATATTTTTGGCATTCTAACATGTTTTGATAGGTCATTTTAATCTATTTTACTTACTGAATTTTACACAAAAAATTTCTGGTAATTACTAACAGAAAATTTCCCAAGTTTTGGTGTTTTTGCAGCTTTTCCAGCAAGGTTTTCCTTGTTGATTTGTTGCAAGTCTGCATCAAAAAGGAGGATCTACAGCCCATTTGGGGCACCTAAACGTCCAAGAGAAGCCCCCTAAGTTGGGGTACTTTCTTTCCAACTTATCCTCTTTCATTCTTCTATTGTAAGCAAGCCCAAAGAGAGTCTCTTAGACTTGCACTTCTCTAAGATTTAATTTTCTTCAATTTAATTTTTCATTTGCCTACACCTTGCATAGTGGATTGGCCTAGCCACCCATGCAAAATCGTATGGCTAGTTAGTAGTTTTATTTCAGCATTACAATTTATTTCCAAGTTTGCCCCACTTGTCCTTAAGGCAAGGTTGTGTCGCTAAGATTAGTTTCTTTATTTCCAAGTCAAGCTATTTCCTTTCAAGCTTTTATTTTTTCACCCACTTGGGCACAAAACCAGTAGGCTTGTCCTCCACCTTGTGCCTTTATTGAGGTTGTAATTAGTTTAGTTTCATTTTAAGTTATTTCATTCTTTATTGTTTGCCTACACCCTGCAAAGAGGATTGGTTTTTCCACCCATGCAATACTATAAGGCTATGTAGATGGTTGATGGTCTATGCTTCTAGTTTTCAAGTTCATGTGATATCTTTATGTTTTAGAAGCACATCATTTCATTTGCTTAAGCCCATGGAGGCATAATTTATTTACTTGTACATCCCTTCCAAGCACTTGCAATTTACATTTCTTTCAACCATTTGTTATTTACTTTCTTCATGCACTTAACTCAATTAACCTTTAAGTTGCTCAATCAATCTATCTTAGACTCATAGGGGGTCAATTTATTAGCTTAATTAGAACACCCTTAATTGTTGCAACTTTCGCCATCAAACAAGGAACTTGTGGAGGCGGCTTCGGGTGCTAGATCGGGGATGATCTCACGGCACTAGGTGTCCCCCTTGTTGAGCACCCTTGTTTCCTGGATTGACCTGTGGAGCTAGGGTAAGGCCTTGTTTTCCTTGCTTATTGAGCACCCAGCAGTCCTTTTGGCCAAAGCGGTGGGAGTTTTGGGGAAGTCACCTAGTCTAGGATTCAACTTCACCTAATCAATCTAATTTCTAAAATTTACCTACACAACCTATGATTTAGCTTCACATTTCATTCTAAGTGGTTCATGCTCTTTACTTTCCGCAACACTTTCATTTCAAGTTATCTTTCAAGCAATTTTATTGAGCATTTTGGGTGGTTAAACTGTCGAGCTTAGGAGTTGCGCACTTAGCATGTGGAGGCTCTCTTTGTGGTCTTTTCATCTCTTGAAGTTGCACATTTGAGCTATTGAACAGCCCTCTTGAAGTTGTGCACCTCTCTTGGGGCACTTCAAGTTTGGGTGTGAGTTGTGTTGTGTTTGTTATGGATGCAATCTTGATCTATCTCCTTCATTTCCCTGCAAAATCAATTCGAGTTAGTTCAATCATTGCTATACTAGAATCTTAGATCTAACAAGTGCTTGTTCTTCTCACTTGTAGATAGTTCTATCTTGTATTTTGTTGTATCATTAACTTATTCTTTGCATTCTTTATTGTGTTGATAGTTGTTTCATTTCCTTGTATCTAATCTAATTGTAAAGTTTTGTAAAGTTATTCTTTGTGTAACTTAGTTAACCCCATTTGCCCAACCTTAGGCACTAGTCTTAGTTGTCCTAGGGGGAAAGGTTTGCCTTTGCATTGAAAGTTTTACATTTGCATCGTTTGCTTCTCATATAGGCTAGTTTACCCCAACCTTTAACAAATTAAAATTAACTCCTAGATTGTACCTAATAACTTACATGGTAACTAGGGTCTACCCCCCTTGGCTTCCCTAGGAGTAAGCCTAGACAAAAGAAGTTCAAGTCGAGGTGACAGTGGACTTGAACTTAAGCATTGTACCTCCAAGGACACACTAAGTGGATTGATACTTAGTCCACATTTGCAGTGTGTATAAGGACGACAACATAGAGGGTGTGTGGTACCTTCGTCCCCAATGCACTTTTTCCAAGCCCATCAATTTCCTTTTATCTTTCTTTCTTTATATTTTCTTTCATAATAGCATAAGGAGAGATTGAAGTTCACTACCTTGGCATGGTGACCAGGTGATGGCAATGTCACCCACAAACACCTAATGGAAATGAGAAGGTTGGCTCGTGATGAGACCCCCTTTCTCTCAGCCATGCAACTAAGAGCCATTGCCCTGGTTTGGTGACCAGATGATGACAATGTCATACCACTAGATATTGATGGACGTGATAGGTCGGCTCGTCATGAGACCTCCTATCTTTCAACTAACCTTTCAAGCATTTCTTTATTATATTGTGGGTCCCCTTTATTCAAACATAAGTGTTTCATTGCTTTCTTGGGTGATCCCTGGGCGAAGCATCTGAAAGGTTTATATAAGGTTTTTATCTTTTACCCAACACTTGTTGATTTTTTTATGAGCAAGGTTAAGCATGAAGTTCATTACATTTTAGCATTTAACTTAACCATAGACAATAATGTTGCAGCAACCAAGATCACAAGAAGAAACACCATGCACAAGAACACAAGAATTATCCTGGGAAACCCTTCTCAACAAGGGAATAAAACCCAGCCAAATCCTTTGCTACATTCTTCAAGAGAAATACCTTCACCACCAATAAGACCTAGCACACAACAGGGTGCTCAAACCCTAGATGACTAGCGCCCAAGAGAGATGTGCACTTTTCCTAAGAGGATGTACTTGCTGAAATTTCCAAACACACATGAAAGATATGATTCCTCAATGGGGAATTTACCTTTACTTATACTAACCTGAACCTGTCAACAAAAGTGTCTATTGGCACAACAAGGCCGACCTCACTAGCTTATAATATAATTAATATTAACCAGATTAATTATCTTTTACATTAATTACCAGTCACATTAAGGTGGGGCTGACCTGTACCCTTTACATTACAATTAGGGTTACAGGAAAGTCTGAATCTTGAACAATATAGCAAGGGATCTGATACACCCACTAGTGTTCATCCACTAGGGGCACATCCATAGGGATGTCCATATCTCTGGTTCACTGCATTACACAAACGAACCACTTCTTCACTAGTGCCCAGCCACTAGGATCACGTTCACCTATGCTCGTCCACAGGCACGTCCACTCAACAGATCTTCTTTTCCACTGCATTACATGGGAGAGTCATCTAGAGTTTCTCGTCAACTCTTCTGCTCAGAGGAGGCTAATACATCATCTTCATTTATGTTCTCATGACGATGCACCCAGCACTTTGGGATTTAACACGTTCACCTTGTGCTCAGCCACAAGCACGTCCAACTCTATAGATCACCTTTCTCACTGTGTTACACAGGAGAATCATTTGGAGTTCTTCTCAACTCTCTGTATGGAGGAGGTCGTCTCTACATTCCAGCTCTATCTCTGATAGGAACCACACACCCTTCTCATGGGCTTTCTCTCAGGTTTGTAAGCTGGGGAATGTCTCACATAGCTGCAATGATCCACATCTCACAGGTTTGTAAGTTGGAGAATGTCTCACATAGCTGCAACCATCAACAACACCAACCCCTCTAGGCCTTTAGCCCCTTCTTCCCATAGAATGAGGGACAACCCCTTCTTGGGTCAATATACCCTAAAATCCAAAGAGATAAGGAAATGGAGGGGAATAATGATGGAAAGTGGTAAGTATGGTCGGGAATGGTGTGATGGCTCATTAAGGGAGTTCCCAGTAGCAAACCCATCCCCAAGGAAAACCACTTATTAGGGCACAATGTCAACCACCAAGGTGAAGCAGGGCAAAAGGCATAATGTCCAAGCACATATCATGAAATCGAGAGAAATTTAAGATACAACATAATAAAATGGCTTAAATATTGAAATGATGCTCACCATAATATTGACTTGTACCTCATGGAGCAAGGCCCACTGCCTTCTGGAAGCCAGCCGGTGTGGTGGATGTCATCTGCAAACCTGTGACAATCTGTGGTGGTAAGTGGGTTTTCCATCTGTGCAAAGGGTATTGTTGGTCATGTAGTCTCTCGGCACTCCATATCTGCAACCTGAGGGCCTCGAGACATCATCTCCTTAGTTATCCACAAAATGGGGATAACAAGGTGTACTGACCCAAGAAGGGATTGTCCCTCATTTCATGGGAAGAAGAGGATAAAGTCCTAGAGGCTTGTAGCTAGAAAATGATAAAAGCCAATCATTAACCTTCAAGATGATCTCCCAAGGATCCCGAGTACAATGGAATGTCTCTCATACGAAACTGATGGGACCTATGAAAAATAACTAATACGAAATGCCAACCAAGGAGGAGCATGTGTGGGCATTGTTTTTAATGCTTAGGTAGAAGCCCCACACATGTTTTCAAATTGGGGAAGCATGATGTGACCAGGGTAGAGTCAAGGTGGGCATTGTTTTTCATGCTTAGGTAGAAGCCCCACCTTGGCTTCAACCTGGAATCATCTTAAAAGAATAAAAGACAATAAATGGGCTTGGAAAAAGGTTGCATTGAAAACGATGGTGCAACACACCCTCTACAAAGGCACCCATAAATGAGACACTACAACCCCGGGTATGTCATGAACCCCATGCCCAAAGGTCTTGCGCCCCCATCCATGTCACCTCATCCACATCATTTAGAAAGAGGTCCCCTTGGGAAACACTCCTAAACATGAGATACGATTCACCCAATAGGTCGCTTTGTCAACCCTCCCATACATAAACTAGGAAAATTGCATAGGGTCTTTGAGCACTTGTTTATTTTGATGAGGTGGTTTGGATGTACATGCTTAAATGGATCTTTTATGGATTTGATTTACTCATCATGATGCATTTGACTTGAGACCCTTGGAGTGCGTATTCATTTGTCTTTGCAGGACCTAGTTGGTGGACAAATTTGGAATAACAAGCCTAGCTTGGGCTTCCTTGGGGCTTGAATGCCACAATACCAAGGCCCACATGTCGGACGATGATGATTTCCTTTGGAGGCCTGAGATAACACCATGGAATACCTAACCCAACATCTTACTAGCCCAACGACTTACTCTTGGGGCCAAAACGTCATACTTTGAGGGCTCGACGCCATGCATGGGTTAGGATTTGGTGGTGATGTTGACAATTGGCACTTTTGGATAAGGGAGGACGCCTTGACTTGTTGGAAAAGGCCCTAGATCCTTGGAAGAAGGCCTTTGGAGGCCCAACGTTTCATCCCCAACCTCAATGACTTGCCAAAGATGCCAAAACGTTTCCCTAAAGGGGTGATGTCGTTCTTTTTCTAGGGTTTTTATTGTGCAAAAACAAATTTTAAATTGTAAAGGGGCAAAGTAAAGGTTGTTGTCCCCTTAATTTGTGGTTTACCCTAAGTTATGTGGACAAACTAGGTTTTGGAGGATTTGTATAAATAGAGATCATTTCATTTCATTTTTATCATAGCTCTCCCATTGTGAGAAGACATAATGACTGAAATTTGCACCCTCTTGGGCAATTTTGGTATCTCTCTCTTGTACAAATGCTTCTTGGTGATATTTTTTGGTGAATGCTTGAGATATAGTGATACACCCCTCTTGAAGGCTTATCTTTCTCTTGGATAGTAATTTGCTTGGTGAGCTAGGGTTCGATCTAGCTCTCTTGGAATTAGTAAAGAAAATCTGCATTTGTTAGTTCTTTCTTGCTTGTTCTTGGTCATTGTTGGTTGAAACCCTAGGAGGAGTATGTTGTATACACCCTCCATTAAGCTTCATCTTATTTGCTAAGTTCATAAGTCATTTTTGGCAAGGGTTTCTAGGAGAAGTACGAGTGTGTACACCCTCCTAGATTTACCCTAGTTTGATTGGCATGCCCTAGGGAGTAAGAGGATTTATGTTGAAATAATGTAACTGCGAAGAGCATTCTTATTATTATTGGATTAAATCCCCATTGCGGATTAATCATGTCATTATTATTATTATTGTTATTGGATTAATCCCCAT
>JZKD02S2201375.1:339400-359694 GCA_000966675.3 Picea glauca
GGCAACCAAGGTACTAAGCATCCTTGTTAGTGATATAAGATAAGATAGACCCAACACTTAACCAAAACACACTTTTGGGATTAGCATTAGCTTTTGGTTGCTTCGAAAGTGTTTTCACCTAGCTAGGAGAGCACTTAATAGGGATGTGAAAGGCTCCTAGACACTTTTCTTTATTTTTTACTTAAATTTGGAGATATTAGATTAGGTGTACGCTTTCCTTGGGATCAATGCTAAGAAGGCACACTTCTTGATGTGGTAGTTGACATATGTGTTGTATTGCATCTTGTAAAAGAGCACAATCGTTGATGAGGATGGATTTGCATATATGGAGCAACCACTGTGGAGGAGGGCATTAGGCACTTGGAGGTTGGGCACTTGGCCCTAGGAGCATGTAAGCACCTTACACAGTTTGAGGATGCTTTGGTTGAGGATCCATTGATTGGATGGAACACCATAATGGAAGAGGCACGCTTGACATCTGGACACCTAGCTATGAGGGCACACCACCTTGGTCATTGGATAAAACCCTAGTGTGACAAGTGGACACCTTGCTTTGATGGGTTGATGCATCTGCATATGTTTAAGATGCGCAGTTATTGTGTGAGTTGTTGCATGTATTCATCCAGGATACAGGTCCGCAGTATGTTTCCCAACTCATTACGGGCAATGTTGCTAATTATGTCGTTTCTAGCAAGTAGCTTATGTAGAGGTATTCGACCTTGCATTGGACTTCTTGTGCCACCTGTTACCTCCTTAGTTGTACTAGGTAGGACTGACGATGATCCGCAACGATTAAACAAGGCACTTGTTCAAATTCATAGCTCAGAAGTCTAGTCGGCCCTTATGGCCCCTTTAAAAAATTTTGTCTTCTTTTATGCATGTTCCATACCCCCATGGGCGAATAGTAATAAAATGAGCTAGCATGAGGTCTCTATTATGTAATAGACTCAGCTCCCTAATGTTGAGTTCTGGTGTACCGAGGGAAGTGGTCCACTTGTGGTTGTGGGTCTCTAACCACAAGAGGGAAATATTTGACCCTTTGTGCCTTACGCTTTATGCTTAATTTCACTTTGACATTTTCCAAAGTCAAATGGGTGAAATTTGTCACTTAAGTGAAAAGTGACTATTAACTCACTTTGTGGGTGAATTGAGGGGCATAAAGAGAACTAAGGAAACTAAGCCAAAGTGAGTTTTGAGTTGAGGTTTCTTTTGGATGATCTCAACCTTTGATTAGAGATGGGATGGGATGATCTCATCCATCCATTTCTAGGTTTCCTTATGAATTCTATAAGAAGGGTGCATAGGGCAAAAGGAGGTTGATTCACTCTATTGTTCACTTGGAGAGGAAGAGTAGAGCTTTGGAGATAAGGATGGAAGCATTGAGAGAGGGTTTCAAGGGTGCCTCCTTCCATGGAGGGCTCTAGGAGGCTTAGGCTTCCATTATTTTGTGGTGTCGTTACTTGCTTGGAGGAGGGCGCACACCTAGTAGGGAGGACTTGCACTTGTCAGATTGCTTTGAGGAGGGTTTTGTTGGAGAGGCAACACATAAGGTCAGATTTGTGTGGAGGGGTTTCTTCATCAGAGCTTCAAGCAACAAGGGAGCAAGCTTGCAGTGAGATTGAGCAACAAGGGAGAAGGGCACACCATGCTTGGGCGCATCTGCCTTCTGGAACCTGTATAGCAGCTTGAGAGGGGTTGAGAGGGGCTGCCACTGTATCAGGTTCTTTTGTTCCACGTACTTGTTGTATCTCACATATTTTACATCACATATATAGACTTATATTCCAAACTGGTTTTCCCCTAGGGGGTTTTATCCAGGGTCATGTTGACCAGAAATACCTGTGTTCATTTTCATGTATGCTAGAGTTTAGAACAGCATGATTTCAGTTGTAAATATCTAAGAGGTGTGTTACATATTTATAGTATGCATGTGCTAACCTATTGGTCACTAAAACTACATGCTAGAGCACCTTAAAAGCCTTTGTAACCGTAACAGAACAGAAATAAAGTTCCTGAACAGTTTGCTGTTATAAAACAGCAGCAAAGACAGTTATGACAGCAGAAACTTGGAGCCAACTTGAGGTCAAATCAGACATAGTTGGCAGCATGTTAGGACCTCACAAAATCTTCATGGTATCAGAGCTACTTGGTGGCTAAATCTTGTTGATTTTGGACAGCAGAAAGTGGACAGTTCTTGGCAGCTTGAGGGCAGATTTCATGACAGCTACTTGACAGTGATTTGTAGCAGCCTTTAGGTGTTGAATGTTTTTCTGCTTCCTTTAGAATTTCCCGCCACTAGGATGGTTTCCTTTTAGCAGGAGGTTTCTCTAAAGGAAACTCAATAGTATCCCTTGTGGGATCCACTAAAGGTTTTGAGGTCTCCTCCCTCTATACATCAGGAAGAGGTGAATCTGAAGGTTCATGAGATGGAGCTTGATGCTCCTCTGTATCACATGGAAGTTCTTTGGCATGAAGAAAAGCTACTTCTTCATGAAATGTCACGTCTTTGTTGACCTCAATGAACTTTTGACCTGGGATGTAAATTATGTAAGCCTTTGAGGTTTCATTGTATCCCACAAAAGTTCCTTTCTTTCCGGAGAGCTCTACCTTAGTCCTCTTTTCTTTTGGAATATGAATATAGACTGGACTACCAAAGATTCTCAAGTGATCGACTAATAGCTTTATACTGGTGAAAACTTCTTCTAGAGTTTTCTCTTCAAGGGCTTTGTGAGGACACCTGTTCTGAATGTAGACTGCAGTACTTGCAGCTTCGGCCCTAGAAGCAAATGAAATTTCTGAGTATGAAAAATAGCTTTTAGCTTACCTCCTGAATCAACGATAGATGTACATGTCACATGTGTGGATGTATGCCTCTGTAAGTATGCTCAGACTTAGTTTAGGTTCATAAATCAAACCTCTAGGCTTTGATCTCTGTCAAAGAGAATTGTAAGACAGTTTTTCATAGATAGGAAGCCCCAAGGAAAACAACAATAACCCACAGTCTTAACATCAAATAACCTTAAACAGAAAACCCTCCAATAAACAATAGCATAGGAATAGATCTGGACAAGTGAGTAAACTCCAACAGCAAACCCTCTTACTCAGAAAAATTGGACAGCACATTGAGAAACCCCCACAAGGGACTCAATACTCCATGTGGCAGCTAGAGGAAGCATGTACAGCCAAGGAGGGGGCCTAGAAAGAAGTCGTGGCTCCTCCACACAAAGTTTTGTGGCTAGAGAAGGAGACGACACCCACAGAGACGACCCGACAGCTTAGAAGAGGGTAGATCTGATGCAAGAGACAGCTCTGAAAGCCCTTCACAGCTCAGAGGAAACACATCCAGCACCCTCAGCAAAAACTCCAAAGAGGAGACTTCCATCCAACATAAAAATCGTAGATCTGAACTTGAAAAGCAAAGAGAAGGCCACATCAATAAGAGGGAAGAGTCACTGAGGTAGCCGCGGCAAGTAGGAAGATGAGAGAGTGAGTGTGTGTGTAAAATGCAATAGGGTAGGGTCTAATTTATAGGTAGGGAGAGGGGTTATGGTAATTAGATTTATAATTAATTATTGACATTTAATTAATATAAGTATTAATTAATATGTCAATTAATATTTAATTAAAAAAACCTAATTACATAAAAACCCCAATCACAAAAAAATAAATCCCAGTCACACAAAATAAAACCCAATCACATAAACCAAGAGGGAAGCAAACCAATCAAGGGGTTACTTGTTAAGATAAAGTCAAGGGGGTTGCCATCATGGAAAAACATGTCCACATGAGTCTCATAGTGACCTATAAACTTTATCATCACTGCATAAGGGGGTACATCACACAATGTGGTCATGTCCATCTTCATAGACTCTCCTAGGTCTCATGGACCATCCCAGAAGAGAGGAAGAGGATCACACATCAACACATCTTGGTATTACACCAAGATCTACCTGATCAAAGACCAGGTTGCCCCAGAACATATCTGGGAGCCCTAGAACACATCTAGGGTCTTATCCACTAAGGTACAAGACCAAAGATCAACCCATGCATTAAACAAGGGTTCCCTAGAGCACATCCAGGGGCCCTAGACACATCTAGGGACTTATATCAACCACCAAGGAACACATCCAAAGATCAATCCAAGCACCGGGCAAGGATTCCCTAGAACACATCCAGGGGCCCTAGAACACATCTAGGGTCTTACTACTTGGTCCTAGACCAAGAACCCCAGTCATCTACTGGGGGCCCTCACAAGGGTCTTTTGTCATGGCTCTCACTGCTTGGTCTCATACCAAGAAACCCCAGGAGTGTGTTGGGGGCCCTAGTCCACAACTAGGATCTTATGCCATCCTCCAAGAGAATGACTCTTGCAACTGCACTAATTTCAACACTAACTAACCCTTCTTCCATATTGTTCGAACACTCTTGATTTTCGATCTAGATTCCACCACCTATTGGATAGGCATTGGTCTTGTCAATCCAACATCCCATTTATTTGTAAAGTATATCTTACAAATTCTTTCTATTGAATCTCCCCTTGTGCCAGAGGAAAGTTGGCCTAAAGTTAGAGGAAGAGTTATTGTGCTGACAACAAACGACACCTTTCCTACATGCCTCTCGAGTTGCACTTGGTTTAGGGACTTTGAATATCTTTGAGTACATGTTTGGGAGGTAACACATGGTGATAAACCCATATAATTTACATGAGTTCATTTGTGTTATCATTTATATCTTCCATCTTTCTTGTGTATTCCAAAATCCAACATGGTATCAGCACTAAAAGAATTTGAAGCACGAGCTTAAAAGTTTGAGTTAGTACAAAGTGATTGAATCTCAATTTTTGTGATCCAAACACAAGGGTTTGAGAAGAAAGATGAGTTCATAAGACATGATCTAGCCCCTTGCTCTAAAAGAGGACTTTGATATTTAGAGTGCCCAATTTATGCATAGTGCCTGATCTTGGAATTAAAGCCCACAATGACATGTCTGATCAATCTTGACGATATGGAGTATTATAAAACTGGTAAAGGTTTCTAACAAATCGCAACTATTATTCCACAGAGAAATCAAAACTAGTGGGCTCTAGTCAACAATAACTATAAGAAGATACAAGATGGGACATATGTTGTTCTAAGGAATAATTTTATAACACTATTCTAGCATTAACACCCAGAACTACGGCTAGGAAGAAATATTTATTTAAAGCAGTTCGTATATTGATTTGAGGCCACCATTATCCCTATGAGAGGAGACACCCAAGGCATCCACACAACACATATTATTTATTGCCAACAACTGAGTGGTGCAGTGTTTCCCATACTAGCAATTTAGGCGTGAATCTGTGATAAAGAGAAATTTGGTGACATTTGGGAGAATTCTACTGACTTCTAAGAAGGAGATAGGGCTACAAATCTATAGAGGATATCATTCCCTAACAAAATGCCCTAGAAACAACATTTTTTTGTACAAAAGAAAGAATTATGGCATCTACAACAAACAGTGAACATAGGTATCCACTAATCATTCCACGGGAGGTTTCAATAATCACATAAAATTATCTAAAGGTATTTTACACTAATGATTATTTCTAAGAAATTTGTTTAAGGGCAAATTAACTTTTAGAATTCCTAGTCTCGGACAGAAGATAAAGCCCAAAGAGCTAAGTCACCTGACATGGGAGACACGAAGGACACGAAAATATGAGTATCCAACATGGGCACAACGACCCTTGAAAATAGGACACGGAGGACACGTTATATACATAATAGGACACGGAGGACACGTTCTATATATATATATATATAATGAAATAATTAAACTGTAAACATTTACATGATGATACAAATTCAATCATACAACTGGTACTAACTTAGTAACTACTAAGTTACTATCTTACTAACATAAATGATGACATTGCCAACTCAACATTGCTGTCCAAACCCAAATCATGAGGAAACACATCCCACATCTTTGTCTTTCCCTTCAACCACTCTTCTCTCTGCCCAGTTCCTGCATATAAGACAGAGGTTGGTGTGCACATACACCACTAAGTCACTTGACATGTTGACAAAGAGAAGAGTTCAACAGAAGAGTTTATACTTGAGCGAAGGGTACATTTTTACTAGGGTCGTGACAAAAGAGTTCAACAATCAATGCCACCAACATCGAGGTACATAAAGGGCTTAGTGCCCTTGATTAAATGCCAATTCCATACCCTTATACATGATAGAATCCAGTGGAAACATTGCAATCCTGCCAATCTTGAAATCCTGAAAATCATTAAGTCTGTTGAATTTTGAATGGGACCTAAAATTCTACTTTATCCATTTGAAGTCCAATGAGGCTGGAACCACTCTCAAACATCCTGAAACAATTAATGGTAATGTTAAAAATTTAAGTAAAAGGATGAAAATGAAAGATAAAGGAGAATGTCAATGAAAGATAAAGGAGAATGGATGAAAATGAAAGATAAAGGAGAATGTCACTTTTACTTAATTACTAGGGTGGGTGAAATGGAGGGGGTGGGGACCTCTTTAAATATAATTAGTAAGGACAAATAACCCTTAGTTGCACACCGAAACACCTCACAGCTCCAACTTGCATGAGAAAACATGAGCCAGGGTCCTTTTCTGAGCAGGGCATGTGTCATGTTTTCATGACATGTTCTAAACAAGTGTCGGACACGAATTAGGTCGAATCATGTCTGACACGCTGGACACACGACACGACGAGGGGTTTGGACATGTCATGTGACTTAGCCAAAGAGGTATTTTTCTGATCATGTTATTTATAGTGCAGAAATATATTTTTCAAAAAGTTTGAACACAAAGTAGAAACATGTTATTTTTTCAAAACTCAATATTTTTAAGGCACTCAAGGGATAGATATACAGAATTCTTGATTCCTAGAAGAAGAGAGGGTATATATATAGATCTTTTTATTCTTTCATTTCGAAAACACAATTGCTTTTATTTTTTAAAATGGAAATTGCTCAAGATAATGAAACAAAAAGTGAGATGACAAATGAAGATGATAGTGACAAAAAATGATTATGAAATTCTTATTCTAAGCAATTTCGTTTTCCAAGACATAAGGGATCCAGAGAATGTTTAACTCAGAATAGATTGTTGTCCATGTTCGATAATTTCATTAATTCAAAAGGTTGGAATCTTAGGAACTCGAGAATTCAATCGGTTTGGAATTTCGAGATTCTACCCTTATGAGGGTGGTGAGACAGCTTGATGGAGTTCCTACATGATTCTGGAACTATGGAGTGAAGCCACTTAAGAAGAATTTTTCTTGTCTTTTTGTTGTCATGTTTTGATATGTAGCATTAAGAGGGGGAATTGGGAGTATCACACTCAAATATAACTCAATGTAATGAAATTGCAATAAAGTCACATTATATATAGGTGACTTTAATATTAACAACTCATTATGATAGGCATTAAGTTTAACATGTGTCTTTATCACTGCCTATGAACCAAATAAAAGAGAATCGATGTCAACATATTCAATGACTTCAATGTAATAAACACATATACTATACATGAATTTGTTTCTATTATGTCTTCCATCTTTCTTGTGTGTTCCAAATTCCAACATGGCATGCCAATTTGCACTGCACTTGACTTCAACATGGCCAATTTTTCAACTTTTTGGGCATACCCTTTGACTTTCAAACTTTGCTAAATGCTCTTTGGGAGACTAATTGCAACGGATTGCCAAAAAAGTGGATAAGTCAATATATGGACCTATACCATTTGTAGATAGGTTTCTAATTTAGTCTAAGCTTCTTGTTTCCACCCATGTCTACTACTCATCATGTTGGAACCTGCCCCATGTGACCTATCAAACACTGGAGAAGCTCCTTCGTGACTTTCTCAGGGCGAGCCCGTAGGCATGAAAAAGTTTCCACTATGTCAAATTGAATCTCTACTGCAATCCTAAAGATTGGGGAGGGTTGGGTAAGACTCGTTCCTTTCAAAAATGGCAAGCCTGTTAAATTATGAGCTTGATTGTAAACTGTAAGTAATTCTTTAAATTTTGACTGTACTTTGAACTTAGCTTAACATCATTCATAAACCAGAACAACAATAATCATAAGAATTTACCAGCATGCAAGATCACAACACATGTACCCTGGGGAAAACCTATACAAGGAGAAAAACCCCAACAAACAATCTTCTTTTATTGCATTAATAATGTATGATCACTTACAAATATCCACCATGAAATTCTGCTCTTAAATGAGCTTGCCAAGATGACTTAGACCAGACTGTGTGACCTGTAGAATGCTGAGATACTTTTCTGATAATTACCTCTGTTATAGACCAGCACTGTGTAAGAAGTTGTGCGCTGCATGAGTGCTAAATTGTTGCCTTTTCTGCTGATATATATCAGCACTGTAGCAGAGTATACTTGCTGCCTTCTAATAGGGATACACACTGCCTTCTAACAGAGATATATGCTGCTCTCTAGCTGATATATACGCTGCCTTCTAACAGAGATATATACCGGCACTGATAAAACACTTGTTGCCTTTCACCCTCACGCTGCATAACCTGTGTGAAGAATGAGGGTCGACCTCTACTTATAAAGGAGTGGAGAGGTGAAGGAAGAAGGCTCAAATTAAAAGCTTGAATGCATGCTTTCATAATTTGACTTTACACTTCAGAAATAGATCTTGGACATAAGTTCGAAATTAGAACTTGACTTGAGACTTCAGTTACAACTCGCCCTTGATTTGGCAAAGTATGCGAACTAACTCAGCATGCACATGACATGCATGTCATGCATGCAACATGCAATTAAGCAAATTTATGCAACTTATGCAACTTTATGCAACTATATGCAACTCGACTTTTACAACTTGACCTTTTACAATTTGAGTTTAACAACTCATTCAACTTGACTCTTATACATGGCAATTCAAATTTCTTCATGGTGGATAGTGTTACACGTGCCAACGCACTAGATCAATACATTTACATCATTTGCAATATTAGGAAGATTGTTTGTTTCTAGCTCATAGAAATTTTACGTTAAACCTAACTTTTGCTAGATGCCTTGACTTTTGCTCATGGGTCACAAGGCTTGACTAGGCTCACAGAGGTTGTATGTTCCCCCTGACTTTTGCAATAGTCTGTCTATGCTCACAAAGGTTGTACGTTCCCCCTGACTTTTGCACTAGATTGTCTATGCTCACAGAGGTTGTACATTCCCCTTGGCTTTTGCATTAGACTTACATCTTGACTTACAAGATCATATAGCATCGCGTTCGTCCTGAATTTTTGTTTGACTCGCAGAGGTTGTGCGTTCCCCCTAGCATTTGTCAATACCTCACAAGACTGGCTGATTCTCCAAATCTCCCTGGCTAGCCTCAGGGTGGCCCATATGGCCTCTCATTGGAAAATGAGAGTCGATGATGCCAAATTCAACAAAGCCTTGTGTGCAAAATGAGTTTTTTGAGTTTTAGATGGAAAGGAGAGCTAGAAAGCCCTTTTGCACAATTGCATCACCAAAGGGGCCATGTTGGGTAGATGAAGCTGGTGGAATGTCAATCTGCAAACTCTCCTACTAACATCGCCCGAGGTTAAAATCTAGGGAGCCTTTGTTGCACAATAGATTATATGGAAAGCTTGAGAAGCCAATTCAATTGTCTTACCCAAAAAGGCAACTCGTGAACAAGCATGTCTATTAATGAACATTGTAAATAATGGTCCACTCTAGTTCAATTTAATGCCAACTCTAGCAGAAACCACCTAGTTCTCAGATAAACATTGTATTTGATGATCCACTATAGTTCAATAATGGCAAGTCTAGAACAAACTGCCTAATTCTCAACCAAGTAGATTTTCAAGATGGGTATTATCAAAGTTGGTGATCTCTTTGATTGCCAAACTCATGACTAGAAGCTTTGGCCAAAATTACATGTGGAATTTCAATTGACCAAAGGGCTTTTCATTCAATGGCTCAAGGAGTTAATCACAGATTACATCTTTCT
Organism: Picea glauca; assembly: GCA_000966675.3. Classification (NCBI taxonomy): domain Eukaryota; kingdom Viridiplantae; phylum Streptophyta; class Pinopsida; order Pinales; family Pinaceae; genus Picea; species Picea glauca. The sequence continues at coordinate 349,407 of JZKD02S2201375.1, forward strand.
CAAGTGAGGGATGCCTTCACCAACTGCATGGTGGAAGAACTAGAGGTGCAATCGTTCTAAGGGGTTTAATAAGTACATATCAATCAATGGATATCATTCACTGAACTCTAGACCAATATTAAATGTGTGGCTAAACAAAGTATGGATGGTCTCGTGACTCGTCTAAGCAAAGCACATGGATATTTCAACTCCATTCTATGTGCAAGACTTTTACCAAGCCAAAGAAAGCCACTTTTACTTGGTATGATTTTGGGTGGCCTCCCCTCGACCATTGCCTAAATTACCTAGGAATTGCCCAATCCAAATTCCCTTTTTCTAATAAGGAAGAAATAATCAAACACCTATTTTAGTTGTCCTTTTTCTAAGATAACCTAGAAATGGGCTTCACACCTATGTTACAAGTACCTCTCCCCGCATCCATCACTATGAAGTCTTCCCTCCTTGAACACAAGCTCCCATGGGCTATCAAGTTTCATGCAGTATGGCAATTAGTTTGAGTAGAGATTTATTTCTAATATGGAAAAAGAGAAATCAAAGTGTTTTTGAGAATGTTCATTTTTGCAAGTTTACGTAGTATGATGGGAGTCTAATATGTGCCAACTTCTACTTGCAGATTCAAGTGCACACTAGGAAGGTCAACCCCAAGTTGGTACATCTCAAGAAGCTGCTAGAGTACTGGGCAGTGGCTCCATGCACAATGTGCCAAGGCACCCAAGAAGTGCATTCCCCACCTAGTTATACTCACTCTCGCAGATCTAGCAATAGGCCTCAACATAGAGCAAGCCAACTGGTTTGGAAGCGTAATGTGTGTTACACCTCAATTCTCTGCAGTGTACCCTACATTTTTTCACGAGGTGTGACCACTCTGATGAACCCAAAGTGTGATTATTTATGTGTATGTGGCCATGAAGGGATGATTAACGTACAAGTGTTGGTTAGCGCTTGCGTAGATCCCCTTAGGTGGACAGTCATGGCATGTCCTTTTAGTCCCCATTCTTAGGGTGCTTGGTTTTATTGCTCTAGCCGACTATCCCTTGGAGGTAGTAACTCCCTCCAAGTTGCATTCATGTCTTGGGTAGGTGTATGGGCATTATGGGGTGGATCTACTAGGATACATGATTTACAAGGCCCTAACTATTCACATAATATTTTTCCGTGTAAAAGGTGATTGCTCTTTGTAAGGATTGTCACACCCATGGTTTAGCACACCTATTTTACCCCACATGGACACTCTCTCTATTATGTATGTACCACACTTTGGTCATGGGCCCTTGGAGATGATTCTATACATGACTGTCCAACTTCGCGTTTCTTGAGGTAGTCTCATAGTTCTCAAGGGATATCACGGTTTTTGAGGCATTGGTCACACTCTCCAAGGCACAAATGAGTTATTTGCATCCACATGGGCACCCTCTACACTCGCCATGTGGAAGATGTTAGAATGTTCCCCTCTTTTGGCACTCCTTTAAAGTTTTTTTGCTCATAAAGAGGGGCGACCTCACTTGGGGCACTTTATGACAGCCATGGGGTTATTTGGAGTACACTTAGATGATGTGGAGGTTGTTAAATTTTGAGCTTGATTTCAAACTGTAAGTAATTCTTTAAATTTTGATTGTACTTTGAACTTAGCTTAACATAATTCATAAACCAGAACAACAATAATCATAAAAATTTACTAGCATGCAAGATCACAACACATGTACCCTTACCAATATGCAAGATCACAACACATGTACCCTGGGGAAACCCTATACAGAGAGAAAAACTCCGACAAACAATCTTCTTTTATTGCATTAATAATGTATGATCACTTACAAATATCCACCATGAAATTTTGCTCTTAAATGAGCTTGCCAATATGACTTTGACCTGACTGTCTGACCTGTAGGTACAGCAACACCTTACTATCCTTTCTCTGCTGAAATAGACCAGCATTGTTACAAGCTGCTTGATGTCCTTTTCTGTTGTCTAGTGTTAATATTATGGTAGTTGCGAGAGGTATTTACCTCCACATGTGAACCTGACGAGAATAGTAGACTCCGAAAAGCAAGAGAAACCCTAATGAGTTGGCTAATAACCCTAGAAGTCTTGTCGGCTCAAGAAGATAATTTATATTAGGTTATTAGCCTCCAAGAGAAGAAGTCGGCCAAAAATAATAATAATATACTGAACAGACACATATCCAAAAGGAGAAGTCGGCCCCAACAAATCTGGCAGAACCAATATAAATACAGGGTGTCAGTTCTCATTTGACAGTATCTCAGAATTGCAGACAACAAGTGGTGCGCACTGCAGTTCCCAGTTTGGTGCGCACGCGTGGAGGAGAGTTGCAGGTGCAGCTACTGCAGCTAGCAGTTTCAGTTTTGGCTTGGACTATCTCTTGGCTAGGGTTTGGACTATCTGATCAGCTTTTTGTGATGCGATATCCTTGGGGAAAGGTGTACTACCCTTTGTTTGGCTATCTAGCCTAGGGTTTGCTTCCGGAGAAATCCTTAGTCAAGGTTAAGGTGCTCGGAGGGTGGCTTCGGCCTATGGTTGGGTGACGAGGGTATCGTCAATGGTAAAACGAGCACACCATCTTCTATATTCTAACATCTAGTACCAACACTGATACAGAAGCTTGTTGTCCTTTTCTGGGTTGATATACACCAGCACTGTAGGTGTACTTTGCTGCCCTCTAACAGAAATATTTGTTGCCTGCTAACTAATATATACGCAGCCTGCTAAAACTGATATATATGCAGCCTGCTAACAGAGATATATATGCAGCTTGCTAACAGAGATATATACAAGCACCAATAAAACACTTGTTGCCTTTCACCCTCACGTTGCATAACCTGTGTGAAGAATGAGGGGTCGACCTCTGCTTATAAAGGAGTGGAGAGGAGAAGGAGAGGGCTCGAATTAGAAACTTGTTTGCATGCTTGACATAACTCAACTTTACACTTTAGTTCGAATTTAAAACTAGACTTGAGATTTCAATTACAACTCCAATTTAAAACTAGACTTGAGATTTCAATTACAACTCCAATTTAAAACTAAACTTGACTTGCTTTGACCTAGGCATGCAACTTTGACTTTTACAACTTGAGTTTGACAACTCAGCCTTGGCATTCAACTCGACTCTTTACAACTCGACTTATGGCAATTCAAATTTCTTCATGGTGGATGGTGTTACACGTGCCAACGCACTAGATCAATACATTTACATCATTTGCAATATCAAGAAGATTGTTTGTTTCTAGCTCACAGGAATTTTATGTTCAACCTAACTTTTGCTAGATGCCTTTGATTTTTACTCATGGCTCACAAGGATTGATTAGGCTCACAGAGGTTGTACGTTCCCCCTGACTTTTGCACTAGTTTTTCTATGCTCACAGAGGTTGTATGTTCCCCCTGACTTTTGCACTAGACTGTCTGTGCTCACAGAGGTTGTACATTCCCCCTGATTTTTGTATTAGACTTACATCTTGACTTTTGTCTTTGCTTTGGCTAGACTCACAAGATCATATATCATCTCGTTCGTCCTAACTTTTGGTTTGACTCACAAAGGTTGTACGTTCCCCTTGGCTTTTGTCAATACCTCACAAGACTAGTTGATTCTCCAAATCTCCCTGGCTAGCCTCAGGGTGGCCCATATGGCCTCTCATTGGAGAATGACTGTCGATGCTGCCAAATTTAACAGAGGTCACTTAAGTGACTTTACACTTTGAGGAGATGACATGGTACTCACCCTTAATGATGTGGATGGACTTTAGACCGCTTTTTGATGACTTGATGACAAAATTAAGGGGACCGTCCACCTTAGAAGGGCTTTATTTGACTTTTGGAGAGGTCATTTCATCTTTTAGAGGTAAATGTTGGAGCTAGGGTCGCCAAGGATTACTCCTTCCCATATTTTGAGGCCCCCCAGGTCAATTTTAAGAGGAACATTGTACCTTAAAGCCTTAAGCATAAATTTCATTCCATTTTAGCAACCAAGATCACAAGAAGAAACACCATTCACAAGTACACAAGAAGTATCCTGGGAAACCCTTCTCAACAAGGGAAGAAAACCCAGACAATCCTTTGCTATACTATTCAAGAGAAAGACCTCCACAACCAAAAAAACCTAGCACACAAAACCCTAGAAGACTAGCGCCCAAGAGAGGTGCGCACTTTTCCCAAGAAGATGTACTTGCTGAAATTTCCAAACTCACACTTAAGATATGATTCCTCAATGGGGAATTTACCTTTACTTAAATTAGACTTGACCTATCAACAGAAGTGTCTATTGGCACAACAGGGCCGACCTCACTATCTCATAATATAATTAATATTAACCAAATTAATTATCTTTCACATTAATGATCAATCACATTAAGGTGGGGCCGACCTGTACCCTTTACATTACAATTAGGGTTACAGGCAGGTCTTGACTCTTGAACAATATAGCAAGGGATCTCATACACCCACTAGTGCTCAACCACTAGGGGCACATCCATAGGGATGTCCATATCTCTGGCTCACTGCATTACACAGAAAAACCACTTCTTCACTAGTGCTCAACCACTAGGATCACGTTCACCTGTGCTCGTCCACAAGCACGTCCACTCAACAGATCTTCTTCCCCATTGCATTACACAGGAGAGTCATCTGGAGTTTCTCATCAACTCTCTGCTCAGAGGAGGCTAATACATCATCTTCATTTCTGTCTCAAGACGATGCACCCAGCACTTTGGGATTTCACACGTTCACCTTGTGCTCAGCCACGGGCACGTCCAACTCTGCAGATCTCCTTTCTCACTGCGTTACACAGGAGAATCATCTAGAGTTCTTCTCAACTCTCTGTAAGGAGGAGGCCATCTCTACGTTCCAACTCTGTCTCGAATAGGAACCACACACCCCTCTCAGGGGCTCTCTCTCAGGTTTGTGTCTTGGAGAATGTCTCACGCAGTTGTAATCATCAACATGTCGATGCTGCCAAATTTAACAGAGGTCACTTAAGTGACTTTACACTTAGAGGAGATGACATGGTACTCACCCTTAATGATGTGGATGGACTTTAGACCTCTTTTGATGACTTGATGACAAAATTAAGGGGACCATCCACCTTAGAAGGGCTTTATTTGACTTTTGGAGAGGTCATTCCCTCTTTTAGAGGTGAATGTTGGAGCTAGGGTGGCCAAGGATTACTCCTTCCCATATTTTGAGGCCCCCCAGGTCAATTTTAAGAGGAACATTGTACCTTAAAGCCAAATCATCCCTCTTAGAAGGTTGATGCCACCTCTTTATGAGGGTTTCAAACATGTAAAGTATCATTTAATTGTATTTTTGACTTATTCTCCAAGTTGTGTGGATAACAAGTCACTTTTTCTTTGATACCTTAACCTAATTTTAGGGAATAAAGAATGGGAAGGTTTTGTGAGTCTCATCTATAAATATAGGCACTCCTCTCATTTCAAATAGTTGTGAATTGTTGGAGATCATTTGAAGCCATTAGTAGAAGATATTTTACTTGGTGTTTCTTGGTGTCAATTCTTGGAGCTCTTTCTTTCTTGGTTATTCTTCTTACTTCAAAGACTATTGTGAATGTTCAAGTTTCTACTAAATCTAGCAAGATCGATCCATTGAGGAGTTGCACAACTACTTGAAAGGAGGACATCTAGGGTTTGTATCTCTTCCATCTTCCCTAAAGGCTATTCCCTTGAGGAAACCCTTCTTGTTAGCTAATGCATAGTTGTGACTAAAGTTTTTACAATTTACAATTAAGTTTTGAATCCTCGTCTTTATAAATTGTCATGTCAAATACCAAGTTATTGGCACACTCATGCTTCAAATCTGAAATCAGAGTCTAAAGCATACTCATAAGAGTAAGGATGATTCTGTCACATGATAGTGAAAACAAAGAATTCATATGCAGGATAAAACAACTATTGAAAGAAGTGAATAAAGACTGCCGTATGACCCTGAATTTTGCAGGAAACAAGGATACATGAAGCCTAAATTTGCACATAGGTTTAACTGTTTTTCCATAACAAACTAGTAGCAACATTGAACAGACAATCCAACTTTGTACCCACAGTGGAAAGCAGGGGATGAACATGTAATATAATCTCCAGTCAGAGGGCAACCAGTATGTGTAGAATCTGCTTGTTTTTCAGGGAACACAACAATCAATTCAAAGGCTTTTATCATTCACTTGCTTTTGGAGCAAGTAATTAAAAGCATACCCTCAGTCACCAAATTGGGACTTTATACACATCCTGACCAGTATAAAACTTCCATCCCACGAAGAGAATATGGACACCTAAAAAGTACATGGTTCCACTCTAGTTTAAGTGGCTGAGTTTGACAGGATCCATAGGCAGCATTAATTTTCAAATTATTAAAAAGTTCCATTTCCACCCTAACTTTGGCCAGCACAAAATCAAAATTAAATCTCATGCAATATATATCTTTAATTTGCAACAAGAAATACGAAGTTACTGCCTGTTCAAGCATATAAAACAAAGAAATAACAATATACATCCTAAATGAATCACTAGAGAATCCAAACAAAAGAAAGGTCACGTGTCAATTCTTATATCACAAGATACAAATAGATAAGACGGATGGTGATTAACATCTTCTTTCTCAGGTGTACAACGAGGAAATCCAATTTGATCAAATGATAAAAGCATATATGACAAAGACCATCCAAACAAAAGCAATATACAAGTATTTAAGAAAGCATAAATACATGACATGCCAACTTACTATTAGAACAAAATTTAAAAGGAACAAGGCAATAAGCAAGTCTTTCCTCTTTAGGTGATCAACCACAAACTAGTAACAATGACCATAGTATTTTTAGAAATGCAATGAACAGAGCAGAAGGGAAAAAGCTAAGTAGAAAAACTGTCACTGATCATTTAAGACAGAGCGTACCGCTGCCATTCTGGATATTGTCGTTCCTTCAATTTCTTCCCAAATTCAACCATTTTGTCCTTTTAACTGTAGAATTTTATGAAAAGGAAAACAAGCATATGAAATCGTCATCAGATTTATCATTCTTTAAACAAAATCCATAGCTGTAAACACAGCAGGAAGATAAAAGCACAGAGAAAAGACACAGCATTTTTTATTGCAACCATGTAGATAGTATACAACTATCAGTATGACATAGAACTTAAAAGGTAATAGATCAAAGAAATTAATCCAACTTATGGATCAAATGTTAAACAAATAAATGAAACAAGGAATCTGACTTCCTGATCAAAATCTCTATGAGTGTTATATAGCGACCTAAGAGAACGAAGTGGGCACTGGAGTTAGGTTGTCTTATGTCCTAAGAAATAGATCTATACTAAACTGATGCAGTTCCTTTATCCGACATCTTCAGATAGCTGTCATAGCCAATGAAGTAATCAAAAGATGTTATCAAAAGCTTACACATATTTCAAAAACGTTAGTGTATACTATCAGACAAAACGTACCATAAACCTCAAACTTTATATGGGAACAAATCAATCCAACCAGTAATTTCCACGGAACTTACTATCCTCATTTAATAAATTACTGGAAATGACTTCCAGACCAATGTGAATGGTAGGTTTGTGACCTTCCTAGGAAGCCGAAAAAAATAATCATGTAAATATCAATTCAAAATCCATAAAACACTAATCCAGGGAGTAAAATTCATCTTTGGAAGGAGCAGGTAAAGTTCATATGATCAGTATATTGATCAAGCTCTACTCTTCAATAACTATCCCAAATAATCATTAATACATGACTCAGCATTTTCAAACAAAATAGATGCAATGACATAATTATGAACTGTCTTCAAAAGCCAATGTATAGTAGCCCTTGAATCAACATATGCTTTCAAAGCTTCACCATTGTCAATTTCAAATAATGACTGCTAAACTTCCAAAGCTCCATAAACTAACATCATTGTGCCATCGTTACTATTTGAAGAATCCATAACACCAAGGATACAGAGAAGGTTAGTCTAGAAGAAATTGCCACTTGTGTGCCCTAAGAAACTTTGTAGTTGAAGTTCATACGACATTGTAACTTGTAAGCCATATTCTGAGTCATTGGTTCTTCATATGATCTGAAGCAACTTCTTTTAGTGAGATGGCATCCCAAATATAACCAATAGATTAATAAGTTCACCATGCAAAGAAATTATTTTTAAAATTTTAATTGATGCTCAAAGCAATTATCTTAGGTATGGACACAACAACTCTGATGATGCCAAATTCCCAAAATTGATCCATCGGAGGAATGGAAAGCTAGTCAGTGCCTTATCCAATTCTCAACTACAAAGAGAAATTTTAGTAGGTGGGTAGAAGAATTATGCTATTAGACTTCTGATTTCATCTGGCCTAGGAGGTCCAAGGCAATAATGAACTTTTATTGCTAGCATTCTACCAGGTCCCCTGCTAAACAACAAACTTGGACTGCTATGTCCTGTGGAATAGGTAGAAAAGACAGAAACTGCTCAAACTTACAGGCTATACCTTGTAACTCTTTGGGTTGGGTCAAACAGAGATAGTTTTATTAAAAGGTCAAAGGGACTGCTAAGTACAATACAGTGGGGAATAAAAGTGGGAGCACAAAGTTTGCTCCTATAAAATAGATTTAAAAGCAGATCTAAACTATGCTATAGCCTATACTAGATAAGATTTTGTATTCTAGTACAATGAAACAGGAGAGCAGATCAGTGATGCAGAAACATGCTACTACCGTTGAGAACCCACGAATAACTCCACCAGTAAGAGGGGGGAGGGGATGATGTCTCGCCTGAGGGGCACACTAATCAACCACCCCCGATGCTTCCACTCCTAACATCTGGGGCCGAAGAGAAGAAACTAATGATAGATTACTGAAACCATCAATCAGCCCATATTCAACAAGCCAAATCGAAAAAATGCATCATAACTCCAATTAACCGTAAGGACTTTTTTTTATAGATGTGAAAGCATTTTCAAGGAACCCATGGAATAATCATCTGACTTCACAATCAACCTTTATCCAACAAGCCAAATCAAAAAAATCATAACTCCAGCTGAGCTTAAGGAGTTTTTTTATAGATGTGAAAGCATTTTCAAGGAACCCATAGAATGATTCGACCGACTTAACAACATGCAATTCGAAAGGCAGTCTTAAAACTGGAATTTGGCATCGGGTCTTGGAATATAGGACTCACAAATGGCACTTTGGATTTTAAAATATAGGGCTCGTGAATTTCTTTTGGTGTTGGAAATGAAGATATGATAACCTCTCCAATGCCAGAGCGCACATCAGCAGGTAAAAAAAAAAAGAGGATTGCCACGGGATTGATATGATTAGTTTTTTTTTACTGCATTCTAAAACTTACACTAGTCATCTGATCTCGTGCATCTATGTTACCAGGAACCACACCTTAGGAGGCTGTCTCTTGCAGAAACTCATCCCAGAACATAAACCACACTAGAAATTCGTTCCTGGCATCTATTTCCTTTTATGGACAGAAACCCATTTTGCAAAACAATTAATGTTTCTGCTGGTCGCTTCTTGTAGGTTTTTGGCCTATGAGAAACAGCCGACGGTAAACGCCCTAGTTCAAATTTGAAATTTCTATTATAAATTTTAAATCACACCATCTCCATTTCTCTACACACGTGATTAGTTCATCAGCATGAGTGAAATTGGAGTGAGCATTCCTTCATTCATTATGTGAAGAGGATTCCCCTAACCTTGGGAAAGGCTCAAGAATTGGTGTGTGTTCATTCGAATCACCAACTCCTATCGTGATAAGAGGCAGACTACTTTGTTGCACCCACTAGGATGTGGGATTATGGCAGTTCTCAAGATGATGGTGATGATGAACTGCCTTTGGAAGTGTTGCGAGCGAATGCAGAAGAGATGTTATAAGACTGTAGTCATAATACTGCTGATCCTGGTCAAAGTAGTGCCTCTGGCCCTCTGGTCACTTTACTCTAAAAGAGCCAACGGAGGATATGGAATCTCAATATTAATCTATTTGTCAACTGATTTATCATTTGCGAATTGAATAGTGAATATTTACATTGTTGCAAACTTTCTGTGACAGATATGAAACATACTATTGAGGATGTAACTGTTTTTGTTGTGAATATGAATATGATACGCGACATTATAAATTTGGGTGATTTTGAATTCTTTTTTGTATGATGAGTGTTGATGGTTAAAATTTTTAATTATTCTTGCATGTATATTAAAAAACCCTAAAATCCTAAAACAGTAAAACCTTTCTTATTGCAAAAACTCAGAATTTATGTTTCCCATTTTGAACACGTTT
>JZKD02S2201375.1:373478-388841 GCA_000966675.3 Picea glauca
TAATCTCTACCGTTAGATCTGCGACCTTATAATGAACGGTCTAGATTTACAATGAAATTACAATATACTTTTATAAGGCAATTTTTGCTTCGGGGGCTTCACCCCCGAACCCCCACCGGGGGCCCGCTTGCCCCCAGACCCTCCAGCCGGGGGGATGGACCCCGCAGAGGGGGTACCCCCCCTCTGCACTCCCCCGCGTGGAAGAGTGTACATACTTCTGGGGTGTAAATACTTCATGGGGTATAAACATGGATGAAAGCAAGGACCTCTGAATCAGGAAGATAATCAGGCTCCACAACCAACAACCATTACCAAGTTGTCCCATGAATCTAGAAAAGTACACAAGAGGGTCATACAACGATCCTGCTCATCCATATTTACTCTAGTTGAGATCAATCGGGTCACAATAGTATTAAATGTATTTAGGTGCTCGGCTATGAAATCATCATCACCCATTCTCAAGGCAAACAACTTTTTCCACAAAAAAAGTTTATTAATCAATGATTTAGTTTGATATAAATCCCCCAAATCTTCTAGAGAGCTACTATGGTTTGTTATTCAAAAACATTAAATAATACTAAATCGACCAAATAGAGCCTAATAAGGCTTCTCACCCTTCTCTCCAACACCACCCACTCTTCATCTATCATACCAGTGGGTTTGGTTCCAGATACTACAACCCATAAATATTGATCTACAAGAAGATCCTCTATCTTGAGCTTCCATAACTCAAAGTTAGTGCCATTAAACTTTTCCATTTCTAATCTAGATGTGCTTGCCATTTCCCGCAACATGATTTCCTTATACACGAGATCCCACACAAACAAAGATTATATTAAAAAACCATGTCCCTAACACCTTGGATCTGAGGTGATCAAGCTCTGATACCAAATGAAAGGAAGCAGAGGTGTGGAATACGCTTCCTACACTAATCCATGAGAGAAGAATGTGAAAAAAATAAAAATAGAACAATTGCAAACACCTGAAATAAACAACAAACAATTAACAACACGATATCATGGAGAAAACTCTTCTAGGGGAAAAACTCCACACTCTAAATCACGCTCTATGTATCATTCAACAACTAAAATGTTACAATACAAAGTCTTTGTGCTCTAAACATGAGTATTCAACAATAGCATAATCCTAGAAAAAATTTAGTAGCAGAACAGTAAGATAAAACTCACGCTCTGTGCTTTCCTGTAACTCTAGTATTCAATAAATAAGCATAGTAAAACCATAAACCATTTGTACATACTGGAAACAACCAACGGGTTATTCCTTGCCACTACTCTCTTCCTCTGATTTGCAATATTTATGTTACAACTATGCATTATTCTTTCTATGGCTCTGCAATATTCCTGCTATAGCTCTGCATTATTATTTTCCACTTCTTTACAATATTCTTGCTACAACTAGATATTATTCCTACTACAACTCTAAAAGGTGTATGACACACCTGTCCCAACAAATATATCATAGAAATCAATTTCATATCACTTTTTCCATCTTAAACATCTTTAAATAATCTACTAATGCCTTTTTCAAATTTCCAAGATCCACAATAAAAAGAAAGGACATATATTTTTCACATGCCTAAAATTATGGCTTCCACGGGTTTGCTCATTAAAGTCTCAACCTCTATCTCCAAGTTTAGAATAAATTGGATATTACAAGACTTATCTTGATGCATTTATATTGAGTGAATAATAGAATATGATAGAGTTTTTTGTGTGCAACTGGTTTTCTTTATTGGTATTAGAGCTTAGGTATGTGAGAGTAGATAGTTTTATGTCTGAGTGATTGTTGGAGTGTGAAGTTTTTTGTGTGTTTGAATTGTTTGCTTGGTTACAGACCCAAGATCGACAATAGAGATCTTCATGACAACCAATCATGTGTTTTTCTTTGAATATGAGTAGGAAGATGACGAGGGTTACGTAAATGAGGAAGGAGAGGAGGAGATTGCATAAATTATTGAGCATGATTTCCAAGGTAGTAACATCGTTGAGTTATTCCCAAATGTGTATTGATTCGATGACCTGTGGTATAATTCATTGCTAGGAAAGGACCTGCTCGTAGGAGAATCCCATAGTGCATTCTGTGAAATCGAAGATTGTCATTTCTCATGTCTGGAAAATTGTCATGATTTTACGTGGGAGGTCGAGTTTCTTACTTGCGAGACTACGTGGAGAGGTCGTGTGGAGTGAAGAACCAACAACTAGTGGATCATAGAAGAATTTGAATACCCATCGAGCTCCGAATTGTCAAGAACAATTTAGTGACAAGAGGAGTTTTTGCTATGAATAAGACTTTAAATTCTTGTGAGGCTTTGACTCGCGATGATATTGAGATCGCGGCGGTGAATGACCTGTTCATCTCTACCGATTATATGATTTATATGCTCAAGTATGACAATGTCCACGACCAATGGAAGCATTATGAAGTCAAGGTCAAAGACTTGAAAACTTTACTCTTTGGAGAAAAATATGTCGTTGTTTTCGGCTACAGAAATCTTGGGTAAATACCATGGGGCGAGGTTAATGCAGAGTATGTGGTTGAATCCATAGGTGTCTTCACCGACAAAGAGAAAACTCAGAAGACAATAGTTGGACCATCAAACAAGGATTGGTGAGGTGGCAGATGAGTTGTTTTCAACATCATATCTAGCAGTACAGGAGCAACTAAGGTTGTTGGCAAGGTTTTACCAGCTCTCAATGGAAAGTTGACTGGAATGGCCTTCCAAGTACCCACACCAAATTTTATCAAGGATGGTTTATGTTTTTTAATGGATTTTTTATTTTAAGAATATAGTTATATTAAGTTTTAAAAGAAGAGGCAATGAGTAATTAGTGTCAGTGTGTATTAATGTTATTCCTAGTTTGTAAAATTATATGAAGAAGAATCTCTTATAGAACATAGTAACATAATTTAAACTGGTGGTTCTTGATGTATGCAGTGCCACAAGAAAACGACATTGGTTTGGTTATGTCTACGGTCTGTTACAACTTCTAGTTCTTGGAGGATGCGATGACCCAAGAACAACGACTACTGGTTATAGTTGTGATCCTTGTGTGTTTGTAAGCTTGTGTGAAATGGGTCACTTTGTAAGATTGATTCTGGATACATTCAATATCTGGACTGCTTTCCTATATAATTGTCGAATATAATGGGATATGTACTTCGACAAATGGGAGAATGTCAATAGAATGATTCAGTGTCTAGAATGTTTTTCTGTCAAATACAACAAGCTATGGACTTTGATAGATGTAAGTATGTCAAGAATTGTCGGTCATTACAAATACGTCATCAAAGGTCAGAAGCAATTGTATCTTCAATGGATGAAGTGGAAGCTCATAATGAATTGTGGAGAAGGAATGTAGTCTACGAGAGTTCAAAAGTGGATAGAAGTGCTAATGAAGACCATACCAAACAAAGACCAAAGTTCAAAAAATATTTTTAATAAAATGTGTTTATTTGATTTTATTATTGTTCTTTGTGATGTAAGCATTAAGGAAGGGTGTTAGAATTAATGCTTACATTGAAATCATTTTGGGTTTCTTGGAAATTGTTGAGATATTATCTCAACCTCTATCTCCAAATTTAGAATTAAATAGTACTCTTAGTTGGGCATGCTTACAACAATCATGCATTATGGTAAATCTTTCTTATGACTCTCTCGTGTGTATAATCCATGATCTCAAATGCACAATGATAAAGTAAAACACATTAACAATACATGTCTTTGTCCTTATAACCACAAAAGGGTGTTTAGTATTATGGTTGGCCTTGCATATGTTGTCATCATATGAACATGTAAGAAAATAGAAAGGTGACAATTTTTTTTATCATATCCTAGATGTGTTTGGTTATGTGTTGCATAGAGTGCATTAATTAAAGAAAAAATTAGGAAAATGTTGCGTAAGAAACAATTAAAAGACTACAAAATGTATATAAAGATTAAAAATTGGAAAAGAGAGTAAAAATGACTTAATGAGAATTTTAAGTTATGTAAATTATAAATTGGTTTTACGTAGATAGATGATACCATTCCATGAGAGAGTTATGTTGTTACTTTAATTTGAAAATGTTGTGTTGTGTAAGAAACATTTAAAAGACTACAAAATGTATAAGGATTAAAAATTTGAAAAGAGAGCAAAAATGACTTAATGTGAATTTTAAGTTATGTAAATTATAAATTGGTTTTATTTAGATAGATGATACCATTCTACGATAGTGATGTTGTTACTTTAATTTCATAAATACATTATGGTATATCATTTTAATTTTATTTATAAATACGTTATGTTATGTTATTTTTCATTATTATTATATATTATTATTATTATTATTATATAATTGATTAGACAATTTACTTGGAAAAACTCTAGTTGTGTAGGTGGTTCGACTTTGTTTTACAGTAGAAGATGGTGACACATGTAAGTTTATCCCAAGCATTCATGTCTTTTTTTGTCAGTTTTGTGTATCATTTCAGATAAATCAAACTTCATCTCGATGGAAGCTTTGATCTATTTTTTTGGAGCTCGCTCGAGGCTCAAAGTCTTAGTTAATAGAAGATGACATCATAGCTATTCATCCTTTGGGGACTCCTACTCAAGGTTATTCGTATAAGCATGAATCTCACGGTAGGATGATGTTGGTGATCTCGGATCAAACGAATTATCCTTAAAAAACAGAGATATTTCATACTAATGGAGGATGAAGCCTAGGATTTTGGTTCTGATGGCATGGGCTTAGAGGACATCTTTGTAACATATGAAGAGTTTTCATGTATGCAACGATTAAAGAAGGCAATGACTTGGCGAGCCTTGGATACTCCAATGAAGATTAATCTCTAGGCCCTTCGACCTTCCCAATGACTCTCATTCAATATGAAAGGAGATCGTCCTCTTTCCATAATCAAGAGTATTTAGTCGAGCGGTCTTGTGCCAAAGGAAAAGGTGCTGAGTCTCAAAGGTTCTAATCCAATTTTAGACTTGCATGTAGAGTCTCTGGAGAAGAAGGTCCATTCCAAAGACTTTAGAGAAGGTAGTAATCCCTCTCTCTCATCCATTGGAAAAAAAACCAAGAGTCGTCGGAAATCAAGGTGTTGGAAAGATTGAAGAGAACGAAGAAGAATGGTGGTTGAGGATGATGTTGGAGTAGGCGATATTTCCAGGATGCTCAGTAAAACAGTTGTAGTTTTCTTTTGTGGGAAAATTATTTCCCCCTTGGTGATCGAAGGTTGGTTGGAAAGCAACTGGAAACCAGTGCTTGGTTACTTACCAATTTTTCACACTCTTATCAAAGTTTGGCTCCGCTTTGAATTCTGCTCTCATGAGGATATGATAGGAATTTTTAGCCATTCATGGGGTTGGGGACCTTCGAGTCTAGTGTTGTAAGAGTGGTCAATCTCTTTTGATCCAGCGTGGGATGTGCTCTCCCCTACTAAAATCTGGGCCATTTTACCAAACCTCCCATTGGTTTTCTGGACAAAAGAGATACTACAAGTTATTGGGAATATTATCCATGTTTTTGTGGGGCTCGAACTAAGTTGGGATACCAAAGTTGACCGTCGATGTGCTTGGATTCAAATCGAATTTTACCTTCGTGAGGGGTTACATGATGAGATAAAACTGGATTGGGGGTACTTCTCAGTTTTTCATAGGATATATTATTGGCACATTCCCTTTCGGTGTTTTAGATGCCATGTTTTTTGTCATTTGCAGGCACAGTGTAGCAGGTATCCAGCTCATTTTCCTCCTTTTTCGAAAGTCTGGAAAATAAAATATGACGTGCCAAATTCGGTTTTGGGCTCGATGACGAAAGGAGCAAGCGTGGACTCTAAGAGTAAAAAACATCCATGTCTCAATCATGCAGGAGGTATCACAAACAAGTCACTACAAATCCATTCAGGTAAGGATCATTGTTTAGACTCTCCTGGTTTTTCCAATAATGTGGTTTCCCTTTTCAAAAGGTCCCCAGTTTTGTCAGAACAGTCTTGCTCCCCTCCATATTTCTCTATCAAGTCTCCTATTTCTTGTCATGATGACTGCCCTCCCATGAAATCTCCCGAAAAAGGAATCAGAAAGGGATGATGCAAACTTTGTCCCTGATTTTCCTGTTGCCTGTCAACCTCTTGAATGTTCTCCATGCTCTTCCCCATCATCCCACCCTTTGAGTCATTCCGCAATCAATTCAAACTACTTGTTACGTTCTAAAGTTAAGATTGCATGAAGAGGTAGGTGGTTTATCCCAAGACCAGGTTCCCAGGGGTCATGCTTGTTAGAAAAATAGGATCATGGAGCAATAAAATAAAACAAATGTGGAAACAAAACACAAAAGATACACAATACAATAGAGACACAGATATACGTGGTTCACCCAGTGTGGGCTACATCCACCAGAGAAATTCTCAGGTTCTTCCCTTTTATTATCCAACAAAATGAAGGGATATAACCTACAACACGCCTGTTGTAACTTCCTCTTCTTTCTCTCACAGTCTCTTCTCTCGAAATACAATATTCGCAGTAAATACACATCCGTAATACAATTCCCTCATAAAAGAGGGTTGCCTTCTAGGGAAAAAAAACCCTAACATAACTTCTACCGTCAGATCTGTGACCTTATAATGAACAGTCCAGATTGACTATGAAATTACAATATACATTTACAAGGCAATTTTTACTTCAGGGGCTTCGTCCACGAACCCCTGTCGGGGGCCCACTTTCCCCTGGACCCCACAGGGGGGAGGTAAGCCCCCCTTGCAACCCCCCCGCGTGGAGGGGTGTATAGTCTTCATGGGGTATAAACATGACTGAAAACAAAGACCTCTTAATTAGGAAGATAATCAGGCTCCACAACCAATAATGCTGGAAGAAAATCGAGAATCTCCTTAGCTCTATCTCAAGTAGCCAAAGAGATTCAAAGCAACAAATAGTCAACTATTATTGGATCCCTTAGAGCAGGGAAATCCCATCCCAAGGTTCCCAAATGAAAGTGCTTTCCTTTAATTCCTGCAGAGTAGGGGGTGCTCCCAAGTTGTTATCCTTCAAGCGACTGTGTGTGGTGGTAAATCCTGAGGTTTGATTGATCCAAGAGACGATGTGTAGTAGTTTAAAGGCATAAGAGACTTTTAGGTCATGGATTAAAGGATGGATATTTTTCTCATGTGACGTTGATGGTTTATTAGGTGGTCTCCTAACAACATGTAGCCCTAAGATAAAGGTGTTAAAAGTGGACTTCCTCCCTTCTTGTATACTAGTACAAGCATTCGATTATTGGCTCAATTCTTCTTTCAAAGTCAAGAATGTTTACGGTCCTTATGTTAATAGGTGTCCTTTATGGGATAGTCTAAGTGGATCGAATGAGATTTATTCTGGAAATATAATTATGGGAGCGGATTTAAATTTCATGTTATCGGTTGTTGAAGTTTGGGGTCAAAACCCACGCTAAGATCCGTTGGAATCCTACTTCTCCAATTGGACGGAGAAGCACAACTTAATTGATTTGGCCCAGAAGAAGATATCCCATACGTGGAGAAATGGGAGGAAAATAATAGGGATGATAGCAAAAAGGCTTGATCATTTTATTTATTTATGATAATTTGAATGAGAATCAATGGGCCATTTCTTCAAGAGTGGAAATCAGGGGTCTCTCAGACCACTTGATGATTGTCCTTGACATTTCCAAAATTGTTTCGCATAGAGCAATCCCAATGAAATTTAATCAATAGTAGTTAAAAGAAGATTCCTATAGTAAGTTGGTAAAAGAAGTCTGGGTTCCACTGGTTGAGGGAGAAGAACAAACCTTCATGCAACAATTTGCAAATAATTAGGCAACATAAGAAAAAAAAAAATTGGGGATAAAGAGTATCAAAAAAAGAAATCAACAGAAATTGCGGAGTTGGAAGCTAAGATAAGGAGTTTTCTCATAGAAAGGGAAGTCGGTTCCTTATTGGAGGAGGAAGATGTTCCGGTGAAGGAATTAATTGTCAAAAAACAAGAGTTCTAAGGAAAGAGGAGTCCATATGGAGACAAAAGAGTAGGGCAGTGTGGATTCAGGAAGGTGACAACAATATTAAATTATTCCATAAATTATCTAGTCCTCGCCAACAGGGCGATGATCACATGCCACGAAAAGGTAACAAAAGTAGGAAAACATTTCTTCTCCAATCTATTCAAGGAGCCTCCAAGTTGTCCTATTGTCGAGATATTGAAGGTTATTTCCCTTTTCACGTCGCAAATCTCTCCTGAAATGAACCTTTCCCTTCAGAAAGAGATAACAAAGAATGAAGTTTATCAAACTTTATCGTCATTCCAAAGATGCAAAATCCCGGGCCCAGATGGCTTAACAGTTGAATTTTACTTATAATTCTATGAAGTTTTAAAGGGCGACCTCCTCAAAGTGGTCAATGAGTCCAAAAGGCTGAGTAGGATGGGGATTCCATTAAATTCAAAACATATTTCTCTCATTCCAAAGTCCTATGCCCCTTCTTCATTCGATATTTTCAGCCCATATCCTGCTGCAACCTTATTTAGAAACTTATAGCCAAGATCTTAGCTAATAGGTTGAAGCCGATTTTCAGCAGTTTCATTTCTGAAGAACAATTTGGCTTTCTATTTAAACAYCAAATCCATTACGYTGTGTCCATTAAGAATAAAAATATCCCCTCCTTTATTTTTAAGCTTGACCTATCCAAACCTTACTATAGGGCCAATTGGACTTTCATAAGATTGGTATTGATTCARTTGGGAGTGAACCTAGAATCAGTCAATTGGATTATGGTTTGTTTAGAATCCTCGTCCTTTGTTGTCATAATCAATGGGGTTCCCTCCCCTTTTTTTAGATCCTCAAGAGGCCTCARTCAAGGGTTCCCTCTTTCCCCCTTGTTGGTCTTGCTCTTGGCTGAAGGATTAAGTTTGCTGATTAAAAACRGAAGAAGTGAAGTTCACCTTAAAGGAGTTAGGATCATAAACTTGGAAACTATTTCCCACCTTCTCTTTGTTGATGATGTAATTCTATTTGGTGCAAGAACCTGCTCGAAGATTCAATCTTTCAGAAATATTCTAGATCTCTTATGTCGAGACATAGGTATGCAAGTGAAAGTCGGAAAGTCCTCAATTCTTGTTAATGGTCTTCATGAGGAGAGCGCTAACAAGTTGCAAGGAAGCTTTATTTTCAAGCAAAATGGTCTCAATGAAGGGATCAAGTAGTTGGGATTAATGTTGAAACCAAATGACTATGCTTTCAGAGATTGGATGTGACTTTATGTCAAAATTAAAAACATAATCACGTTTTGGGCGCGTCGATGGCTATCAAGAGGTGGAAAATTGGTATTAATGAACTTGGTGCTTAGCAACATTCTGTTATATTAGGAATCTATTGCAAAAATTCCAAAAGGAATCCTCCACAAAATCAAGAAACTCTGCTTCCATTTCTTATGGGCGAGAATTTTGGAGAAGCAATGTATTCCTTTGGTAAAATGGTAATGCTTGGCCATGCCAAAATAGTTGGGTAGTTGAGGAATCAAGAATCTGGTTTGGTTTTGTCGAGCATTGGTGGCCAAAATCTTATGGAGGATGTTACACAATGGCATGCTCCGAGGCAGAGTTATGTCTTCCAAGTATTTCTCAAGTTTTTTTGCAAATGAGTGGATAAGATCTCCTGTAAAGAACTCTCAAAATGGGTCTATTTGTTGGAAGGAATCTGTTGAGGCATTTCCATTAATTGGAAATCATCTTGCATGGGCAATAAGAAACGAAAAGTAAGTTAGAATCGGGGTAGATCCTTGGGTTGGATCAGGGGAATGTTATAAACTCCTAGAACATCTAATATCCATGCTTTACGATAATGGAATCTTCACATTAAGTGATGTTGCACTTGTAAGCATGGATAAAGCAAGCCGACAGAAATGGAAATCTGCTAACTTGATAGAGATGGAAGGTGAGAACGCAGAAAAATGGGGGGGATTTTGCTTTTGCTCTAAAATCGAATTTCATTTTGCTCAAGGAAGATGAAGAAGATTTGTTGTTCTTGTAAGGCAATGAGAAAACTGGGATATACATAGTAAAGTTGGGATACTTGGTTTTGGCTACAGAGGAATTTTTAGGAGACAGGAAGTGACGGTGGAAGTATATTTGGGAACAAAAGGCACCCACAAAAGAAAAAATCCTCATATGGTTGGCACTGGAAAACAATATGTTAACCTGGGACAATGGGTTAATGAGAGGTCGGAACGACCCAAACTGGTGCTCTTTATGTAAGTCAATTTCAGAAGTTGAAAAAGCTTTAAAAATTCAAGGGATGATTCCTCGGGAAATCTTGTGTCTTTGGTTAAAAGGTGGAAGGAGTATTCATGTATTCACTCTCATTTCTTAATCCCTTTCTTCTTTGTCTATAATCTGTGGTGGACAAGAAATAGCATCATCTTCCAAAACATGCATATCCCTGTTGAGGTGGTGACAAGGATGATAGTCAAGCTAGTAGGAGAATATAAATCAGATCCCAAATGCAAAAAGATAAGGAATCCAATGATGCCACAACTTGCAGAAGGGGTGCCCTAGGGTTTTTTTGATGGGGCTAGCCAGGGCCACCCTCCCATTTGTGGGGTTGGTGCTTTGTTGTATTTGACCAAAACACATTTTTATACAATACACTATGTTCCAAGGATAGGGACCAACAACAAGGAATAGTTAACAACCCTATGGGATTTTCTTTTCCATGCCGAGATGATAAAGTTGTGAAAACTGCAGGTGTTTGGAGATTCTCGGTTGATAGTAGACTGGATCAATAAAAAAGCTTCATTTAAGGTGCAATGAATGAATCCGTTAAAGAACTAAGTACAAGAACATATTGAAATACTAGATTGATTTTCTTGTAGACACATACTCAAAGGTCTTAACGAAGGTGCATATAAGCTATCAAAGGAAGCTATTACTTTTGAAAATTGGAACCTTTATCCTTCAAGAATTCTCTGAAAATCAGTTGATTTCAGAGATGAATTTTAGACTATAAATGTCTGGTTCTAGTTGTGGTTTTAATATGTTTTAGAATGTAATGAAAGACAAAATGAGTAGAAAGGATAGATTGAGCAGAAAGGAATGAAATGATGACTCGAATGTGAAGGACAATCCAGTAATTTTTTATGGCAATATGTATATTCTACTGATATGGAATATAAAGTTTTTTCTTTCTCGGGAAAAAAAATTATTATAAGATAAATTTTGGTCGCATATTTTATTCTTATTATTGTTATTGAAATAAAAGTGAATTTTCATTTGCAAATCAAATTGTTTTGATTTTGTATTAATTCGTGGTGTAATTATTTTTAAAGTTTTCATAAATAATTTATGAATTGATTTTTTTGAAAATTTAAAATATTTTTTTGAATCTCATTTAACATGACACACTATATTTCTTCCCCTTAAAGGCTTTTAATACATTATGTATTATTTTCTTCCCTCAAATAGGTCCAACTATAATGAAAGTTACTAGGTGATGTTTTATATGTTGGCCTATTTTATGGGGTTATACCCTTCCTTTTAAGGCGTTCCATCTTGCCTATTTTATTAGGTAAAAAAAAGTTACCCACAACTAGGCATTTGTATTTATCCTCGATGAGACTTTGGATCATTGTGGTAAGGCTAGAAAGGTAGGCATCCCCCATGAGTGTAAACCCCCTTGCGGGTGTGTCTCTGAATGTCTTGGCTCTTGCTAAGTCATAAGTTTCCTACTGGGCTCTAGCTTGTGTGTTGTTGACACTAGCTTAGGGTTTATAGTGGTAACCAACCATATTTAAACATGGGCCCCGCTTAGGTAATTTTGGCCATTTACTAAATCCCCTACATTAAAAAAAACTTGTAAATTGTCATTTTTTGAAATATTTCATTTTTTCAATACAATATTAAGCATTTTTTTTATGATTTGTTAAAGAGATTATCAATAGTTCATAAATCCCTAAAAGAATAACTTTATTTTAAAAAGTAAAAAATAAAATTAAAAACATTTAATATGAAATTTTCTAAAAATGCCACGAGACAACTTTCACATGGCGTTGTTGACTTTTGTATTAAAAAACAAAAAAAAGGTGGTTGTCACTTTCTATGTGATGTTTTGATTTTGATGGAACCAATTATATATTTTTATTGTGACAATTTCTATAATTTTTTATGTTGTATGATTCCTCATTTACTTTCTTAATTTCTATGAACATGGAACTTATTTCAATTAGAGGAATTTTAAGGTTTTAAACAGGTCTCCTAAAAGATATAATAAACAAGTGAAATCAGTAGCAAAACTGCTTATACTTGTCTCTTAGAGATGTTTTAACGTAGTAGTTGTATGCATTTTAGAATTGTAATTTTAAGAAAATAGAGTATGATATGGAGCATGATAAATCCAAAAGAAAAAATTATATCATTGTGCACAAATATCCTAAAATGGGAAATGGTAATTAATATACTTATCATATGTATCATAGACTTTTGAACTAGTTTTAGGCACCTTTGTATGTATCACAGAGTATAAGTATGATAGATTGATAAAAACACAAGTCAAAGAGTCGTGTGATGTAGAAATCTAGTCGTTATTAATGCAATGTAGAAGGCCCCACATTTGATTATTGTAATGATTTATCTTATGTTGTTAATTAATGATCATGACTATATTATTCTTTATGGTTAAATTTAGGTTGAGCTATATACAATTGTTTAATATTGTAGATTGTGATCATTTATGTTGTGCTTACTTTGAACTTAGTGGGTAACTTCTTCTACATAAGTTGAACATGACATCTAAAAGAGTAATGTGGATGGTGTTTCAATATATATCTTACTAAAATGCATTATCATATGAAAATATTTAGTTATATAATTCATCATTCAAATTTCAAATCAAGGTTCATATTCTTTATATTGTAATTAAGGTAAGTGATTAAAAGTGTTGGGTAATTCTAACATAAGGACAACTACTTGTTGGTTTTAAGCAAAGAAATCGTTGATGTAAAATTTGGACAAAAAAATATTTGACAATAACATGTAATCTAAAAATAGCAACTTGGTATCAAATATTTTTTGGTACAATAGAACAACACTTTATAAAAATGAGCTCACTTTCCTTTCAAGGGATTCAATCACATGGAAAAGATACAAAGACTTTTGCATAGTGAAGAATTGAATTGAAGTTATCAATGATTGTCGCAAAATAAAAAATATGTAAGTTCATGAATAGTGATGGACATACTTATATATATAATAAAAGTGAAATATATGTGAGTAAATATGTACATTATTAAAAATATGTGGTTAATTGAGATTATAAAAAAGAAAATTAAAAAATTCAAGAATAACATCTCATATTCATTAAAAATTAACTACATATTTTATTTTAAAATTATATGTATCATACAAAAATTTGATACATAATTTTTAATAATAATAATAATCTATTTTTAAGGTCACGGTCAAGCCACATCAAATTGGTGTATGAGACCTCCTTGTTTGTGGAACAAGGGACCCTCCTCTGCCCAACGATTTGACTGGTAAAGTCTACGGAAGTATACATACCCTACCCCCCTATGAATTTAAACTTGTGACCTCTTAAGAAGAAACACATGTTCTTAACCATTAAGTCCACATGTTTTTATATTTACATTAAAACATAAAATACATTTTTTTTTTTAAATACAATGAAATAGAATTCAAACTATTTATATTTTATTCAAAATAAAATAAAATTATTGTTAATATTTAACATTTTCTTTAATAAAATTGTTACATATAAATTAGCTCTATCTTAAATATGAATGTAATGACCTACTCATAAACAATAACATGAACATTTAAATATGAATGTAATGACCTACTCATAAACAATAACATGAACATGAATATAGATTAAGTTGAGGTCTCTTTTTCCAAAAAGAAACTAACTATTTTTTTATGGATGGACATGACTTATTACACGTTTTTATGTGATCGAATTAAAATATTTGTAAATAAATTAATTTGATTTAAAATCCAATTAGTTGTATTTTTAATATGTATAAAATTAACTAATTTAATTTGAAATTCAGTTAATTATATTATATTTTTAATATGTATTAAAATTAATTAGGGATAAAATTATAGAGCTAGAAGAAAGTTAATTAGTAATTTGGCTATACATCGTTTGGAACCTAAGTTGGATATCAAACTTATTAAATAAGAAATGGACAACTTCATATAATTGGACCATGAACGTAACAAAAGAACTTTGAACATCATAATTTTTGGTGTAAAGAGCAGAAAGATGAGGACACCCTCACAATAGTTAAGGAAGAATTAAAAAAAAAATCACAAATTGAGACAGCTTGCCTCATAGAAGCAAAGAGGTTGGGAAAAATAATTTAACATAAAGACATATTGATCTGGGTTAAGGTAAGCTCTATTGACCATAAATATGGCGTACTCAACAAAACTCCAAGCTTAAAAGGGTCAGGAATATTTATCAATGAAGACCGCATTCTAGAGGACCAAGATGAATTAAGGAAGGAAGTTCAAAAGGTGAAAGAAGCCAGGAAGGAAGAGAAATGCGCAATCATTCGGAATCGAAAGGTTATTATTAGGGATAGAGACGAAAAAGATAACGATAAATAGCAATTTGGACACTTCAGATCCTCTTTTGGAACTTTTGTGGTTTTCCATGAAAGGGCCTATACTAAGTTGGATCTCGAGTGACATTGACATTATTTTCTTAGTTGAAACTTAGGAGCATGAAGAATGTAAGGTCCCTAATATCGAAGGATTTGTTTTGTGATCCACATGGAACAAAAATTCCTCCCATAGAGGGATTGGAGGCATATCATGTTACATAAAAATGAACATCTCTCCTCGCATCCGGCTTCATAAGAAAGATGCTCTCAACCAATACATATGGATGGTGATGCTGGGATTTTCGAGGGTCATAAATTTTGACTCGGCTATCCGCTTGGGATGAAATTTTATAGGGAGTTGCAACTTGAAGAGTTCATTGTCATGTCAATATGATCCTTTAGATCAAACATCATGTCGACACTTTTCCGGGGCCAAATTCCTTCATATAAGACCTCAAATTGGGGTTTTAGTGTTTTTACAGGAATTTTAAATTAGTAATTATCAATTATCTCTTATTTTATGCATGTAATCAAAAGAGTAAGTTGACAAATAGTGTCACTCTAGTTAGCTTTGAGTTATTGGTTAGTTTTAGAGTGATGCGAGAATTTCCTAAAATTAGTTGTTTTTCTAAAATTAGTTGTTTTTCTAAAATTAATTGTTTTCGAAAATCTCATATAATAGTTATAAGGGGTTGAACTTCCATTGCAATAGTTAGGACGAAGAAGGAATAAAA
>JZKD02S2201375.1:388851-402524 GCA_000966675.3 Picea glauca
GGTACATACTTGGTACATGGTTGGATGCACTTGTTTATGGTACAGGTTGATTACAGGTTGGTGCATGGTTGATGCACTTGTTTATGGTACATGTTGATTACAGGTTGAGGTACATATTGATGCATGGTTCAGATTTATTGGTACATGTTTACAGCGGTATATATCACAGTGACAGTGTGACAGTGGTTCCATCATTCTACTTCTACTTTAGGGTGGCAGGACGGGGAAATGATAGGTGTTTGTAGCCACCTTTCGGTTGTAGCCAGAGAACATTGGGGGTTGTAGCCTCCTTCTGGTTGTAACCAGAGAATTGGGGAGTTGAAGCTTACCTCAGGTTGTAGCCTGAGAAACTAGGGGGTTGGAGCCTCCTTCCAGTTGCAGCTGGAAAACAAAGGAATTTGGTGCAGCTGGAAAACAAAGGAATTTGGTGCTTCCAATGAATGTAATTCTTCAAGACATATAAGAAAAAACATTCTGTGGTTTTCTCCCGATTTAGGTTTCCACATAAAACACTGGTGTACTGTGTATGTGTGTGATTGCTTATTTCTTACTGCTAATTATTGGATAATAATTCTACATTGATATAACATTTGAAGAAAAATGATTATAATTACGCTATTACTGATTTACCCCCCCTCTCAGTAATCCAACAAATTCTCTAGCTATCATGTTCTTATCTGCATACATATTCTGTCTATCTTGAGCTGCCTTTAAATTATACTTAATTCTAACCATTTGGTCTTCCATATCCTTGAGTAATTCTAGCCCAAGTACCACTCTGTTTGTTGGGTTGTCCCAACTCACTGGAGTATTGCATTTCCTACCATACAAAGTTTCAAATGGGCTCATTTTCAATGAAGTTTGATACCAATTATTATAGGCAAACTCGACCAAGTGAAAGTAATCTTTGAACAATCCTTTAAACAATCCCCTCCATAAATTTGAAGTAAACTTTGTATCTCTTTGTGAAATAATTGCCTTAGGTATCCCATCCAACCTAGCAATCCCTGTCATGTAAATTTATGCAATATTAGCTGTTGTATGACTTTCTGGACTCATAACCAATGACATGTCCATTTTGAGTGAGGACTCCACCAAGTCCTTCCTTGCATGCATATGTACATACCACAAAACTTTCATTTGGGTCAACAATATTTAGAACAAGTGCACTAGTAAGTAATTCTTTCAACAAATTAAAGTTCTCTTCACACTCATATGTTCATTCAAATTTAATTCACTTCTTTTGCAAAGAAGTGTTGGGATGAACAATCTTAAAGAACCCTGCTATAAATCTTCTGTAGTAACCAGCTAATCCCATAAAGGATCTAACTTCTGAAACATTCATGGGTGCTGTCCATCCTCTAATGGTTTCAATATTCTCTGGATCCATTGCTATACCTTGTTCTGAAATAATGTGTCCCAAGTAATGAATATGTTCTTGGTAAAAAGAACACTTACTAAACTTAGCATACAACTGATTTTCCCTCATCTCTTGCAATACCAATCTTAGGTGATGTTCATGCTCTTCCTTTGAGTTAAAATAGACAAGTATGTTGTCCAGGAATACTATGACAAACTTATCCAAATAATTTCTGAATATGCCATTCATTAAGCACATAAAGACAACTGGTGCATTGGACAGTCCAAATGGCACCACTACAAATTCATAATGCCCTTACCTGGTTCTAAAGGTTGTCTTATTGATGTCTTCTTCCTTGATTCTTACCTAATGGTACCCCGATCTCATGTCTGTCTTTGAAAATATTTTTGCCCCTTTTATCTGATCAAAGAGGTCATTAATTCTGGGTAGAGGGTACTTGTTCTTTACAATGGATTTATTCAGATGTCGAAAGTCAATACACAACCTCAAAGTTCCATCCTTCTTTTTGACAAAGAGTACTGGTGCTCCCCAAGGTGAAACACTTTGACGTATGTACCCTTTCTTCAACAATTCTTCCAACTGCATTTGTAATTCTTTTAATTCTGGTGTACTCATTTTGTAAGGTGTTTTTGATACCGGGGCAACTCCTGGCACTAAAACAATAGAGAAATCTATCTCCCTCTTTGGTGGCAACCCTGGTATTTCTTGGAATACATATTCAAATTCTTGTAGTACTGAAAATTCTTCAGGGCTTGGCCCCTTTGTCTTTTATGTCTCCTCCACATGGGATGCATACAATTGACATCCTTTTCTGAAACATCTCTTGAGTTGTAAGGATGAAATCTCTCTTATAGAGATGGGTCTTGGAACTCCTTTCACAGTGCTATGTTTTCCTTCTTCATCAAGACATGTAAATGTCTTGTTATGACAATCTAAGACAACATGATGCTTGTCCAATCAATCCATTCCAATTAGAATATCATAAGACCCCAATGGTATAATATTTAGATCAACATTAATATTCACACCATTAAGGCTTATGGAACAACCTCTGACCATATCATGGATTCTCCTTTTGTATCCAGTGGCTAGCTAAACCAAACTTGATTTTTCAAGCTTACTTTTCTCCAAATGTAATCTATCCACTATTTTAGGATCATTGTAACAATGACTTGCTCCTGAATCAATTAAAATAACAACATGTTGATTAATGATCTTACCTTCCACCTTGATCATATTGGATTGGTACTCTGCTTGTCGATCATTTAAGGCTGCATATACTCTTCCCATGTCTTCTACTGTTGTAGCCTCGTGGATGTTGTGCATGGTCTTCACTTTGTCTTTTTTGTGAAGGAAATCTTTGTACAAGTCATATTCTTTGCATCCCCAACATTGGATTGGTGGTCTTCCCCTTTTTCCCAAAGAGTCTTCTCTCTTGGATTCATCCTTAGCAAATTGGTTGGGCTGATTTTTATTTGGGCTATTTCTATTGAAATGAGGTTTGAATCCTTTCTTTCTCTGGTCAGACTTCTCCTTCTTCTTATCCTTCCAATATTTCTGCAAAGACACTCTACCATTTCCTTGCTCATCCATTTTATTGTTTAATTAGAAATTGATGAATTTAATACTAATGGAAAGTTTTGGGCCTTTATACAATCTTATATGGACTTAGTCACAATTAAAAAAAAAAATTCAACACAGAAGGAGAGGCATTCCATAATTGCTTCATGTTTCTTTTGATTGACTTATTTAGGCATTCCATAATTGCTTCATGTTTTTTTTGTTTGTTCAACTTATTTGGTAGGATAATCATGAAAATACATCATTGTTTATGACTTGACAACATAATCATTAATAACGTGTTGGATTTTTTTCCAATAGATAAGAGATTATAAGAGATTATAAAAATAAGAAACATATTATATTGTTTAAAAAGTAATTTTATAGAACGAATTAACATGTTTTTATTTGTAAAATAGATAGTTGTAACACTTAATCACCAACACTAATATAATAAATTTTTTAATATTCATGACCTTTATTACACATCATTTCATTTGTTTATTATTTATAAAAAATCCTAATTATATTTTGTTACATACTCTAATCTAACCAATTGAATATGCCCGTCAACCTGCTTCCACGGTTGAATATTCCAGAGATTCCGCTTCTCTGTGCAATAGATTAACAGATGCGCAATCATGACGGAGGGGTCCGCCACCAAACTCAAGGTTCCATCACAGTTGTAAATATAGAATCTTTTGTTGCTCATAGGGAATGAATCGTTTTTCATAGCACATATGTTATATCGCTTTAGATTTAGCGGGAGATGATTATGGTAAGAATTTCAAAACTAAATGACAGTTTTGATAACTTTGGTGTTAGTTTTGCCCACTTTAAGTAAGAAAGTTGATAGGTAAGAACTTGAGATCAACTTTCCACCTCTTAAGAGGTGCAAGACAACCACATGAGCCAATGATTCATCTTAGGATAATTTTTAATTATAAAATACAAATAAAATTACTGCGACGGGGTGTGGTTAGTTTACTTATTGTACTTCCTTTCAGGCAGTATACATAGTGATGAGTTTGCTTTGACTACTCTATTAATTTGGGTTGACTTTAAAAATTTTGTAAAAAATTTAATGTGTAACATAACAAACTCAAAATTTTATTTTTTAATATGTAAAAAAACTGAATTTTCTTACATTTCATTGTCTGATAACTTTATAGTGTTATTGCAGCCTTCATGTATTTCGAGATTAGAATTAACTCAATGACATGACAGACTGAGTAAATTGAATTTATATTTTATATTTATATTTAATAATTTATGACATTTCTATGAATCAACCTGCATGAATCTGACTCGCATATGGGGACATCTCTCTGAATCAACCTGCATGAATCTGACTCGCATATGGGAAATGACTCTGCACGATCCGCCGGTCAGTCTTTGGGGAGTGCGCCCTCTTGCGACATAGCAGTTCCTTCCGGTTTAGTTTGAAGGCATCCCCAATTGAAGCATATTAATTGCAAGGGGAACGACTCAGTAGCGGTACCAGTATCAAGGAGCCCCGGGGCAAGTATGAAAGATAGCACCACAGTTCCATCCAATCTACTCGTTGGTCCAGCGCACGGATAGCTATCTCACATGGGACTCAGTTAGGCTCCGCCTCGCTGCCTTGTCTTTGACGCATGCAGATCCTAAAACATGTTTTAATTATATATTTTTATAATTAGATAGTTTTTGTTCTTATAGAATCGTTTAAAAGTCAATGTTGTTTAAAATTTAGGTTGCAAATTTTAGTATCCAACTACTTTTATGTTTGTGATAAAAGTTTAAGTGATTTTAAATTTTACATAATCTTTTATGTAACTTAAATGATATTTAGATTAGATATTGGGTATTTAGTGTATATATTTTTTTGTTGGCTATATTATTTTTGACCTTGGTTTGTGGTTGAGATGTTATTACCCATGAATATTTAAGTTGTCAATTATTTAGACGATACAATATTTTAAGCCGTATCAATTGTAATATTGCTCTAAACATCGAGGACTAGATATTTAGTGTATTAAAAATGAGTGAATATTTAAGTTGTCAATTATTTAGACGATACAATATTTTAAGCCGTATCAATTGTAATATTGCTCTAAACATCGAGGACTAGATATTTAGTGTATTAAAAATGAGTTAAAATTGTTTTTGGATTTTAGAGTATGGTTTAAAACTATTTCTAATTATATAAAATATATAAAAACTTATTTTTCTTTGATTTAAAATACAAGATAATAATTCAAAATTAATAAAAAGGAATTATTTTTATTAATTAAATTTTATTTGTAAAATACATTATATCAATAAAACTTAAAAAAAACTCTAAATTTTCTAAAATTATATATAAATATAACTGTCTTTTTTAAGTATATAAAAATATAACTAACCATGGGTATAGGCACGGGGAAGCCCTGGATATTGTAATTTTTAAAATATAACTAATTATGTATATATGCACGAGGGAGCCTGTCGTTTTCGACACTTATTAGCATGCTAACTACCACAATATGCTTTGCTAATTTAATTTAATTTTTTCTAAACTTAATATTTCCCACGGTCGCTATCTGAGATGTTTATTATAATACAAATGACCAAAGCAACTTTTTCTAATTTAAAGCGGTGGGTTTATTATGATATAAACAAAGCAACCTTTTCTAATTTAAAGCACTGGGCTTATTAAGATATAAGTGACGAAAGGAACTTTTTCTCATTTAAAGCGGTGAGACATCCATTGCACGTTGCGTAAGCACGTGTTAGATGACATCCGTGTTTTGTCGGTTTCTGTGAGATCTCTCCAAATTAAGCCTTGCTCTTGCAACTCTCGAGGGGTATTTGGTATCATGGTTGGGCTTTATTCAAAGATGATGATGATGTCATCATATGAATAGGTTAAAAGTTTCAAAAATATGTGAATATCGTTGTCACACAAGGAAGGAATATTTTTATGAAGTAAATTTATTCAATAAAATTGTTTTTAAATTTGGTAGGAATTATATTGGAAGTTAGAGTTTTATTTTTTTTAGAATTTTGTTTTGGATTTTGGTTTGTTTTGAGATAATTTAGATGGTTAGATTTAAAGAAAAATGAATAAACATGGAATTTTGACTTGGTGAAAAAACCACCCTCGCCATAAATAGAGTGATTTGAGTAGTCCATATACATCATTGTGAATATCAAATTATATATACAAAGTTATGAGCATCTTAAGGTTGCAATTCCTCAACCTCACTTCCTAAACATGCTTGAGGAGAGATACAAATATCAAATTATATATACATAGTCATGGACGTCTCAAGTTTACTAAGTCATATCAACCTTTCTCGCTCGTTTTCACTTCCTAATGTGGTTCAAGACTTCAATGTATGTTTTTCCTCTATCCACATAATCCACATTATTGTACTCTTTATTTCAATTTTGAGATTTATTATTTCACAAATATTTTTGTTTTTTTGTATTTCTCTTCCTCTTGCATCCAATCACTCCAATGTTATTTATTGTTTTTTGATAACCATTCACTTTTTTATATTTCTTTTTCCCTTGCATCCAATCACTCCATTGTTATTTATTATTTTTTCATAACCATTCCCTTGTTTTTAAGCCGAAGTCTTTTCCTACACTTTTGAAAGCATTGTCTTGTCTCTTACAATCAACTTTCTCTTTGACATAACCGACCTCCTCTAACTTAGATTCAACTTTATTAAAATCAATTTAATCATCTTTGTGTCACTCTTTTATCTTTCTTCATTGTAATGTCTTCCCTCTTACAACCAACTTTCCCTTTGGCATAACCAACCTCCTCTAACTTAGATTCAACTTTATTAAAACCACTTTAATCATCTTTGTGTCACATTCTTTTATCTTTATTCATTGTAACTTCTTCACTCCCTTGTTGCAACGATTTGTCTTTTCACTTTCTTAACTTCACATTTTCACTACCTCAACAACCTATTCATCTGTCTAACTTTACCTTCAGTGATATTTTATGTCGATGCATATTACATTTATATCAACTTCTAATAATTAAATAATACCAATACCATCCTAATATTTGATTACCTTAAGATAATTCACATTCAAGCACTTTCTCTCATTTCGAGGATGATACCCATGGTAAATTAAATTTTGCAAATGCTCGAAGCTTTGTCAACACAGGACTCAAGGTTGTTACACCAATATATTCATTAAAAACTCAATGTATCACTTGTGGAAATTTAACCTAGATAAAAAGATCAACGCTCCATCTCACAACCATCCAAATTAAACCCAATAAACACAAAAACATAAGAAATGCATCATAAAAATCAATTTAATATCACTTTTCCCATATTAATCACCTTTAAATCATATGCTAATGTATTTTTCAATTTTCCAAGGTCCATAATTAGAAAAGGAGGGCACATATTTCCCATGTGCCTAAACTTATGACTTCAAGGGTTTGCTTATTAAAGAGATTCTATTCTTGGACATTATTGTACTCTTGTTTCTTTTTCAAATTTTGAGGTGGTGATAATATTAAGAGTAAACGGTACCCTTCGTTGGGCATGATTAAACTTATGACTTCAAGGGTTTGTTATAAAAGAGGTTTTATTCTTGGACATTATTGTACTCTTGCTTCTTTTTCAAATTTTAAGGTGGTAATAATATTAAACTTATGACTTCAAGGGTTTGTTATAAAATAGGTTTTATTCTTGGACATTATTGTACTCTTGTTTTTTTTCAAATTTCAAGGTGGTAATAATATTAAGAGTAAATGGTACCCTTTGTTGGGCATGAGTACAACAATCATGCATTATATACTATTTGTTGTTATGTATGAGTACAACAATCATGCATTTTAGTGTTGGGCATGAGTACAACAATCATGGATTATGATACTAGTTGTTGTTATGTATGAGTACAACAATCATGCATTTTAGTGGAGCAAAGTGGTGTTAAGCAATTTACATTGTGTGTTTGAGAGTAGTGTCATTATGATATTGTTTGTTATGTATGAGTATAAAATTCATGCATTTAAGTGGAGTAAAGTGTTAGCAATTTATACTGTGTTTGAGAGTAGTGTAGTGGTAAAGTAACTTCATGTTTGAGATGTAACATGATTAGATTTTTAAGATTGTTGTGTCAATCTTTTTTATTACACATAATTTATGTGAATCAAGTGATTAGATTAGCCCATCTTCAAACATGAGGTTTTTTTTGCATCTAAAAAACAAACATGTAATTTAAGAGCAGATGGCATGTATTGAAAAAAGAGAAGAAGCAAACATGTAATTTAATAGCAAAAACAAATGCTGCGTGAATAAACAATGTTATAAATAAAATACCATCATGAATTGCACCAATCCCTATCATAAAATTGGGGAACAACTCATCAATCAAGGAGCATTGAGTGACAAGGTACTTACATTACATACAATGATTATCTCGTGTGTATAAGCCATGATCTCAAATGTACAATGATAAATTTAAACATTAAACATTTTAACAATACACATGATGCTCATTATAAGGATGAGACACAAATATAGATTTTCCCAATCTTGTAGGGACGACGAAACACAAATAGACACTTTTTCAACCTTTGTCCTTACAGTCACAAGGGGTGATTAGTATTATGGTTGGCCCTACACATGATGTCATCATATGAACATGTAAGAAAAAGAGATGCGATAAAATCTTTAATATATTTCATATGTATTTGGTTTGTGTCGAGTTCAATGGTTCAAGAAAAATTACAAAAATGTTGTGTTGTACAAGATTTTTTTTTTTTTTACATAATGATTAAAAATTTGTAGGTGAAGATAAAAATGATATGTAAAAAGATGATGTTGTAAATTGAGTTTAGTCTAAGTGGTTGTTAGATGGCGTATTAACTTTCCTACTCAAGTTCTATTTTTATAATTGACATGGAGAAAATATAATGAGTATATTGTGGTAATGACTTCGAGCCCTGTTGTTAACGAGGTCTTGTATCCTAAAAACATCTAGGTTTTATCCTAAGTAGCATCCTTGAAATGAGGGAACGTGCCTTGAGGTTTTCCCCAAACATTATAACTCGGAAACAAAAAACAATAGATAGTACCATCTTATAAGAACTATTTTGTAACTTTGATTTCATAAATACATTATGTCATACAATTTGTCATCATTATTTCAAATTTTGGTCATATTACTATTATTATTCCCTCTCAAAATAAGAGTATATTTTTCATTTGCAAGTTAAAGTGTTTTGATTTTTTATTAATTCAATTTTGAGTTATAATTTTTTATAAAGTTTTTCAATGTTTTAAGACAACAATTTATTAAATTGATTTTTTTTTTTTAAATTAAAAATAAATTTTAGAATTTTTAAATTTCACTCATTTCATTTTCTAATTGGTTAAAGAGATTATTTATGGGACATAAATCCCCGAGATAATAACTTTATTTTTAAAACACAAAAAAAAATTAAAAAATTTAATATAAAAATTTCTAAAAATGCCACATGGCAGCTTTCACATGTCGATGTTAAGTTTTTTTAATGTGACCAATTCTATATATATTTTTATTCAATATTTTAACTAGAACAATTACTTATTGATGCGATAATATCTATAATTTTTTGTAAAAGAATTCTAAACTTGATACGATATCATCTTTTTCAAGCAATCATCATGCAATTCAACTACACATTATTTGATCAAATTGTAATTTTTCATTGCTAAAATTGCATTTTTGAATGCATAAATGGATCAACCAACCTAAAAAAACTCTTTTTCACCCGGATTGTGCAATCTCAGTGACTAATATCTACAATTCCAACATTTCTTTTAAATTTTTGGCTAGACTTTGGGTAAAAATGGTCAAAAATTGTGACCGGAGAAGGTTTAGACTATAACATGTCTAGATCATGTTTTTTTTTTTTTTTAGGATATTGTTATGATTTCTCATTTACCATCTCAATTTCTATCAATCTAGTGTTTATTTACTTTCTCAATTTCTATAACCAACCTAGAGTTTATTTACTTTCTCAATTCCTATATTTAACACAGACTAGATGTAGAAAATCGTAATCTTAGGGATAAGGTTATAGAGCTAGAAGAAAAGATAATTAGAAATTTGACTATACATCATTTGGAACCTAAGTTGGATATCAAACCCATCAAAAAATAAATGAACAAACTCATAGAATTAAACCATAAAAGTAACAAAAGAGCCCTGAACCTCATAATTTTCGGTGTAAAAGAGCAGAAAGATGAGGACACCCTCACAATAGTGAACGAAGAATCAAAAAATAAATCACAAATTGAGACAACTTGCCTCATAGAAGAAAAGAGGCCAGGAAAAAAATTGAACATAAAGATAGGTTGATCCAGGTTAAGGTAAGCTCTATTGACAACATATATGGCGTACTCAACAAAACTCCAAGCTTAAAAGGGCCAATTATATTTATCAATGAAGACGTCATTCTAGAGGACCAAGCTGAATTAAGGAAGGAAGTTCAAAAGTCGAAAGAAGTCAAGAAGGAAGGGAAATGGAAAATCATTCAAAATCAAAAGGCTATTATTAGGGATATAGAAAAAATAATAATGCTAAATAACAATTTGGGACACTTTGAATCCTCTTTTGGAAGTACAATGGTTTTCCATGGAGTAAAGAGCCTATACTAAGTTGGATCTTGAGTGACATTGACATTATTTTCTTGGTTGAAACTTGGGAGCACGAAGAATGTAAGGTCCCTAAAATCAATGGATTTGTTTTGTGGTCCACATGGAACACAAAGTACTCTTGTAGAGGGATTGGAGGCATAACATGTTACATAAAAATGAACATCTCTCCTCACAAATGGATTCATAAGAAATATACTCTCAATCAGTACATATGGACAAATATATTTGAAATTAACACTAAGAAGATACAATATGTTATTTTACACCTAGTAACTCTACCTTTTATACAAAAACCAATCTAGATAAGAATTGTCCCTACAAATGCTTAGAGAAAGATATCTACAATATGAAAAATGAAGGTAGTATCCTACTGTTAGGAGACTCTAATGATATAACTGCAACCAATCAAACTATTATTTTAAGTAATGACTCAAACCCTAATCCTCTTTGGCTAGACGAGGACCTTGTTTTAGCTAACAGTTACAAAAGAAACTCTTAAGACCTGATAGAGAAGTTGTTTGGTATTGAGTTAATCAATCTCTATAGTTCTCAAGATTTAATAATTTGCAATGGTATAAGGAAGTGTCCAAATTCTAACATGATGATTTGTATCCATGGCCTATGTAGTAGTGTTGTTGATTATGTAATATCATATATCCCCATATACAACCAAATAGTAAAATTTGATCTTTTAGATGACCACGAACTTGAATTCGATCATAGACCTATAACCCTAACTCTTAACTTCACCATGAAAAAAAGCTCCGTTAAAGAGCACTCTGACAACTAAAGGCACTTACTTTTTGAAAAACATAAAGTTGATATTTTCTTAAAAGACTTAAGCAATGCTTTAAAACTCATATCATATCACAACAATCTTGAAGCTGACTATCATAATTTTACAATAACCCTCTCTACTTCCATTAACAAATTCTCTATTGAGGTGCCACGTAAAAAGATAAATAATAAAACTATCTCTTGGTACGATAATGAATGTAAAATTGATAGAAAATCCATTATAGATAAAATAAATAGATCTTTAAAATTTGATAAGATAAATAGATACAAAACATTAATTAAATGGAAATAAGACTATATAAATAGAAAGCAAGAGAAGATTTTGCACCTATTTAAGATAGATCCTAAGAAATTACGGAGGCAAATTATAACTCGTAAAACTAAAAAAAAAAAAAAGATTCCCTTGAAGGCCTAGGATTTCTACCTTAAAAATTTGTACGAATCCCATAATTTCATGGAGAACACACCTAAAAAATCTACAAAGGATGAAGTGTTTTCTATAGAAGACATTAAGTTTAGGGTTAAGAAGCTCTCAAAAGGAAAAGCTAAGAACATCGAAGGTTACCAAGATGAAATATTAAAAATTGGAGGACCTATCCTCGTCCCTCACATACATAAGCTCTTCAATTTAGCTATCCAACAAGGATTCCCAAAACCTTGGACTTAAAGCCTCATTGTACCTATTTTTAAAAGCAGGGATTAAAGAAATCCCTCTAATTATAGGACCATTATGATTAGCCGCATTTTAGCTAAGCTATACATAAGCATTTTGGGAAAGAATATCAATACATGGTTAGAAATCCATGGAAAAAGAGCTAGAGGCCATGCTGGGTTTAGAGGTTGCCATTCCATTGTGGACCACCTTGTTACATTTAGGATCATTACACTAGAGTGTCATAATGATAAAACTAATATCCTTTGTTGTTTCACTAATTTTATAAAATATTTTGACACTATGGCCATGACTAACCTATGGAATATGTTAGAAGAGCTTAAATTCCCTTTCAAGTTAAGAGCTGCTACAATAAGGCTATATGAGAAAATTATTGCCATGTTTAGGAATACCGAGGGCTGGTCAAAAGAAATTAACTGTAATATAGGAGTCAAGGAAGGTTACCCCCCATCCCTTACCCTTTTTGACATCTATATTGATAAGTTATAAGATTGTTTGGAGGATGCAGGATGTGTTGGCCTGACTCTCGCTATTATAGTCATCATCCTCTTTCTTTATGCTGATGATATTTTTCTTATGCTGAAGAGTCCTTATGACCTAGGCAAGAAACTAATAATCATCAAGGATTTTTTCTCTAGGATGGGCATGACTGTGAACATTGACAAAAAATGGTTATGATAATTAAATCCAAAAGGATCACATATGATACTTTTGTTTATGAAAACAATATCTTGGAGAAAGTGACAACATCCAAATATCTTGGAATCAATATCCACCACAAGCCTAATTTGAACTATAGCGTTGAAAAAAGGACAAATGGAGGGTAAAAAAATTATTATTGACTAAAAACAATTCTCAATCAATGGACCTTTGTTTTTAGGATTAAAAAAAAACTCCTCTTTCACACTCTCACCACTCTGGTTATCTTATATGGATGTAAAGTTTGGAGTTTCAATATATATAGAGATTCCTAGAGAAAGATAGAACAGATCCAAAATAATTTTATAACTTATAATCTCAAAATTAAGAGCAATACACCCTATCCTATCGTCTTCATAGAAGTAAGCCTTTCCCCCATTGAGAGCATTTATATGATTAAATACCTAATGTACAAGAAAAAGATAAACAACATGGATGATAAGAGGCTCCCCAAAATTGCTCCAAACTTTAGCCAAAACCACTAGCAGCACAAGCGATGATGGAGTAAAGATGCCAAATCTTGTCTAAATCATTGGGGAATACAAGAAGAATCCATCATGCAGAATACCAATAATATTACGATTACTATCACTTCTAAATTTAAGGAGAATATGCGGTGTGATAAAGAATTAGTAGATAAAAGGAAATTAAGATACTACAAGGAGGTGGTCTGATCCAGGTGGATATCGGGGGCCACCCACCTTTTCCAAATGGCTCAAAACAATTTTCTGGCCATTTTGGCAATTTACTATTTTTAGCAGGTTTTCACTTCCGGGGCCATTTTGAGGGCCTAAATGGAGTTTTTTTCG
Source organism: Picea glauca (assembly GCA_000966675.3). Taxonomy (NCBI): domain Eukaryota; kingdom Viridiplantae; phylum Streptophyta; class Pinopsida; order Pinales; family Pinaceae; genus Picea; species Picea glauca. The sequence goes on from JZKD02S2201375.1 coordinate 402,418, forward strand.
AGATAGAGGTTCTCAATGATAGCCAAAGGCATGATTGAGCCCCCAAAATGAATCTCCTCGACGATACCTTTCCAACGAGCTATCACACGCCTAAAACGGAGATCGTA
>JZKD02S2201375.1:402668-432060 GCA_000966675.3 Picea glauca
TTTGGATGTCTAGGACTTTTGGCATTCCCGTCTATTGTAAAAAGGCCTTCCGAGCCTCATTGTAATCATCTTCTTGCGAATGCGAGTAGCCATCACATCTCTTCTCAGGGATAAGATGCCACCATTCTAGCGAGTCTTTCACTCTGTATTTTACAGTCTCTGTACATTTCTTTCATTAATAGAAATCGTGTATTACTGTATATCTGAGTTTATGGTTGCATCTTTGATACATTTCTGTTATATTATTGAATATCTGCAATATCTCTGTGCATTTCTTTATTATATCTCCGCTCTCATTTCGTGCCGAAAATAATCCGGATCATGGTCAACCCTAATTTAGAAGATCAAAATTACCTCTCAGTTTTGAGAAGTGCAAAGAAGAAAATCAATAGTGCTAAAATAAGAACAAACTCTCACGAGCTACATAGTGAAACTGGGCGTTGGAAAATTCCCAAAACATCATAGGATGAAACAATATGTCATCTTTGTGACACTAAGAGGGTAGAATATGAAAAAAAATTCCTCTTAGATTGCCCTTCCTATACCCATATTAGATCTCAATTTAAAAATCTTTCCCACAATACAAACCTCCTTAACCTCCGAAGTCATAAAAACTATGATGATCCTGGAACAATTCTCTCAATGTTTTAAAGAAATCGAAGTAATCTCTTACCTTCTTAAGGTCCGATAGATCAATTGGTATCAGTGGACGTTAATCACACACACACACACACACACATGTTGATGATTACAACCGCGTGAGACATTCTCCAGGACACAAACTTGAGAGAGAGCCCCTGAGATGGGTGTGTGGTTCCTATCTTAGACAGAGCTGGAACATAGAGATGGCCTCCTCCTTACCGAGAGTTGAGAAGAAATCTAAATGATTCTTCTATGTAACACAGTGAGAAAGGAGATCTGTTGAGTTGGATGTGCCTGTGGATGAGCACAAGGTGAACTTGTGAATTCCCATAGAGCTAGGTGCATCGTCATGAGACAAAGATGAAGAGGATGTATTAGCCTCCTTTGAGCATAGAGTTGAGATGATGAAATCCAGATGACTCTCTTGTGTAATGCAGTGGGAAAGAAGATCTGTTGAGTGGGTGTGCATGTGGATGAGCATAGGTGAATGTGATCCTAGTGGCTAAGCAATAGTGAGTGTGGTTTTCCTGTGAGACGTGGTGAGATAGAGATATGGACATCCCTATGGATGTGCCTCTAGTGGCTGAGCACTAGTGGGTGTATGAGATCCCTTGCTATATTTTTCAAGAGTTAGACCTTACTGTAACCCTAATTGTAATGTAAAGGGTACAGGTTGGCCCCACCTTAATGTAATTGATAATTAATTTAAAAAGATAATTAATCAGGTTATTATTAATTATATTGTGAGTTAGAGAGGTCGTCCCTGTTGTGACAATAGACACTTCTGTTGATAGGTCAAGTCTAATATAAGTAAAGGTAAATTCCCCATTGAGGAATCATATCTTAAATGTGAGTTTGGAAATTTTAGCATGTACATCTACTTGGGAAAAGTGCGCACCTCTCTTGGGCACTAGTCTTCTAGGGTTTGCAAGCACTCTCTTGCGTGCTAGGTTTTCTTGGTGGTAAAGGTATTTCTCTTGAAGAATATAAAAATGATTGGCTATGTTTTCTTCCCTTGTTGAGAAGGGTTTCCCAAGATACTTCTTGTGTACTTGTGCATGGTGTTTCTTCTTGTGATCTTGGTTGCCGAAACAAAATTGTTTATGGTTTAAGTTAAATGCTAAAATGGAATGAACTTCATGCTTACAACTTGCATATTTAAAAATCAACATGACATCAGAGCATAGGTCTTTAAGAACCCCTACACAAGATTTTGAAGCCAAGCCATCCTTCTATTCTACAAATCCGTACGACGTCTAGGGTTTGCTGCAATTCCGTATGGTCCTCCTTTTTTGGAGAGTTTCAGCCCCTAAAACTTGGATGCTGAGGAAATTTTTGGCACAGGAGAGTATGAAATTCTCCAAGCGCACCTCCAGAAACTCTGAGAGTGAAATTCTGAGCATTTTGAAATTTTGACCCTAGGGTTTCTAGGGTTTCGCTAATTTCTGCAGAAATTTCAGAATTAGGGTTTCTACAACTCATTGAAGGAGCTCTTCATCTCACCAATGTTCTCCTATCTTTCAAAGGCTTATTTTTGGCAGTCATAAGTCCAACAAAACCTAAAAGTGCTAGCCTAGCCTAGACATTAGGTTTTCTAGCCCAGTTGACAAGGGTTTGTGAAGAAACTAAAATTTTGATGAACATAGCTATGATGGAAGATAATCTTGATGGATCAAGCAACTTCAAGTTCCTGGAAGACAAGACTTCAGAGGAAGGATTATTGTGGGTTATACAAAGTAACAAAAAGGTGACACTGTGACTACCTTCTTCATGAAGATGTCACAGGACAAAGATCAACCAGGTGCCATTGGAGAAACCATATCAACACCCTCATGTATGCACTTGTATATATATTATTTGTATCATTTTCATGAGGGTAATTGTAGGAGGAAGGAACCTTTGCTGAAGTCATGGATCCAGAGGGATCTCAGTGCATTCAGAGAAACAACACACTGCAAGTAAAGACTCCACGTTTGATTGTTGTAATTGTCATTCCTCTAACCAATATTTCTAAAGTTTTCTACATTACAAGTAGGTGTTGTAGTTGTGACAACAATCCTTACATTGTTTTGATTCTAGAGATGTACTCATTATTATCCTTTAGGAGATATTCTTGTTTTGGTTCCTCTTGTTTTCTTGTTCCAGACAGGTTAAGAACAAAGGAAGATGTTTATCCTTCAGAGGGAGTCACTTGAATCAGAGGGAGTMAAAACTATTTGAGAAAGAGGAAGAATAGAACCATCATTGAGGCAACCAATGCAATAATGCATGATTATAATCTTTGTATGATTCTATGGGCAAAAGAATGCATGGAAAAATATATGTTCAAAACAAGAGTCTTCACCAGACTTTGAAAAACATAACTTCCAAAGAAGGCTTCACCAGAGTAAAGCTCAAGATTAAACACTTCAGGATATTTGGGTGCCCAGTTTAGTTTCATGTACCCAAAGATAAGAAGTCCAAGCTAGACCCTTTAGGGAGAAAGGATACATTTATGGGATAACAATGAATCTTCAAAGACATTCCAGATCTACATCCTTGGTTAGAGACAGATTGAGACAAGCAAAGATGTTGTCCTTGAAGAAGAGATAGCCTTTCAAAAATCTAGAGAATCTCAGATGGATATTGACAGTGAGACAATACCTTCTCCCCCCTTCAACTGTTCAAAGGGAGACAAACATTATTCCAAGGTGATCCAGTTGCTCCAGTTGATATGTACAGAGATATTGTAGTAGGGCATAAAAGGCTTGCCTAGGCTCACTCTGCAGGAGGCAGAGAAACATACAAGCCTCTCAAGGCACATCCCGAGAGAACAAAGAGATATTTCGAGCTACTATTCAACCATGAGCCACTTCATTGATTCTGAGACTCCCTGCCATGAAGAAGCTATGGGCGAAAAAGTATGGCAAGATGCCATAGCAGAAGAATACCAGTATATCTTAAAAAATGATGTATGATATATTGTTCAGAGACCAAAAGGGAAGTCTGTAATGAATTCCAAGAGAATCTATAAGATCAAACATGTAACCTATGGAAGTGACGAGAAAAACAAAGCGAGATCTATAACCAGAGGATTATCACAAGCAGAGGGAGTGAAATATGATGAGACATATTGATTCAGTAGACCGATGCACTTTCATCTATACTACCATCCATGAGTTGGAAACTAAATCAGATAGATGGATTCTTGATGAGTTTGGGTTTCAACAAAAGTGTTGCTAAAGCAAAACTATATTACTACATTTGTGACGAAATCCTGATTTTGATGACTTATTCAAGAAGCCACGTTGTTGGATACAAGTAAGCTTTGACTTATGATTTTGAGATGAAGGATCTGAGTATGATACACTACTTCTTGGGACAAGAAGTATGACTAAGGACCGACGAGATTTTTCTCTAGCCAAGGAAAACATACAATGCGAATATTAAAGAAGTTCAGTATGATAGAATGCAAAACCACAGTGATGGATTTGAAGAAAATGAATGATGATGATTCATACAATATTTATCCATAGCTGATTGGATAATTGATGTATCTGGTTAACACTAGACCTGATTCATACTATGCAGTGAATGTGCTTAGTCAATCCATGAGTTAGCTGAGACAGACTCACTAGATAACAATAAAGCATGTATTGAGATATATATGAGGCACAGTTGGATATGGCCTAAGATACGCCTCTAGTGTGAAATTGAGTTTGCAGGATATGCTGATACAGATTGAGCAGAGAGTACAATGGACCGAAAGAGAACATCCGGTTGTTATTTTACCATGAAGGTTGTCATGGTTTCCTGGTGCAGCACGAAACAAAGCTCTGTGGCCTTGAATACCAAAAAATTAGAGTATATATCATTGATCATGAGATGGATTCTATGATTATAACCAGATCTCTGTGAAGCTCTTTGAGAAACTTGTGTTTCATGATAGATCAAAACATGTTGAGATAAAATATCATTTTTAGAGACATGATGCAGAGGAAAGTAGTACACGTGCCATGCCTTCCTACACATGAACAGATTGTGGACACCTTCACCAAAATGGCTTGGTGAAGAATACCTCTCTAGTTGAGAGGGAGTGTTGATGAATACAACCAAGACAAAGTTCAAGTACTTCTGTGCGAGACTTGGCCTGATGGAGAATGCCTCCCTAGATGAGAGGGAGTGTTGATGATTACAACTGCGTGAGACATTCTCCAGGATACACACCTGAGAGAGAGACCCTGAGAGGGGTGTGTGGTTCCTATCTGATACAGAGTTGGAACGTAGAGATGGCCTCCTCCTTAGAGAGAGTTGAGAAGAACTCTAGATGATTCTCCTGTGTAACGCAGTGAGAAAGGATATCTGCTGAGTTGGACGTGCCTATGGATGAGCACAAGGTGAACGTGTGAATTCCCATAGAGATGGGTGCATCGTCATGAGACAGAGATGAAGATGATGTATTAGCCTCCTCTAAGCAGAGAGTTGATATGATGAACTCCAGATGACTCTCCTGTGTAATGCAGTGGGAAAGAAGATCTTTTGAGTGGATGCGCCTATAGATGAGTACATGTGAACATGATCCTTGTTTTTAGAGCACTAGTGAGTGTGGTTCTCCTATGAGACGCAATGATATAGATATATGGACATACCTATGGATGTGCCCCTAGTGGCTGAGCACAAGTGGGTGTATGATATCCCTTTCTATATTGTTCAAGAGTTAGACCTGCATGTAACCCTAATTGTAATGTAAAGGGTACATGTCGGCCCCACCTTAATGTAATTTATAATTAATGTAAACATATAATTAATCTGGTTATTATTAATTATATTGTGAGTTAGAGAGGTCGAACCTATTGTGCCAATAAACACTTCTATTGACAGGTCAAGTCTAATATAAGTAAAGGTAGATTCCCCATTGAGGAATCATATCTTAAGTGTGAGTTTGGAAATTTCATCAAGTACATGTACTTGGGAAAAGTGCGCACCTCTCTTGGGCGCTAGTATTCTAGGGTTTGCAAGCACCCTCTTGTGTGCTAGGTTTTCTTGATGGTAAAGGTCTTTCTCTTGAAGAATATAGAAAATGATTGGCTGGGTTTTCTTCCCTTGTTGAGAAGGGTTTCCCAAGATACTTTTTGTGTACTTGTGCATGGTGTTTCTTCTTGTGATCTTGGTTGCTACAACAAAATTGTTTATGGTTTAAGTTAAATGATAAAATGGAATGAACTTCATGCTTAAACCTTGCATATTGAAAAATCAACAAAACACACACACACACACAGAAAAGAAAAAACTTATATTCAACAAAAAGGAATATATATATTTATGCCCTTTTTAAAGGACTACCTTATTTCTACACTTCTACCCTTTTCAGAGGTCCTCCTACATATTAAAAGAAAAACAAACATTATTTTCCTCTACTTCCCTTAACCTTCCACTACAATTATCATATATCAAGAAATACATTTAATCTCCCTTAACATAGGTTTATAGAAAAAAGCACATCTCATCAAAGGGATTCCCACCAAAGAATTCTTGGAATATAAAAGCTCCATCATCAAGGGACAAAGCATATTTGGAAAGGAGATCAACTTTGGCATTCAATTCTCTATAGATATGTCTGTATGAACACCACTCGATCTTGTCAAGAAGGGATCTGATCTGACACAACAAGGACTGAATATGCATGACCCGAATCTATAATTTTTTATCAACCCACTCGACCACCACCTTTGAATCTCCCAAAATCTAAACCTTTCTCAACTGAAAGGAATTTGATAAATGTAGAAAATCCCATAAATCTGCAAATTCTACCTTCATGTTTGTGCCATGCCCAAGAGCATAACAAATATATGTATGTATTTATGTACACAAACACACACACGTTAATTCTAAAAGTCATTTAATTGGATTTTTGATGTAAATATTAGAACAACCCATGAATATGCATGCAAGACACTAATGCTTCAAAACAAGCCCATGTGTTGATATACACAAGTTTGTCACAAAGGCAGTGTAGACTGACCACATTAGTAAAGTGGTTGATATACACTGATTGATGCCATTAGTTTGGAAAGGTGGAAAATAACATTGATCAACGTATATCAACCACTTTACTAATGTGGTTGTTGCTAGTTGACGACTGACATGCGGGGGAGGAAACACATATTTATAAATAAAAATAAAAATAAAAATAAAAATTCAAAGTATTTATAGACATAATATATTTATAATGTTAAAGAATTATAAAATCTAAGTAATTTCTTACCTTCTGAAGGTCCGATAGACCAATTGGTCTTAGTGGACATTAATCATCATCACCACACACACACACACACACACACACACACACACACACACATGAGATGTCGATGTTTTCATGGAGAGAAGTGAAGTACAATTTATATACCAGTATTGAGGAGATTATAACATTAGTTCCATGTAAAGTCAATTCAATTTTTGATTTTATACAAAAATTACACACACACACACATCCTCAGATCCATATTAACTCGTGATATTTTAAGTATCGAAAAATTTGCATCTTAATGGTTTTTTCAATTCTTCTTGGTGCTTAATAGATCCATAGTTAAGATATATTTATGCTCGTCTTAGTACCGTAACACTTAATTCACATTTAAAAAAAATAAAACAAAATCACTGATACATTAGATAACTGAAAATTTGATTAACAATTAAAATATAAGCTTTCTATAGCCTATAATTGAAGAGATTGTAACATTTGTTCCATTTCCATAACGATGACATCAACGTAAGTTGGTCCTATATAATATGTTATACAAAACTAAAATACAGTAATAACCAATTTGATGTGAGCAAAATAATAATCAATCAAAAGTCTTTATATATATTAAAAATAACACTATAAAACAAAATTATATCTACTATTAGAACATGAAGAATTTGAGATGAATTATGTTTGGCACCATTTCTAACTATTTATGTGTATATATAAAAAATGCACAATCACAAATTCATCTTAACTCTGAATCTTTTATGCAATGGGAACTTAATTATTTTTTTGATCCCTCTTGATGCTTAATAGATTTGGAGTAAAAAAAAATCTATGTTGATATAAAAACCAATCCAATATTCATTTTCCCATCTTAAATACTTTTAGTTGATACAATATTATTCTAACCTTTTAAAGATAACTGCTAAACTCTTAGATTCCTATCGTGAGTATTTGTTCAAGTTTTGAAAGGTCGAGGGAATTTTTACCTACGAGTTTTGAATGGTTAAGAACTAGAAGGGGAGAGTATATGCATTTTTTCATACATCTCAAATGACTTTAAGGAGTTTTATCCTTTAAATGATTACATTGAAATATATTGCATGATATCATATATGAATATTTTTTATCAAATTTTGTGGTGGTAGTCATATTAAAGAGTAGTTGTACTTGTTATAAGCGTAATAGTTATGTGAAGAAATCACACCAGTTGGAAGAGATTAATATTGACAAAGTGGTGCCTCGGGGATTTTTCGACGGGGCTAGTGAAGGGCAGGATCAAGCTTATGGGTTGGGATTTTTTTTTCATTTCTCAGATACTCACTACTTTTTAGGTAAAGAAAACTTGGGCCATGGTACCAAAAACCAAGCCCAATTCAATGCATTGTTTGGACTATTAAACTGTGTGCTTGACAAGAATATCCTTGTTTTGCAGGTTTTTGGGGACTCAAAGTTAAAAATCAAATGGATGAATGATGCAAACTAGGTGTCTAACTTGAGACTGCTCCATCTAGCTCATTAGATGAAGTCAATCTCATAACAGTTCTAGGGAATTAGTTTCAAGCACATATACCACTAAGTAAACACTGATGTCAATACACTATCCAAGGATGCATTTCTCATTCACGAGGACAAGTTAATCATGGAAGACTTTTTTGATGGACAACTACTCCATAAGAGTGAAAGATAGTTCTGGGTCATGTAATAATCACCTTACATTTTGTTTTGGAATGCTTCTATTGTCCTTTGAATCACAAGTGTCACTGCTGTTCTTCTTTTCATATTTTCTTATGTTCTGTTTCTACAACATTTTGGGTTGGGCCAAATATTGTTTAGTCTGTTGGTTTTAATGTCATTAGAGTCTAGGCCTGAGCTACTTTTCAGCTCTGTTTATGAGATAGTTTTGCTTCTTTTTTTGGCTAGCACAATGCGCCTAAGGATTGTACTTATATTTTATTTGAAATTAAAGTATGTTTTTTTTCATGGAAAAAAAAGAAGTAGTTGGTTCTGTAGGATTGACATTTGTAAAATAATCATGGATTTAAGTGGATCAAGGCATCATCGTGATGGAATGGATGGTATATATATATATATATATATATATATATATATATATATATATATATATATATATATATATATATATATATGAAGGATGGATATAGTAAGAGGATTTTTATAGATTTGGAGTGTGAAGGTAATGTAGGAAGGGTAATTATTGATAATCTTGTTTATGTTAAGAACAAAATGAAAGATGCAATAAAATAGAATAGAAACATGAAGATATAGTGAAAACATATTTCTATTATTAAAACAATTATGTAAAACACTATATAAGTACAATGACTATAATGGAAATAATTTTCCTTGAGAAGAAATGTGTATATTGAACTCATTTGTATAATGCCCATAACAAAAGGGTGAAACTACATTTTATATAATGTTAAAACCTAAGAGGAAAATTCCCTAACATTAATATGAAGTTAGGGTTAAGTGTAATGCTGAGTTGGACAAAGTTGAATTGTATGGAAAAAGGTGAGCCTTGTTGGGACCATATATTTTCACTTGTTGCTCCATTTTAGGTCTCCTTTATCTCATTGGAAATAAACTTTTCATATTGATCTAGATGCACTTTTTAGGAATTAAAATTTAGAAAAACACACATGAAAGCCACCAAAAATGTGTCGAAAGACCCAAAATTTGTTAGTATCATGATTATCTTTGAGATGCTCCTAGACAATCATGTTCTCTTGTGTCAAGTTCTTATACTATATGGAGGAAATTTTACTAGATTTGGTTCATCGTAAACCACTTTCGTTGGTGAAGAAGTTTCTTTCTTTGAAATCCCAAAAGAGTTGCATATTCCACTGACAAGTGTTCTTCTACTTAGTGTCCATGATTCAATCCATTGTAGCTTACTTAATGTAGTCAAGGTTGAGCCTTTGTAGTATTTAAGTGCTCAAGGGTCCAACAAAGGCTAAATGTGTGGTCAAGAAAACTCCTCATTAAAGACAATGTGGAAACCAAGGAAGGGTGGAAAATTAAGTTCTAAATAATTATAACCCAACACCTTGGTGATAGCATAAGACCCATATCAAAGTGGTATGAGCTTCCAATGGGGACTTGTTATTCACTATTTCTATAAGTGCAACTATACCTTATCACCAACTTAAAGGTTACATGAAACACATTGTTGCTTTTTTTGCTTCTTGTACTTGGCATTGGATTTTTCATAGAATATTGTGATTTTTTCATTGGATGTGCTAGATCCATTCAACAAAGTTGGTTTATTTATATACCTGATTTTGAGCATGGAAGGAATCTTCAGGGGTTGATGCAATGGACATAACTACATCAATTGAGGCTAATGGTTAGAACTCCAAGCACATTTGAAAAGGGTTGTTGACAATATAAATGTGATGAGTTTTCTATAGTTATGTTGAATAGAAGGAAGGATTCCAACCCATGTATGTAGATTTTTGGATTTGTACATTTGATGTATAATCATTCTATTAAACATCTCTATATATCCATTACTCTGGGGACAAACGAAATTCAATTTGGTCAATTTGGTATCCATCATGGACCAAAGGTTGGACTAGAATATTCTTAGGAATTTATTGTCTCTATCATAAAAAAATTATCTTCTGTAACCCAAAATGAACCCAAACATGCTCAAAGAAGTGCTTAGTAGTGGCTTGTGGTGTGCCAAAAATATACAATCATGATCATACTTGGTTGAGGTCATGTATTTTCACTTGTTTCTCCATTTTAGATTTCCTTTAGCTCATTAGAAAGAGAATTTGCATATTGATCTAGATGCCTTTTTTAGGCATTAAAATCTAAAAAAACACACATGAAAGCCACAAAAATGTGTTTAAATACCCAAAAATTGTCAGTGTCATGATTGTTTTTTAGATGGTCCCAGACAACCACTTAGATAAACCCTTCCCACTTTAATAGAAATGGTCTCTCTTGTGTGAATTTCTTAGACTAGATGGAGAATATTTTACTAGATTTAGTTCATAGTAAACCACTTTCCCTAGTGAATAAGTTTCCTTGCTTTGAAAACCCAAAAGGGTTATATATTGCACTAACAAGTGTGCTTCAACTTAGTGTCCATGATTCAATCCATTGTAGCTTACTTAATGCAATCAAGGTTGAGCTTTGTAGTGGCCAAGTGCTCAGGGTTCCAACAAAGACTAAATGTATGGTTGAAGTAACTCCACATTAAAGACAAGGTGAAAACCAAGGAAGGGTGGAAAAATAAGTTCAAAATAATTCTGATCCACAACCTTGGTGATAGTGTAAGACCCATATCAAAGTGGTATGAGCTTCCAGTGGAGACCTGTGAGTCACTCTTTCTATAAGTGCAACTATACTTTGTCACCAACCTAAAACTTGTTTGGAACACGATGTTGATTTTTTTGTTGGACTTGAACTTTGTTTGAAAAATAGATCTATGGAAAGAAAAATTCAAAGTTTGTTCTTTTAATTTCCATCAACACAATTTCCATAATTTTAAACAGATAATACAAAATTTGTGAGATCTTGTAATTGGTTCCATATTTTGAGATTTTTTTTTTCCAGAATAAGCAGGGGTGCATAAACCAAATATTTGTAGAATGTTCTATAATTAAAGTATTTTCACATTTCAAGAGACCATGACTCAACCTCATTCAACAAAAGTTCCGGAAATTCCCATTTTCATTACTTTCACATAGTTATAGGATCTGGTAGATCTTGTAACTTGTTCTAGAAATGACATATTTTATCATTTGTTTGAGCATCTGAGATTTGTTTTATGGTAGCATGTTTATAAGTCGACATTAAAGATACAATATTGGTTCAAATAATTTTGTTCTAGATTCCAGATCCATTAACAGGAGTCAAAGATTTCTATTCTTGCACAATAACAAATTATGAAGTCAATTTCTTGCAGTAGTACAAAATTTTTGTTCCAGTTTATGTAGTCTTCAGTCATAAAAGTTCCTATCATAAAGGACCAAGTAATAAAATCCTTTGTCTCTATCCAATAAATCACAAAGATAAATAAAATTTTAGTACAAGTAATTGAGGTAAGTGGTTTTAATCTATTTTGTTTTATCAAATATTTGGGAAGCATGAAAGACAACTTTATTAAGTTCTTTACATTTAAGGAATCACAATATTATCATTCATATCCTAGCCTATTATTATTTCATCTCAACACTAAGTTACCTTACGGGAAGCTTAAATCCTACCTTACCTTACCATAATAAACTCATAACAAACACATAATAAGTTTATACTTTAGTACCATTAAGATTAGTAGTGTCCAATTCATCTCTCTGATCAAAATATTGTTACCATTACTTGAAATAATTTGCTGATCTCACAAGTAGTTATAACCGATGGTGACTCAAAATCATTCTCTCTAATTCAAAATAACCCTCATGATTTCTTTCTTTCCATATTGCCTCATTTTATATTGACTTAACTTGTTAACTTGTATCTGAACCCTCGACTAACATAGTTGATAGCGGATATCAAATTACCAAGTGTATCCTCCATATTAAAGGTGAAAAATTATGGAAAGGAGAGGCGTCATCCGTCATGAACTTGATGGAATAAAGTTATTAGAGGCTTACCCCAAAGGAAATTTTTTTTCAGGGAGAAGGCTGGCTTCGATTCTTTGAGAAATTTTAGGGGCACAACAAAAAAGTTACACATGCATTTATAGAAAGTTTTAATGGTACCAGGGATTAGGTGGGTGACTTGGAACTTCAAGTTTCATAAGCCTCAATTGTAATTGTCACAAGGTTATCTTAGAGCGGTGAAAAATGGTTCAAGAACAAAAGAATGGAAGAAGGAGTATGGACAAAAGTTTTGTGCAAATCAATATAGAACCCTAACTGGGATAAGGGAGTACCACAAACTTGTCTAAAACAAATTTGAAGAGATGTCCCCTTATTCATCTAGAAATATGTGACCTATGAAGTAAGGTATGGCCTCGTTTTCTTATATCATATAAGGCTACTTGTACATTTTCAAGCCAATAAAATAATCAATTTTCCCTTTTATTTATGTGACCTATGAAGTCAGGTATGGCCTCGTTTTCTTATATCATATAAGGCTACTTGTACATTTTCAAGCCAATAAAACAATCAATTTTCCCTTTTATTTATGGAAAATCCTTACAAATACGATAGAAGGCATTTGGAGGTACCCTAAGAATACAAAAAGAATCTTGTACCATCATGGATTGATTAAAATAATTGTTATGGATGAGTTGAGAAAAATGAATGAAACACATGAACAATTTCTGCTACAAAATGATGAATTGGGGTTTCAAAATAATGAGGGTTCTGTTATAACCCTATAATTCATAGGATCATCTGTTGACTGGAAATTTTTCACTCTGGGTGTATAGGCTTGCAAATAATATTTCATCTCTGCAAATTATTTTCAAGGAAAAGAAAAGAAAATTCATGGTTGTTGACGCTGAGTGGTTTTTTCCTAACCCCATGGAGACAAAAGCAAGGRAAGCAACGCACAAAACCCACAAAAAAGCGCTAAAGCGTAAGTTTTTGCTGCATTCGTGCCTGGAGAATAAAGAACGTGATTAGATCGACAGTTGATCTATTGGCATGTAGATCAACGATTGACAATGGATTTCGGACCCCCTCGACTGTTCTTCTTTTAACGGTGGGGGGGGGGGGTCCAGAATCGAAGATAACGAAGGAACACATATCAACGACCGAAGCACCAGCGCTTTCATCAACGACTGAGATTGAATTCCGGACCCCCCCGACTGGTCTGTCTTTAACGAAAGGGGGGGGGTCCGGAATGGAATTTTTCTCTGGCGGGCCCCTATCTCTACATGGCAGGAATCTATTGGTCCCGACTCCCATCACTTACCATTCATCATTTCCTGACATACCACGTCACCTCATGACATCATCCTCCATTTTCCCGCCACCCATTCACGAATAAATGAACTTAGGATAAAAGGAAAAATCAAATAAGTTAGTTAGATTACTTAATAATGTTAGCATAATTAGTTAAATAACCTAGGTTAAATCTTGTTAAAAATTAATTAATTAATTAATTGATTAATTAATAAATTAGGTTAATGTTTTATTAATTAATATTAAAAACAAAACAAATATTAATTAAACAAAACATATAAAAATCAAACAAAAAACAATAAAAAAATATAAAACATATAAAAATAAAACTAATAAACAAAACTTACATTAAAAATAAACAAATAAAATAAGAACTAAAATAAAAACAAAAACAAAAACAAATCAAAATAAAATATATTAAAACGTGAACCAAATAATAAAACATGTAATAAAAACAAAAAAAATTAAAGACTAAACTATCCTAAGTGCTACCCACTCTGTACACTCTCATTCACATTAAACAAATAAATCGACGGAGGTAATTTTTTTCCGGACCCCCCCTCTCCATCCGAAGTTTAACGAGAGGGGGGAGGGGTCCTGAATGGTTGTTTCAATTAAACCACCCTTGGACATGTGTCGCCCCCATAGGCTAGAGGACTCCCCCCTTCCCCTAAAACTTCTTACCACATCAGGGGGGTCCGAAATACCGCCCTCCCGAAAAAAAGCCACTTTTCCCTGTTCAATACGTCTTCTTTCAAAAAATCGCCATTTTTGCCTGTTCAATATGTCTTCTTTCAAAATGGATTCTGGGCAAATGAAGATGGATTTTCAAAATACGAGAGAGGTTTTTTCTCAGCACGGACTGAAGAACAAAAACCTCTTTTAGGTTTTGCGAAGGTGCCATGAGCAGGGAGAATCAAAGCTGTCTTTCAGCCTCTTTTTTCAGATTTTTGGTTTTTCTGTTACAATCCCGATCTTGCAGTAGCTGTTACGGCCAGATGGAGGAGAATTTAGAAAAAAACGAAGGAGTTTTTTGTCCATCACATGCCCATCTACAATAAATTCCTTCATTTTTTCCCTAGGTGTCAGTGTTGAAGAGAAACAGATGTCTGTTCGGACCCCTTTTTTGCAAAAATTAAGCCCGTCTTTCATGGCGGACAATTCAGGATTTTTGGGGATTTGTGGCTATTTTTGGCCGAGGCGGTTGAATCCAACTTCCGAAACTTATGGGGAGATCTATCCTATTTATTCAGAGGATTTTAATGTAAAGAGGTTCGACCTGGAGGTACCGGATGGGGAGATAATATAGAAACATGTCTTTCTGTTTTGTAAAGATGATCAACAGTCTGTAAATGACTTTATGAATGAATACAAAGGCACTTTTTCCAGATTCCTGTGTTGTGTTTAAGTGGTGAAGTTTTCCCTCATGTAACTCATTATTTTCCTATTTCATACACTTTTCTTTCTGTATTGTCTATGAGAAGGTAATGCATAGGATTTGTTCTTGACACCCTGTGCTGGCTCAATTCAATATTTATGTTTTCTTCCAATTTTGAAGTGTAGAATTTAGCTGTACTCTGCTCTACATTTGAAATGAATTCCAATCTTTTCTTCCTTTCCCATTCTATAAGCTCAAAGAATCCACTTGCATGATTATATTGCCTGGTTACATCTTGTTTTAGTTATTCATTCATCTATCGTCTTTATCATTGACTCCATGTCGCCCAATGGTCCTTTGTGCCTTAACCAGACCAACTCTAAATCCATAAACAAACCCATGTTCTGCATAGCTAGCCTAATATTCTCTTCAAACAAAGCTATACCAGACAGAGAGATCCCTCTCTGAGTCTTGAAGGGCTAGATCCCTGACTTGAATCAGTTTTGATGTTGCCTCTATGATTGCCTCCACAGCCTTGGGAAAATTACAGAGGGCTAACAGGTTTGAGGCCATCAACAGCAGAAATAAAGTCAACAACATCAAAGAACCACATTGGTTCAAATTACAAAGTAAATCCATGATTTCAGCAAATGATGACTCAAAGAATGGAAAAAGATCTAAGTCATGAGGATTATGATATTCAAATTCCCATTTTTAAAATCCCACCAAAGAAGCATTGTACTAGATATTCCACTATAGAACCTCCACCAAGCCCAAAAGTAGATATTCACCAGCAATATTTTTATGATATTCTGGATTCTCAAGCAAATGATGACAAAGTATCCTCTGTACATTCTCCTACTACTTTTTTGGTCTCGAAATTGCAGAAAAAGGAAAAGAAGAATAAGAAAATTAAAAGGTTGAAGGAAGAGATCAAAGAATTAGAATTCTTGGATCTTTACATTAAAAATGAAAATGAGTCACTTAAGAACCTAAGTTCAAAACTTCAGAGGGAGAAAAAAACATCTAAAGTTTGAGAATAGATTGTTGAAGAAGTAGGGCATAAAATGGTACATGAAAAATCAACAAATCAAGATGCAGAATCAAAGTTTAAAAATTACACTAATGACGAGGTAGAAAAGGGGAAAAAATAATACAACATCAACATCCAATTTAGACATCCCGATCATTACAATAGAAAACACATGAAACAACTTTAGACTTGGGTACGATTTTGTCAAATTTAATTCAAATTTTGGCGAATTTTAGGGAACAATGTTATATTGAAGTCACCCACATATACCCAATATAATTGCATGAGGACATGCAACACCTTCTATGTGGAGGATATGTTGGGTCTTCATTTTGATTCCATTTTGATACCTCTGTGAATTGAATGAAGAATTATAACCATTAATTTTGACAATTTTAGTCTTAGTAGATAACAATTTATGTGAAACATTTTTGTATTATTGTAATTAGTAAAGAACAATTCTTTATCTTAGTTTGGTTTGGTTTCAAATGATTTTATAATAGACTTCTTTCATTTGAATAAAAATGATAAAAGAACAGATTCTACACATATAGTGTTTGCACTTTATAAGTCTATGATTCTGTATTGATGATTTAATGTATTTGAGTTTAAGTTTATGAAGAGACATATAAACTATTTGACAATGCACGTGCTTTCATTATATAAAATATTCACTAGGGCTTCAATAATGTAAAATACATATTGATGCTATTACATATTTTTAAATCCCTAGTGCATATAAGATATTGGCACACTGGTGCATATTATCAATATAATTTCCTCGGTGCTTCCAATATCTAAAATCTACATAAGGGTTTCAAAAATATATAATATGCACTAGTACAAATTATATATATTTTGAACCCTTGATTCATTTAAATATTAGTGCACCGATGCATATTATATATACTTCAATGCACATTATCTATATAAGTGCACTTACAAGAAAACCTCTATTATAACTTCCAACTATATATACTTTTTAGCTATAGTGAAAATCCATCAAAACTTTTGCTATCAATAGTGGAGGTTTTTTTTCATAATTTTACCCAATCTTGCAACACTAAAAACTTTTTCAAAAGTATCCACTAGCTAGTGTTTTTCTTATAGTATATTATCTCTAGAACAAGGTAAGAAGATCCATGTAAATGCAAGTGCAACAGATAAAACCCAACTCAATCACCATGTTCAGTGTTCTAATCATGTGTGTAATATCTCAGTTTTGACCCTTGGAATATAATATGTAATAATCATGTATTATTTATATGATGGGAATCAAGCCACGTGGGTTATGATATAATGATATTGTGTTGTAAATATGTGAAATTTATTGTCAATGTTCTTATTGTGGAGCTCAAGGTTAAGGATTGACTAGTGAATGCATATGAGCCTAAGTGGTCAAATAAGTTTACAATGTGGTGGGTATATTTTCCATGATATGCTCATGTATATTTAAAATTATGTAAAACAAATGCAAAATAATATAAATATACCAAACCATTTTCTTGAGGGAGCAACAAGGGGACCATGCTTCCATAAGAGGGGAAGAGGAAAGGGGGTTGTTGGGTGATTTGACTTTGTCATTGTCCTTTGTAAGTACTACCCTTTCTTACCCATTCTTTCTTACAAGTTGTTTAATCAATATTTAATAGTGTGTGTGAACTAAGTACAAGTGTCATATCCTAGGGAGGAGATTATATCTCATGTAATAAGAGGTATTCCATTATCTTTTCCATTCATGCCATGATAATTAGGGAACCATTCATGGAGGGAGAGAGAAAAGACGAGTTCCCATGTTATGGGGATTTTTTTCCTTAGTTGTCCTGGTTATTATGGTTGTTAAGACTATTATGGAAAGATTTTCCCATGTGCTTTTGGATAGTAGGAACCATAAAATTTGGGGAAGCTTGTTGTTTAAAATGTGGGAGAATATGGGATAGTTGGAGAGAGATACTTTTGCGGGGAAATTCCCCAATGGTTGTGGGTAGACCATAACATGTCAGTAAATTCTAAGAGAAACACACAATAGGAAGTCCACAACGATGGGTGGAGTTTCCACTCAAAACGTTGGATGTTTCGTAATCTGACACATGATTTATCTCTAGAAAAATCAAACACATTATGAATAACCATGAAAATATACATTCTCAACAAGAAGTATGTAATTACTCTGATAAAAATAACTAACTATTGGCAAAGAAAGAAATAACTACTTACCCGAGATCCAACAATTGATGTAGATCCAAAGCTAGAAGTTATTTCGCTCCTTCTTGAACCCACAAGACTAGCACACACAAGAACACAAAGGAAGGTAGTTATCTGATAAATATCTCTAGTCAATTTGATAAAAAATATAAAAAATTGCAACAACTAGTGTTCTAGATATATATATTCGAAAATAATGAATTACACATAAATAACACAATAAATCGAAGGAATGAGCATATTTGTTATTAAAACAACAGGTTGAGGTGTAGTTTTTACCTCCTTTGTCACGACACTACTCCTTGAATGGACTCTAGGTCCCTCCACCCAAGCTACAACATATGCGGTAAACCTCTAACTCTGATGCACAATCAAACTCAAAGAAAACCCAGGGAGGTTTCTTAGTAAGATAGGGAAGTGCACATAAATGGTTGGAAACAAGGGTTTCCAGGTCTAAGGACCAAAGTAGCAACTTGAATTACAAGGGATTGCAGACAAGGCAGGATTAAACCATCATTAATTTTCTTTAGGATTCATTCATTCATTTCTTAATTACCTTTCTCCTCATGGTTCATGCTCTATTTAAATCACCTCCAAGATGTTAGAGACAATTGTGTATGAGAAAAAGGAGTTAGGAAACTAACCAAATTTGTAACTCAACTTGCAATTAAGTGAAAATATTGTTTTTGAGCATTTAATGACATGTACGTAAATTTCCTTTGAGAAACCCATGTATATATGTGTTGTATTACTGTTAGAGCACATATAAAATCCACAAATTTGTTTTTTAGATATTCCAAAGGAGGTATGGGGAAAAGGTTCCTACAAGTAGGATAGGGAGAAGGCCAACAAAATCATCAATGCTTCAATGGTGGCAATTGATGCTATAACAGATACCATGCCTAAATTTTCCATTATGGTTGAGACAATTCTTTCAAACATGTAACCCTATTATTGCTACTCATTGACTATCTTGAGACCACATGTTTTCTATCCTAGGTTATAACGAGAAGGCAGACAAAAAATTGGGCTCTTCTTTCACACACTAAAGAGCAAGAGCACTGGAAAGGAAGGGTAATTTTGAGGGACAATTGAGAAGTGAAATAATACGTCTTCCTTGTGTTGTGTGGGATAGTGGAAGAGAGGGCCATGGATGGTATGATTGTTGGAATAGGGGCTGGAGATATTTGTAGTAGGAAAATGGCTTGTCATGAGAGTAATGGGCTAGGTTGAGTGAGTTTAGAGCCTCATAGGACATTCCTTCACCCTAACAATATCATCATTTAGATTGGTAATCCAAGTTTCTCATGTGTAAAATAACATATTGACCTTGGTAATTTGACTAGATAATGCACAACTTACTATAATGTGATCAACTAGTACATTTGACAATTCCACGCATTCATTTTTCCACGATGACCATGCATACACTTTTCCATTATTATAATTGTAGTGTTTTTCTTGTTTTTGTTGGATAATAATGCAAAATGGCATACACTCTTATTTTCAAATACATATGAACTATTTTCATGCTAAACGAGGGAAATTCTATTATGTGAATGAGAGAAAGGACGATATGGAGGTACCAATGCAATTCAAGCATTTTGTCAAGAAGTGGAACCCCAAGCCACCTCTTGAGTTGGACACCAATTTTGTACTTAATGGGAACACATATTGCATTGATCCATCCTCATTCTGTGGGCTAGGAATATTGTGCATGGATGGTGTAAAATTTCCATACATACGTGAATTTAAGTTAATGGAGTATGTTGACAACTGTATAAGTATGGAGACTAGATGGTCTTGACTAGATTTGTGAAGAGCATGCATATACATGGGGTTTTGATAAATTCTAAGAGAAGAAAAAAAAATAATAAAAAAGAAAGAACATCTATCTATATTGATGGAAGGCCAATTACTTTAGGAATTGTTATAGGATTTATAAATAGTTCACATTTAGAAACCATGTACAAAAGTACAATTATGTGTTTGAGGAGCTTAAAAAAAATTGGATTGTGGTCTGTGAAATAAGAGTAGTAAGTTTAGGGATATAATGATTGATATAATAGAGTATAATTTAACATTATTTAAATTATTAAACCATAAATATTACTTTATATTGGCCTTGTTACCTTGTGTTACACACTTTACCACTACTATGTATATTAATGTTGTTTCATTCATTATTTATAGATTAGTTTATGCAATTATTTTAGAGTTAATTTTTAAGTGTTTAAGCATCATTTAAGACTTAATTCTAAGGTGTACATGTTTTTAATGATTGTATTGGATTAATATATAGTGAATGTATTGTATTATTTTAATTATGGTTATTTTAATGAATGTATTGGATTAATATTTGATTTTACTTAAGGATAATACTATATCTATGAAATATTTGTATTTTTAAATTTGGGTGGAAAAATAGATTTCTCATGTATAACTATTCACATTTGTATTTTTAAATTTAGGTGGAAAAATAGATTTCTCATGTATAACTATTCCATGCATGATAAGATAAATAGATCACAACCACATTTCTTCAATTAACTAAAAAAAACCCTTGAAATGAATTAAATATCTCCAGATAAAAAAAATACACTTAGATCCACAATCCAACTCCAATGTTGAGTGCTCCTCTAAAGAATATTTTTTAACCATACAAAAGCTAATTTAAAACCACATAGAACCTCATGGTAACCTCCTCCAAAGGAGGTCAACGCTATGGTTAGTTCACAATACTATTCTCCCTAAAGTTTTCACCTACTAATTTTTTATACACGAGTGTGCCAAAAAAAATGTGATAAATTTTGGTAAGCTTATAAGTAGGTAATTAGAATGAGGTTGACATTAATGGATCATACTTTAATATTTGTTTCTTCTACTAAGATTTAAATCGAGATGAAATGAATGGATTGATTCTTATGATAAGATTTATTATCTCGCATTATATCTATTCATTGAATAGATTGATGCAGTGCATCGTAAAATGGCTAAAAAAAAATGGTGATATAAGTGATTGAAACGCACTTAAAATTTATTAAGTGATTGAAATGCACTTAAAATTTATTAAGTGATTGAAATGTACTTAAAATTTATTTATTGTAGGAAATAAATGATCACAAGTGTGATGCAGAGTTTTTTCACAAATATTCAAGGTAATTATTTTTTTTCCCTATAAATTTTTCTATGCAATTTTCATTTCATTGTTTTGCATTTTACCCTTTGAAAATGACTCGTATTGATGGTTCATCATATTCTTTCCTATCGTCTTAACTTTAACACAGAAAATGATGATGATTCACGGCTTTAGTATCAGCTTGATAATATTGAAAAATTGATGATGTTATTGGGCTACTATAGATATGAATTTTCATAACGGTATGTGTGAAAGTTGAGACTACAAAAAAAACTCATTTGCATTATTGGTGGTGTTTAAATTCAAAGGGAGAAATTGAAGACCTATGGGATGGGGTTCGCATAGAAGAATGCTCCGATAGACATCGATATATTGATTTTTAAACATAATTTTAATCACTTAGGCATCGATTTATCAACTTCTCCGGATGTTGTTTCAAATGCCTAGGCATCGATTGATCAACTTCCTTGGATGTTGTTTCAAATACTTAGGCATTGATTTAGTGATGCCCTTAAACATCATTTTGTTTAAGACAATGCTAATTTCAAGCCCAATGTTTTTGTAGAATTTCATCATTTGAATAACATTTTAAGATGTCAATATAATGAATTTTCTAGAGAGAAAAAAAGGATACACCTCTCAACATATCAACATGCATAAATGTAGGTATATCGATGTTCCTAATTGTAGACGTCAATTTATTGAAATTTACAAAATGACTTAAAACTGAAGTAAATGAAATTGAAACACTTTTTTTTTTTTTGAAAGTTGTAAGTTTGACATAGACCAAACAATGTCATATAAATTCCATCTTCGAATCCTAAATGTAGTAGTGAGAGGAAGTAAGTGCATAAGATGAACAATGAAAACCATATTGATTATGAGAATTAGAATATATGAAACTTATGAATTATTTTTAATGAGGGAGGCACAACTATACCATAGTTAGAAAGTTATATTAATACCAAGAACCACACCATGAATTTTTCATCCATAATTAATGGGAAGTATAGGAATTGAAAATGAAGCCAAATTAGAGTTTGAAGAGTCAAGCGTAGCGTAGAATACACTTAAGTGGTTGGTGAAAACACTTCAAGCACGTTATGTTGAACTTGAATGATTGGATGGTGTGAAGACTAGAATATATAAGTAGACAAAGAGTGCACAAAAGGAGAAATACTAGCTTAGAAGAGGCACATATTTGAGAGATCACCTATATTTAAATTTTCACTTTTGGTGATAGTGTTGAACATAGATGAACCTTATAATTTTGAAGAGGTAGATTAGATTGATGAATGGTACAAAGCTATGTAGTGTGAGGTTGGTCCTATTAAAAATATGTATGTATATTTGTATTTTAGTTGATTTACCTATAAATAATAATCAAATTAAATATATATCATGGTTATTAAAGAAAAATTATTAGTACAATGACACATCTATTCAAAAATAAAAAAAACAAGGTTTGTAGTGAAAGGTTATTATTAGTAGGAATGAATTGACTTTGAAGAAACCTTTGCACATGTAGCAAATATGATGACCATTAGAATAATGTTCATAGTGACCACACATTATGGATGAATGGTTTATTATACATATGCTAAGACTAGATTTTTGAATGGGTAGTGTTACCCCCCATGCTTAGGGGTAACTAGAGGAGATCATGTTTCATGGATTGTAATGAAGATAGTGATCCCGACCATGATGATGATCAAAATTTCCACAATTGGTAGCCCATCAGTCCCCTTTTTGTAGGGGATATTCGGCTTTGTCGACTAGACCCACCAGTCGACTACAAAAGTCAGGTAAGGAAAGTTGGTTGAATAGATAGTTGGAGTCAATCGAACAAGAAATTAAGAATTGTAACAGATTGGTAACTGCATATGTGTGTGTGTGTGTGTGTGTGTGTGCGAGTGTGTAATGGAAAGATAGACTGTTTTTCTATCTAATAAAATGCATTGATGGTTCTCCCACTTCTTGTGTCTCTATGTGCTTCTATATTGAAGGATCATATCCTGTCATTGAGAGGGGGGGGGGGTGAATCAATGACACAATAATTTTATCAATTTTCTCTTTTATTAATGCAATAAAAAATTTTAACATAGTATTTTATCGTGGAACCCAATTGGGAAAACCACAAACACTTTTCTATTAACTGCAATATTCCTTTTTACGAGTTACAATAGAAGAAAGATGTTCTTCCTCTTTAGAACAACACCCATTGATCAGGATGCACCCACACCCTTGTTCACCAACTCCAACTAGTAGGAGGGTTCAAATCCCTATTTAGTCAGTGTTAGGGACCTAACCCCTCACGCAGGTAGAATAATATATTCCGATGTAATAGAGGTCAATATTAATAAGGCCTTGCAATAAGGAAGAATACGTCGAATGTAAGAAGACCTAATAGAAGCTTCTGCTTCTATAAGGATCTTCCTCTAGAGGGTTCTTTTGATAGACATATTTAGTATAAATAGGAGTCGAGGGTATGAGAATTGTTGTCTTGGATATTATTGTAATAGAGCTCTGCTCTGCTGGAGGTTACCCCCTCGAAGAGACAAGTGAACATTGCTCTCAGTAATCTAAGTGGTCTTTTTGGTGTTATTCTGGTATCATTTTGGTATTATTGTGGTGTTGTTCTAGTTATATTGTTGCTCATATGCCATTTCTAGCATTTTATATCCATTCTGTATACTTTTTATATCTGGAATATTACAAGTGGTATCAGAGCACTTTCCTTGACATAAAATTGTGGGTTATTTTTTTATTTTTTTTCCAGGGTAGGGACGTATTCTGGCATCTTTAAGCTACAAAGATATGTCGTTACACACATAATCATGCGGTTGGGGATTCATACACACATGAAATACAAGTGGTACTTAAGCACACATCTGTTGGCTACCCTTGTAACCACTGTTGGTACCCCTTCAAGTGGCAACGCATCAGACAACACCTGTATACAAATTAGCCTAGATTTCATGAAGCCCTCTTTAGATAAATCAATCGATCCCCTGACTGCTATAGTGCCACCGAGAATAGCACTCGGGAAGATACTCTTTAGTACCTGGGTAGTTGGTTAGTACGACTAAGGGCACGATCTAGCCTCCTTAGTTGGTGCCATGAGATATTGGGCTGAGTACTACTGTCGGACCCCGCACATATATCAGAGATCTATAGCATAGGTGTTGGCAGTCGTTTTGCATTTTTATCCTATCTTTATAAGTTGCCTACACTAGTGTTTTGGAACCCTTGATTCTCATCGCAATCTTCTGAATAAAACAACATGATCATTTTGCACATTCGCACACCTGCCTTCTGTTTTCGTTTTCACGAATGTAAGCATGAAAACCTTGGTTCGAATTCATGTCGATGGCATTAAAATCGTCACTGGATTATTATGGTTACACTTGTTTATGTGTTCAGTTCACTCAATGACAGTCACACAGTTGGGAAAACACCAAATTTTCACCCACTTTGCATTTTCTATTAATATGACTTCATTTTATTAATGTGTGATGCAATGGTGTTCTAGTGATTGTGATTAGACCCTTAGTGCA
This sequence comes from Picea glauca, assembly GCA_000966675.3. Taxonomy (NCBI): domain Eukaryota; kingdom Viridiplantae; phylum Streptophyta; class Pinopsida; order Pinales; family Pinaceae; genus Picea; species Picea glauca. The sequence goes on from JZKD02S2201375.1 coordinate 427,742, forward strand.
ATGGTTTCATACAAAGCATACATTTTATGATCAAATCCATGGTGCTATATTCGAAACATTGTTTTGGTTTTAAATCATGCAAACACTATTGTTGTGCAAATATTCAGGTCGACTTATCATAGTTTTCAATGGTTGTTTTATTGGCATTGTTTTAACATACACCAATAGTGATTTGAATCACCATAGCACCATCAATTGTAATTTTTGATATGACTGTTTTGTATGGGTTTATTTCGTTCCACCACCCTCGCACACTTAAGCATTAATGCCCGCCTTCTATGCCAAGTTACCTCTGTTGGTTTTGGAGAAGCCTATGAGCTTTCGGTCCTGCGTATACCCTGTCCAAACCCTTGTCCCTTTACCCGGCTCACTGTGTTCTCTCTCCTATGACACCTGTGGTGCGTATAGAACCTAATGGTAGCCAAACACTCCTGCTATTCGACAATGCTCGTGAGGATTTGGAAAATAGTGTCTGGTTAGTTTTTATCCAGAGATTTGAGGGTTTCAACCTTTCGGTAGCCCAACAGTTTTCCCTCACCTTCGACGGATGCAGGGATAAGGTCAAAGATATCCAACTCGAGCTAAATGAGGAGTTCCTCAGCTCAGCTACAGGCTTACCAGTTAAAGGGTAGAGGTGGTTTAAGAAGTCGAAAGTGGACGAGGTGCCATGGCCGCTCCTATTCACATCAAGGAAGATTGTTAGTTGTGATAGAGGTATGCCTGTGACTGCCCTCAAACCCAGGTGGCATGATCTATTGGCAATTGTTAAGCAATTTGTGACTTGCGAAGGTCGTTACGGTTTGGTATTTCTTTATCATCTCAGGTTGCTTATGAATTTTATAGACTACCCTCTGAACATTCCGCACTATCTCCTACGCAGTCTGTACAAGATGTCCAAACGATTCAAGCATGAGAAGGCTGATAGCAGCCTTTTCCATCACTGCTTGATCAAAATCATTGTCGTCCACCATTTGAAGCTTAGTGGTGATTGTTGGCAAGACTTCCTGTCAAGGAATGGCTTTGCCACCCCCGAGTGTGTCCAAGTGGACAAGGTCGTGATCATTGAAACCCTGCTTGGACTTGCCGTGCCACCTCCTACCCTTCTACCCCCTGTTAAACCCTCGAATTGCCCCAACATTGACCTACCCGATACCATGGATGACCCGTGTGATAAAGACAATACTAAGACTGTCAAGAGGCCTGTAAGGAAGAAAGGAAAAGGTGATACTGGTGTCAAAAGTAAGGGAAAGAAGAACACACGATGGATATCTAGATGTGCCTGGAACAAGCCCAAACAAAACATTGACCCGAAGCCTATCGTTTTGAGCGAGGATTCAGACTCTGAGATTGAACGTTTCTTGACTGAGGAATATCCTTATTCTCAAGGCCTCTGTTCTGTGGAACCCTACGACTATGTTTCCAACCTACCTCCATGCCTCAAGAATGACCCTAACTTCCCGGGAATCAAGTTTGGAAGTGAAACCCCTGGTAACTTGAACGAACCCTCACCTGTAATGCCAAGGCCCAATCAACCACCGTGTACTCAATGCAATTCCTGGCTTGAACGTTACTACATGGATGTTCCCCTGTTGCAATCTAAGATTAAATCATTAGAGGAACGAGTTACTGTGTTGTCAAAGGAGAACGACAGGATACAAGCCAACGAGAAGAAGCAAAAGACTACGAGTTCAATTGTCTTCAGAAATGTTGAGGCAACTACGACCTTTGTTAACTCAAAGTTATCCTGACTGAAACGTTTTCCTACAGCCCATGTATGATTATTTCAACATCGATTTTGAATGATTTGATTTGAAATAGCATAGCCGGTTATGTTTGCTTTCAATTAGTTCTATTTGTTTTAATAGATTCAGAAACGGTTCTCTTTACTTCAAATTTCGAGGAATGATTTCGTTTTTATTTGAATTAGTATAAAAGATTTCGTTCTGGATTAGTATAAACTATTATGTTTGCATTGAAGATTTGTTTGCTAAAATCGTATAGCTATGTTTTGATTGAACCGATTTAACACGATTTGATTGCTCTTGAATTAGTATAACAATCGTGTCAGCTCTGAGTTAGTTCGATTCATTTCTTTTGGTTTGATTATGAAACGATGCTGTATGCCTTGAATTAGCATAGTCATTTGTATATGCGTTGAAGATTGGTTTGATATAGTTCTGTTAGTTTTGAATTAAAAAAACGATTCTGTTAGTTTTGTTTTGATTCAACAATGATTTTGTTAAGTTCTGAGTCAACATAAACTATTGCGTTTGTGTTGAATGAATACGAAAGATTTGTTTGATCGGTTATAGTCTTTTTCAATTGAGATTGATTCAAAAATGATTTCAAATTGTCAAAACGATTCCGTCTGCTCCAAATTGGTAATAAAAAGTTGTTTGACATATTGCATATATCCCTGTTACCATTCAGTTAATTAAACACGATTTTTGTCTATTTCAAATTGGCATAAATATTTGGTTACTTTTGGCATGAACGATTTGCTTTGTTTTGAATTAGTAATTAAAGGTTTGTTTAATAGGTCGAATATATTTATGTTATCGTTTGGATTGATTTAAAACGGTTCTGTTTGCAAATAAGACCAACTACATAATCGTGAGATTTTGTAGCTAGTCTTAAAATTTAGATTTTTGTTAATTTTACAAATAAAACATTATCTAAACTTGTTTATTTTTGTCCACCTACAGGTACCTACGAATTTCAATGGAAAATTAGACATGCTTTGGCAGTTTAGAACATGCTTTTTGTGATATAGTTTTGTTTTAAGTTGTTAGTCATAGGCAGAAATAGAGACTTAGGAGATTGTTCCCAGATTTTTTGTAAACTGTTTTTGATAATTCCCACAGGGATGTTTTACCTTGTGGCCTTTATATACTCATTAATTTTTGTAATGAACCCATCACTGTTGGGAGAACAAAGACTATGGATTTATGATGATACAAACTCGAATGGAAGTGGGTCTTTTGTAACAGCTTTAGCTTTCAATTTATCATACTTTCGTTCAGGTTTTGTGCATTTTAATTTGTGATCAGGTTGTTGACTACTTCAGATATCAAGACTTGTTACAGGTTAATGCGTTGTGATTTAAGTTCTGTCCATATCTTATGTATCTCATTTTTAGTACATCAATCACTCTGTTTCAATTTGATGAGTAAAGGTTTATCTTTTTCGATCAAATGAATTGTTTTGTACAGATCTTCACATAGGGATTTATCTAAATGTGATGATTTGTAAATTATAAGATTGCTGTCGTTTTTATGTCTTGTTTGTTCTGTCATTCATATTCAAAGAGCACTGCTGCTTCCTGTTTACAAGAAGCTTGTGGATAATCTGGTGCGGGTTTTCTCCCATCAAATAGCTAAATCAACTACTATGCATAGGACAAATAGGAAGCGTTACTTCAGGTCAGTTTGCTATTTGTTATTTAATAGTTAATAAATTTGAGAATTCTCAGTAGTTTAGATAGTTACATAGTTCAGTTTTATAGTTAGGATTATTATTGTTCAGCTTAGATAGTTGTCATTTCGTTCCTTTCTCATAAAAATTATAAAAAATAAAAAATAGTAATTTCGCTGTTATAAGACATTTTACCAATGATTTTTGCAAATTTAGATCAAAATTTGTATTCTGTAAATATATAATTGAGATCTAATTCTATTGATAACTAAACATTTAATTTCATAGAATTATTGCTGTATAATATTAGACAGTAAACTGTATATATATTATTTCATATTTGTATATAGTTTGCTTTAATTGTTGTTTTCTTTTAGATTAGTTTCCTTAGTTTAGTTTTTCTTTTGTTTTCTTAGGACTTAGATCGGCCAACGGAGCCACTAAACCTGTCGGGGTGGATCATCCCAAATGGCTTGGGTTATTTAGACAACTTCGGAATGGATCCACTCCTCCAGTTGATGAGCGTTCATTTTTGCCCGTCAACAATAGGGAAAACCCTTATTTGTAGAACAATTGAATACCTAACCCTTGGGGACGAAAAAAAAACAAAAACAGACAAGATTTATTGTCGTGCAACTGTGTCTCCTGCATTCGAGTTGCCAAATCACTACACATTTCTTCCATATTAATAATTTGGGCATTTCATCATTGAAATATTCTTCAGACCAGAGTATAACTCCGTAGGTGTCAAAAAAAAAATTCTGGATTTTGTTGCACCATTATTTGAGAACTATTCCATTGGATTTATCTCTTTGCCCTTATCACATTCATACCTATCATTTTTAAGAAATTTTTATGACCCCACGCACCCCTTTTCAGTTCCCTCATCATCATGGCCCATATCC
>JZKD02S2201376.1:0-14230 GCA_000966675.3 Picea glauca
AATCATAAGTTGCTTCAAGATAAGCTCATGTCGTGCAGATATTTCAAGTATATCAGTTCATTTGCAGTCATCTTTTTGATGTTGTCATTAGCAATGTTTTCTACATGGATGATAGGGGCTTCAGTAAGATTTAACAGGGTTCAAATGGATAACAATATACTGTCAGTTGTCGTGATTGTGCTACAGTTGATCTTGATGAGACAGATGCACAGGACAGAGTTCAGAGATAGAGAGCAAGCCGGGTGGCCTATCCTGAGCTTGTTGACTGGTCAGTAACCTTTTGGGGACCAAAAGGTTTTTTTGTGGGGAGGTGTGATCCAAAATCGGATCTAGAAGCCTGATAGGGCTTGAAAAATGCTCAAAAATGAAAGTACTCAGAATGCAACGAAACCTATTCCATTGTGTATGTCTCGTCTTCCTGATTCTGGTGGTATATTTACTTCGTCAAACAGGCTCCATATGGAGAAGATATCGCGTTCTATCTGAAAAGTCAAACAGGCAAAAAAATTATTGACTGTGCAGTCCGTACAGACTATACAAACATTAACGTGGCATGTCCGTATGTGTGACACGTGGCAGGTCCGTACAGGTGACATGTGGCATCACCAGGAGGCGACACGTGTCAAGCGAATTTGGACGTTTGGGGGTACAGTTGGACCTATCCTGAGGTGACACGTGTCACCACTGAAAGGGTGACACGTGGCATGGGGTGATGTCAGCAGCTGACATGGCAGGCTGACAAAGCAGTACGACAGGATGACGGGGCAGACACGTAGACTGACAGGTGGCAGTACGACGGTTGATGTGGCAGACATGTGGACCAATTATAAGCTGTCACGTGGCATTCATCGGTTGGTTGGTAAAGGTGCCACGTGGCCCAGTCGTGGGTTTCCACGTGGTACCCCATGATTGGTTATTGGTTATATGCAAAATTATTTTTGGTATGTCGTCGGGGGTCGAACCCGTGACCTCCCGGTGGGCGAACAGACTGGCAGAACGGGCTAGCCACCCGGGCGACCGGTGCTACTTATTAACCATATGGCACAAATTAAATTTATGTTTGAATTATGTTTCAAATGGGCGGAAAAATGGCCGGGGCTTATCATAACTCCGTTATCAATCTACATGTTATGGTTTGTTGTTTATTCTTTCATTTCAGATCTGCAAATGTGTATATGGCTATTATAATTCCTCTTCTTTCCTCATTATTTCACTAAGTTTCTCAAATGGTTAATTAACGCATGCAAAATTAAAACTCAACCATAGTCATTAAAAGATCCTACGGATCATGCAAGGAAGAACTATTAGTGATGATTGTAATAGTTCCATTGTTCCTGATATTGGAGTTGAAGAAGAAAGAAATCCTATAGTCTCTGGAGAAATGGTTATGTTGTGGCATCAAATACTGGGGCATATCGGAGAGAAGGGTCTTCGACTACTACACGATAAAGGTATGGTTGAAGGTATGTCTAACTGCTCTCTGGATTTTGATTTTTGTGAACATTGTGTATATGGGAAACAGAATCGGGTAAGATTCCCTTCTGGTGCAACGAGAGTGGAAGGAATTTTACAGCTAGTTCATCATGATGTTTTTGGACCTGTATCGGTCCCATCATTGGGAAAATATGTGTACTATGTCTCATTTATAGATGACTTCTTAAGGAATACTTGGATATATTTCCTCAGGAATAAATCTAAAGTCTTTGACGGGTTTAAAGAGTTCAAGGCTCTTGTTGAGAATCAAACAGAGAGAAGAATTAAGGTGTTGACGACAGATAATGGCGGAGAGTTCTACAAGAATGAATTTGAAGAATAATGTAAGAATTGTAGTATAACAAGGTAGAATACTACTCCATATACACCTCAACATAATGGAGCTGCAGAAATGATGAAAAGGACGCTAATGGAAAAAGCAAGGTGCATGCTCAGTGGTGTCGGGTTGGGGCAAGAATTCTGGGCAAAGGCAGTGGGTATTGCATGCTACCTGGTCAACAAATCACCCTCATCGGCATTGGATGACAAGACTCCACAAGAGGTATGGACTGGTAAGAAACCTTCTCTCGCACATCTCAAGGTATTTGGTTGTGATGTATATGTCCATGTTCCAAAGGAAAACATGACTAAGCTAGATAAGAAGGCTGAAAAGTGTATCTTTATTGGATATAAAGATGGTATCAAAGGTTAGAATCTTTTTAACCCAGAAACTAAGAAGGTAGTGTATAGCCAAGATGTGATATTTAGAGAAATGAAGGATGTTGTTAAACAAGAAGTCCTACCAAGTAAGGAAGAACCAGAGAAAATAGAGTTTGATTTAAAGGATGATGAGTCAAACTCTACAAAAGAACATGAATCAGAATAAGAAGATCCTCATACTCCAATATTGAGGAGATCGGTTAGAGAAAGAAGGCTACTGGAAAGGTATACTTCATCTGATTTATGTTCAAATTTTGCTTTGTCTATTACTGATGATGATCCTAGAACTGTCAGGGAGGCAGTGGATTCAAAGGATGGAAATCTCTGGAAAAGAGCCATGGACAAAGAAATGGCATCTTTGGATAAGAATGCGGCTTGGGATATAGTGGAGTTGTCGACTAGAAGAAATCCCATTGGAAACAAATGGGTATTTAAAAAGAAGTTGAATGCAGAAGGAAAAGTGGAGAAATACAAAGCTCGGTTAGTAGCAAAGAGTTGTCGACTAGAAGAAATCCCATTGGAAACAAATGGGTATTTAAAAAGAAGTTGAATGCAGAAGGAAAAGTGGAGAAATACAAAGCTCGGTTAGTAGCAAAGGGTTATTCCCGGGTTGAGAGAATTGATTCTGGTGAAATTTTTTCTCATGTTGCCAAGTTAACCTCTATAAAATTTATGTTATTTTTTGTTGTTGCATTTGATTTTGAATTAGAACAGATGGATGTGAAGATAACATTCCTACATGGGGATCTAGAAGAAGAAATCTATATGAAGCAACCAGAAGGCTATGTTGTGAAGGGAAAGAAGGAGTTGATATGCAAGCTGAAAAAGTCCTTGTATGGTTTAAAACAATCACCAAGGATGTGGTATCAAAAATTTGATACTTATAAGATGGGACTTGGCTTCACAAGAATCAAAGAGGATCACTGTGTGTATTTTAAATTAATTGTTGATCATTTAATTTATTTGGTCTTGTATGTGGATGGCATGTTGTTGATAGGAAACAACAAGGAGATTATCCAGGATGTGAAAACTCAATTGTCCTCTAAACTTGACATGAAGGATCTCGGTGCTTCAAATTTCATTTTGGGAATGGAAATTAAAAGAGATCGAAAAAAGAGGAAACTCTGGTTAAATCAAAGAAAATATGTCGAGACAATATTGCAGAGGTTTAATATGCAGGAATGTAAACTGGTTAAGGTTCCTATTCCTGTTGGTGTAAAGTTATATGTGGATGAGTGTCCCAAGGCACAGGGAGAGGAGGAGGACATGTCTCGTGTTCCATATGCGAGTGCAGTTGGAAGTTTGATGTATGCAATGGTTTGTACTAGATCAGACATTGCACATGCAGTGGGAGTTTTGAGCAGGTAAATGTCAAATCCAGGGAAGGAGCATTGGACAGCAGTAAAAAGGGTTTTTAGGTATTTGCGTGGAACTGCTAGCAATGGATTGTGATACCAATGAAGAACGGGATTGGACAGAGTGGTGGATATACATGGCTTTGTGGATGCAGACTGGGCTGGAGATCTGGATTGTAGGATATCTACAAGTGGGTATCTGTTTAACCTGTTTGGAAGAGCAATAAGTTGGATGAGAAAAAGACAAGTTGTAGTGGAACTTTCAAATACATAAGTTGAATACATGGCAGGCACTCCTGCAAGTAAGGAAGCAGTATGGTTACAAAGATTGTGTTCGGGTATTGGGTTGGTACAACAAGTTGTAAGGATATATTGTGATAGTCAAAGTGCAATCTTTCTGGCGAAGAACCCGACTTATCATTCGAAGACAAAGCATATTGATATTCAATATCACTTTGTGAGAGACATGGTTGAAGAAAAGAAAGTATTGCTAATGAAGGTGGACACTTTGAAGAATGTTGTAGATTCTTTAATAAAATATGTGAGCACTAAGAAGTTCTCTTGGTGTATAGGATCTATGGGCATTGATGCCCTGGATTGTTGACTATGTAACCCTGTAACCCCATGTATGCAAAGAAAACAACAAGTGGGAGAATGTTGGGTATGTGTTATATTCTTTGCACGATGGGAAATATGTCGCATTTTTGGGCGATTTTTCGGCACATGGTTTTTGTCGATGGTTTTCTATTTCTGGTTAAGGAATTAGGGTTGTTGACTAATCCAGGTCATCGGGTTAGGGTTTTGGATGCCATTGACTCCTATATGTATATTGTATTTTAAGCAATGTAACACTATGAATGAATGTAGAATATGTTGGTTTTCCCGGTTTGGGATTCCAAGGGAAAAATCTATGTGTAATCTTTGTATTTGCCATTGTATATTTTATGTTCTTTTACTAAAACAATTGTTTGCAGTAAATATTGTACAAGGTTAAAATCTACACTAAAACACTAGTCATTGACACTTGTGTTTATGCCTTGTCGACCCTCTCGAAACCTGTCATCCAAATCCAAGGGTTTCCTAAAAATTGGTTAGACAATTTTCCTTTGCAGCCTATCCTCTATACACCACCTCCACCTACCTCATCTTGGCCTCATCCCATTGGTCTGCAACTATTATGTCAGATCCAATATGATTGGATTTCCTAGCCTCCTCCTTCACTTCTTCCTTCTGTCTTGATCAATTTAGCAAGTTGATCAAATGACCAAACGTCATTTGGCAATGCTATAGAATTGTTATGCCTTTTCTTTTCATTCTCCTCCTAAGACTCAGAGGAACAAATGGACCTGTCATAGAGAGAGACAATGCTCTATTGTGTTTGTAGCCAATGAGTTTTAAGTGCAACAATACAATTCACAGTGAATGGAGCTATAGCCAAGAAATTATGTTAGATATATGAGGGAGCAGGTGGAGACCCTGGAAGGCCTCTATCACCAATGCCTAAAGCCTTCAACCCTTCATGAATAGAACTTCTATTGCAACAAGCCTAGATTCTATTGTGTGCGTTGATGCCAACGTCCTATGTTTTCTATCATAAATCATATTTTCCATGTTGTGTGCAGCAATGCAAGCAAAGCCCGAGTTCACAGACCCATTGACATAGAGACTGAAGCACCATCCCCCTCAAACAGAAGCAGCCACAGTAATAGAGTATGTTGCAGATAGTAACACATACAAGGAAATCATAGCTAAGAATAATGATATGAATCCCCTATAGAAACCAAAGCAAGACCACTATGCTCTAAGAACCTCCCTGTGGTGGTTGAGTCCCTAAATCAAAGTCATTAGAGGTGATACACACGTGATCTAGTGAGGGATCAACTTCATGAACAACAATCTTGTCATCGATGTGGGCATAGACAAGGCTCTACACAATGGGAATTTCTAGGGGCTACCCATCAGATTCTCCATAGACGATCCCAATTGACATTTTCATCCATCAGTGTGTTCATCTTCACCCACTTCTGGGAGATCATCGACAACTACTACAATGGTGGTGTGCCTTTGAATCTCAATGTGAACCCAAATCCTAGCATGCACTATGGATCCCATGAGTTAGAGATCACCATGGCCTCATATAAATTACATCTCATGTTCCTATAAAGCTCTATGACTACACACATCCATAGCACAAAGCAACATAACCAAGATGCCAACTCCTTGGGCCTCATTTCCTCTTGGAAATCAAGCAAAGTAATCAATATGGTATCCACATATTTGTTCATGCTCTACCAAGCCTTCGACCTCCATCACCTACAAGAATACATGCTCACCGTCATCAAACAGAATGAATTGGACACCAATTTTATCATGTGAATCTAAAATGTTCACTAAGGGTAAGAAAGAAACAAAAAATAACGAAATTGACAACTACAATACTTACTTATGTTGCATGCAAGGCATGTTGCCTCCCTATATCATGCATTCTTAGCATCTATCCATATCATGATACTACTCAACGTGGCTACAAATGGGGTAGTATACACATGGTAACATCTTTCCAACATTTTTCATAAGACACATACTTGTCAATGCATATCCAAGAAGTACTCTTACACTCTTTTCCATATCATTGTTCCATGACTTATGAACTATGCATTTGTCAATGACTTAGTAATTAATATACAAAATTATATTTTATATTATATATCCTATTTGTATCAATGAATAGCTATATCCGTTACTATATTATAAATAGTTTGTAATAAAATATCAAACAAACTCACTTCATAAAGCAATTATTTTAATGATATCTTGTTAGGCGAGGTAAGTCGTTTTGAGCTAAAATTTATGTATTTATGTGGGGAAATGGTTTGTATGGTTTGTTAAAAGGGAGAAGAAATTGAATCTACTATTTGTCCCTGAAACCATTTTAGAAAGTGTTCTTTTGAGTTAAATATTGTTGATTTATATGGCGGAAATATTCTCACAACTATTTAGAACACGAGGGCTGAAGGATTGTTATTTTACAATAAAATTCTCAGATCGGCTATGGACTTCACTGAAACGCATCAAAGGTGAAAAGCTTGTGATAAAACAATTTATTTCACTGATGGAGTTTCTTACCACAAGGCTTGCTTCAGATGCAACCATTGCAAGGGAACGCTCAAGGTATGGATTTTGTTCAACTTTATTTAATATTGTTGGTTATCGGATGTTGTTTTTCTTGAAAATATTTGTATTCTCATGTCATTTAATCTTTTCACTTGATCTAAATCGAACCATGGAAAATTATATGTCTTTCCTCTATAAGGATAATATGGCCTATTAAATATTAGGTCATATCGTTGCCCTAAACTAGTTTAAAAATTTGTCAATTTATGTTAAGATTTGCGCTATATCCTTACTCATTTTAAATTCATGTAAGGATTTGATTACTGTGAATTAGTCATTCTTTTCATTATCTTTTAAAAGGCAGTTCCTTTCTTAGTATCTACAATTATAAATTGTCAATATAATATGTCTTCGCCTGGGGTACAAAACCAACCCCTCCAGTTTGCAACGTGTTGACTCTGGTCAAGTTGTTATTTTATTTTTTTGTATTACACCAATACTCTATTTCTAATCTCATCGAACCCATTTGATAAGTTGACCTCTCCTAATTTCTTGATGGGCTATAGGCTACGTACATGAGAGTGCCAAGTGCTCTATAATAAACTAGAAGCAAAACATTTTTTTAATGGAAGCAAGGTGTTGAGGAAAATATATGATTTATATTACTTAAGCATTTTCGAATCTTGCCTGGCTAAGACAAGATAGTTGAGAATATCACCCTATGTTTTATAGCCTCAAAAAATATTTCCCAATCCACAAGTATTAATTACAAGGGCTTAGGTTGATTTTTTTAATGAAAAGATTGTTGCAAAATATGAAATTTTTATATAATTCTCTGAAAATATACAGATTACAGAAAGTAAATGTGGAGATCAAAAGAAAAAGTAATTGATTCACAGATACACACAAATGAGACAGAATAGCAATCGCTTTATTTCATTCCAAGAAATCAAAGTATATTTCTCTTTACAAAATCCCTGTGAGGGCATGGACCAAAGCCTAATTTAGATATCCCTGATGAAAACCATTAAAAATGAATCCGACAAGAAGTAAAAAATGAACTTTAAGATCTGGATTATCTTGCCACAGACTATTGCCAACTTGACTCTGCACAATATCATTTATCAGTTATGAAATTTAATACATAAAAGGACAAGTATACACGGACTATCAAAGATAGATCAACACATCTAAAACAAGCATCTAAATGATATGGCTCAGCTTTGAACCTTGTTGTCTACAATAGGACCATGTCGTCAAAAAGAGAATTAGGCCTTTAATGAACCCAATAATGAATGAAAACTGAACTATCTCATGAAAACAAAAGAGCAAACCTTAGTATTGTTTTCTCCTTCTATTCTCCTTGTGTTCTTCCTTCTCATTTGGCTTTTATGCATTCCAAATCAGTTGAAGTACTTCAACTACTTCCTTTAGTTAAGTTAATTAAACTTAACTAATTTTAGTTTAGGGGAAGTAATACTAATAATAATAGTTAAGGGTCTTTATTTAATAATAACTAAGTAGGTGGGACCCCTTGTGACCCCCTTCTTTTATTCTTTACAAAAAATAAACACAATTATATAATCATTTAAACACATGCCTCCTTGTAGCTCCCATAAATATATCCAAAATTTGAATATTAAATATCAGAAATAATTCAAATCATATCCAAAACATCTAATAACCACATTATCCTAAAAAAATAGCTTGTTGTCCAAAACTTTATGCAGACCATTGTCTTCAACAACTCAATCATAACACATAAATTAAAATCCATATTTGCCACTTTGAGAGGCAATACTTCTTCTATCACTATTGTTCCCTTTGGACTTCCCAGAATTAGCTTTAGGTTGATTCGAACCTTGAGGCTTAATCTCACTAATAACATGGGAGCAATTTTCCTTTAGATGCATACGGGAGGACACTGATTTTGATGAGTCATTTGAAGGAGATGAGGGGGGGCATCAGCTTTACCTTTGTCTTGTACATGGGGGACATCATTTTTAAGCCATTTGCCATGTACATTCACCTGTACATGGGGAACAGGTGAATGTACAGGGCCAATTTGAACATTAGGATTTACAGATGGAGGAGGAGGAGGCAATGACAAGTTGGGCCAGCCATGATGGTGGGAGACTGTCGAATTGACAATCTCCTACCATCCATCATTTTCAGGAACTTCTGGTTGCATGGATACATGAGGAGGCACGTGAATACCAGGGATATTTTGAGGCTAGAAGGGAGGTCTCTCTGGTCGGGGTTGAACCATCCCTTGCCCAATCCAATTGAAGAACCCAACTTGAAACAACTAGTTCAACTCCTGGGGATTGACATCAAAATGAATTGAGAATCTAGGCCTTCTAGGCCCTCTATTCCAGTTACCTCTTCCTCTATTGTTTATGCCATGACTGCCTCTACTGAAGAAACTCATCCTCTATGTAGCAATTCATTAGTAATTATCCCTTAACAGACCATACATGACATTTTGTTTATATGAAACAACGTTTGGCTCAGAAATTGACATAAGACCCATGCAATTCAATCCATAATAAATTATTTAATAATTGCCAAGTGAGCATGGGGTGAAATAGGGTTCATGGGACATCTGGAGGGATTGTAATGAGCGAAAAAGTGGTAGCATGACAAGGAATAAAACACGAGTACTGCTCAACAATTCATTAAATAATTAACTATGCAATCAATACCAAAAATATCAATTGCCACCAATTTTTGTGTCATATCTTTTACCACTGCCATACAAAGTTTTAAATTTTTTATAGAACAAGGCGTGTAAAAATGAAATTGGGATCGTGAGGAGGGTATAATGAACAAAAAAGTGATAGTATGAGAGGGAATAATACTAATAGTGTTCATAAAAAACAAATTAAATCAAACAACAACCATAACTTTGTTCAAACCCACAATCCAATAAGCATCCACTTTAAAACCAAAATCATTTAATTGTCCTCTATTTACAAACATAATGCTTGCTTACTTCAAATAAAAGACGATACGATTCATATGCCCAGAATACTTCAATTGTAGCAGCCTTTGCATCTATACAATATATATGCAACATCATAATGACATCATTGCCAATTCCATAATTATAACCCTTCGAGCCACAATCTTTCATGTTCTAATGTTAACCCCTTTTTCCTTTTAAAACAAAATAGAAATATACACAATGATTCCAACCATCCACATCCAAATATTTATTTCTTAAACTCAAATAACAACAGGACCAGTATTAACCTCCAACTGTCGACTTTCCAACATTGTGTGACATATTTTATTTGCATTAAAATTCATAATCAGGCCCCGATTCAATCACACACAAGCGTTTATGTATATAATCAACCCAAGTTCTGATTTGAAAGCAACATTTAATCAATAACATGCAACTCCAAATATGAGATTCGTGTACGGGATTTCTTTAGAAGAAATGCTCAACAAAATACAGAGCCAAATAGTGTCAGAGGAGAAACAGAACCAAGACGTGCCCGAGGAGAATAGAGTCGAGCACACACAGGTGTCTTTAATCTTTGACGAGACCAAGATTGTGTTAGGGTTTAATATAGTAATGGAGGTAAGATTAAATAGCTTGACCACGTGACAAAGTCCTTGAGACACAGACAGTTCATGCTCTTTTAAAAAAATTATTGCATAGAGGTAACGAGAGATGGCTTAATCAAGAAAGAGTCTTAAAACATAGAGATCACTTCGCCCCTTTTTTTTAAAACCAAGTTGTCACAGAAAAGTAATCAAGGAGTAGTATTTTCTAGAAACAAATATCACGTGCCCTTTTCTAAATTCACCATAGACACATAACTTTTAAAAATCTGGACAATGAGGGTTACCAGAACATAACAGTCATCCACCTCTAATGGATAACGAGAGAAGTGAACTCTTAAAAAAACTATGGAAAGAATGCTTGAGCACAACTCGTGGCCAACCCAACACATATATAGGCTTCCATTCAAAGTTCTAGGTGATACAAACCTGACTATGCAATTCTTCCAGCACAATGATAATGAAGGCAATGACATGACAAAAGAAAGCTTAGGCTCGGTCAAAACAAAGCACGAACAATGTGACTCTTAACAGTTTGCATTGCAACCGAGAGGAATGAGACATAACCACAACCGAGAGAAAAAGGAGTGACAAGAATTCAACACCAGGACTGGTAGTAAAACCCATGCACCAAAACTCAGAGCTTTTTACACCATTATCATAATTTTCCACAGAGAACCAGAGTAAAACCCCAACCTGGTCGACATGTTTTAAAACAATAAACCAATGCACATGCTACACAGCAATAAAATCCATTATTTTTCTTTAAAACGCCAACAGTCCAGAGTATTCATAGTAGAAATCATAAGCACAACACTGATACTGTAACACCCTGTTTCCCCCAGTCTGTAAAAATAACTATAGTGGCCAAGAACTATGGGAAACTCAAATATTGTGAATGTTTGATTTAATGGACCTTTGTATAAAGGGTTTGAGGAATGTAAATGATGTATGGATATATGTTGTATAACTGCTGAGAGGGGGATGTGCTGAAAAGAGACCACAATGGCTGATGAGAGGTGGAGAAAGGGACCAGGAGTGGCTGTGTTAACTTCCACCGAACCAAAATCGTATTGGTTTGTACATGCTCGGGAAAACCAAAGCTCACTCTCAAACCCTGAAATGAATTACCCACCCGGATGGTAGGTGGGGAGGCTCCTCAAAAGTAAATAAGGGGATGGGGCGAATCGCCCATCCGTAGAAGCTCTCAGACCTGACCATCGGACAGGGAATTTCGTGCCACACGCAACCTAGTAGGAGGAAAGAAGTGTGGAAGGAGGGGGAGAGTGCAGCATACAGATACAAACACACACACACACACACGACAAAAACCGCGGAAGGAGAACCAGAGGAACTCCAGGAAATACAATGAGTCATGAGCAGAGGAGAAGGAGAGTAACCTTTGTCCTGGACTTCCGACGAGCGGGAAGTAAGAGACTGAGTCTCAAAGAATCGTGGTATAGCTCGGGGGTGGCTAGTGGTAAATCCAATTGGAGTCGTTGAGCCTACGGTTGGGTGGAAACGAGCACCCCTCTCAGCAGTTGCATTACACCTGGTGTTTTCTGATAAGTATTTATGTCATGTATTTCAAATTGAATGTTCCTGGAATGCATGTTCATGGTTGTACACTCATGAATGGTTTTTGTATAGAAGTGTTGCCTGGTTTGTTTGATCAGAAAAGGCAGATGCACGCTTATACTTGTATGGCCATATTCGGTCCATATATATTAAACAAGTCCAGATTTCGAGTCCATCTGTCCCATTTACTTGACTCACGCGATGTCTTGGTTGGATTTCCCCGAAGGCACCTCCTTTTGGGAAAGTTCCCTCACTAGTCCAGAGCCAGAGTGAGTTCCTTGAAAGGACTATTGTTTAAGTAAAATATCTAAGCTTACCTCGCCCCTGTCACAGAGTTCATAACTCGATAAGTTAAGAAGGCCATTCAGTCATGTCCCCAAGCCTGGTGATAATTACCCAAGAATCCGTTGAAGGATTTGATGGCCTAAGTTTGGAAACCTTGCACCAGAAAGAATGGGTCCCTCAAATGTTGGTGTTTCGGCGTTTCGGCACCCGGGATACCCAAGGACAAGTTTCCTTGTATTTGCATGTCGCGAAGTCTCGACTTGCGAAACCCCGAAATGGTATAGCATGGTTAGAGTTTGGTGTTTCGGCACCCGGGATACCCAAGGACAAGTTTCCTTGCACTCGCCAGTCCTAAAATCCCAACTTGCGAGACCCCGAAATGAACTTAGCCTTATATATATATATTGTCGTTTCAGAGTTTTGCCTCCTAGGAAAATCAGATGCGAGACCTCTTGCCATCGCACATCGTGAAATCCTGACTTGCGAAACCCTGAAGAGAGTTTAGTGGATATATGAGATTTGAAGTTTTGACTTCCGAATATCCTAGATGCGAGACCTCCTGTCTATGCATATCGCGAAATCCCGAAGTATGAAACCCTGAAATAAGTATAGCATGGATAATTTTTGATGTTTCAGTGTTTCAGCACCCGGGATACCTAAGGGTAAGCTCTCTTGTACTCGTCAGTCCCGAAATCCCGACTTGCGAAACCCTGGAATAGTGTAGCTTGATTAGAGTCTTGATGTTTTGGTGTTTCGGCACCCAGGATATCTAAAGGCAAGTCTCTTGTACTCACCAATCCCGAAATCCCGACTTGCAAAACCCCGAAACGAGCTTAGCATATGTATATATGAACTTCGGAGTTTCGGCTCCCGGGAAACCCAAATGCGAGACCTCTTGTCATCGCACATCGTGAAATCCCGACTCGCGAAACCCCGAAATGAGCTTAGCATATATATATATATGAACTTCGGAGTTTCAACTCCCGGGAAATCCATATGCGAGACCTCTTGTCCTCGCACATCGCGAGATCTCGACTTGCGAAACCTTGAAGGGAGTTTAGAGGGTATATGAGCTTCGGAGTTTCGATTCCTGGAAATCCGAAGGGTATGAACCGCCGTCTTCATACATCGCAAAATCCCGGTAGGTGAAATCCAGTAGTGGCTTGGTGTGAATAGGATTTTGGGTTTCGGGGTTTGAAGAGTCAAAGAACTCGACTCCCTTGAATTTTGAACTCCCGATTCCCGAAGTCCCGAAATGCGAAAGGCGCCTCTTGGCTTAGCCCGGGGTCACAACCGATGGACACATGGGAGTAAATCCTATGCTTGGTGTGTGAGTTGTACAAGATGGATCTTCAATGAAAGAACTAGTGAATTGGTGTGGTGAAGGTCCTGATTAGAGGACCTAGCTTACGCTAGAACCTCGTAGGAATTCGGGAACTATGTCCCTCGAAGAAGAGGAGAAAAAGCCGAAAAATCTTAGTTCCCATAGTGGGTGTGTTACAAATCAGTATCAGAGCATGGTTACAACACTTGGCCTGCTTGGGCTCATGAACGAGTTGTGCAAAGACTCCATTCGAAGCACTCTTAACAGGAGTAACCCTCTATCTTAACCCCCTTAATCAAAAGTCAAAGTTAAGAATGAAAAACCCCTATTGTGTGTATGCATGTGAAAAATATGAATATTGCACGGGTTATGAATGGATATAAATATTGACTAACAACAAGCATTTTTTCTTTTGCACACAAGCGAACGATCAACCATGGGAAATTTCAGACGTATAGAATGGTAACTCACCATGAAGTGGGGGAGGGCTCCCACAATAGAGACAAAGATTCTGACGAAAGGAGGGCGGTAGGGACCCCTCCAGATCTAGTTGAGACTATGAGGAGCCTCATGGTCGAATTACAGAGCTGTAAGGATGACAACGAAAGGATGATAAAAGAGAAAGAGAAGTAAATGAAAATTAATGCAGTTTTACTACAGAGCTTATTCGACATACAAAGGAAATTACAACCTGAACCTGAGATATAGAAATGTGGTCATGTCAGTGGCCACACTGAGAGGATCACCTCGAGAAAGGTCCACCCCAGAGATAAAGGACAAGCATCGAACAATTCCTCTGGAATGTTGG
>JZKD02S2201387.1:11754-40006 GCA_000966675.3 Picea glauca
CATACTTTAGAAACATAAATTTCCACTTATCTTACTTTTATAGAGTACAAATCTTTCAAATCTAGAATTTTTCTACTATTCTTACCTTTATCAGAGCACGGAGCTTACAAATCTTACCTCTTTTCTTCAAATATAACCTCTTTTCTTCATATCTGACCTCTTTTCTTCAGATCTAACCTTCCTCTTGGCACAAAGCTTCACAGTTCAAGTAGAATATTGCATGCTAGGGAAACATATCTATGAATGGAGGTTCCACAACTTCAAGATGAATCTTTTCACAAAGCTTCTTCTCTCTCAGTTTCCAGCAATCATAGTTTCAGGTCTCGACAACAGAACCATTTGTTCGCATAGGGGTAGACCTAGGGTTCATCTCTACAAAAATGCACCAAAAAACCCCTAACTACCAGCCCTTTCAACAACACCTGTGAAGCATATGAAGTCTCAACCGAGGTAGAGGCAGGGGTGGTTGCAGGACTCAAGTTTTTGCAACCTTAGCTGGGATACAAATATGTGATTATAATACTCAATAGGGCACTTTGCATCAATAGTTCATCAATATTCAACCAATAACTACTGCGAAGATAGAACAGAGCATCACATCATTCACTTGGCTCTGATTTATTTAGGAATTATGTCATAAACATGCAATCTATATCTAGCAGATCAAGCACTAAGCATCTTCATGTGGATCATATCTAACATTCTTACACATCATTAGCACAAAGCATGATAAGCTTTATCTATATCTATCAAAGAACTTAGCAAGAGAGTTTATAAACACATTAATACAAGCACAAAGAATAACAACACAATGTTTACATGGTTCACCCCCACCCTAGGGCTACGTCCACCAACTATTCTTATTTATTGTCTTCAGTTAATCAGTTACAAGCACAGAGCCTCAAAACCCTTACTCCGTGCAGGAAAAAATATATGTGCAACTCACTAGATCCTTCTTCCTTGCATTCCAACACTAAGCCTTCCATAGTCTTGCTACAATGGCTTGCAATTAACTCTACAAGTCTCACACAATATACACAAAGCCTTACAATTCTTGATCACACATATCCAACTCTTGGCACTTAGCCTACTTGCATACTAACATCACATAGATGCCTTCATTCTATTTCCTTTTACATTGACTATACATCTATTTATACATAAAAAATAGGCCTAAACATGGGTAAACCCATGGGACAACATCACATTCCCATTACATATTCCCACATCCCAAAAAATACCCAAAAAGGGTTCGAGATCCCGCGATCTCTGCTTCGTCTTGTGCTCCTCCTTCGATAGGTTGTCGAAATCTAGAAATAGGTCAAACTTGACCAGATATCAACAAAACCTGGTCAAGGGCCAACACCCAGTTAAATGGGGTTTACCGCATTTATGATCCCACTCTACACTGATGGTTCCTTAGGGTATGTATCTTAGAATGAAACTTTGATTACATTACGTATATCCATGTTCCTAGGAGATTGAATCAAATCACATATACTCTAGCTAATCATGTATTAGATTGGCATATTGCACGCATGTAATAAAAATCACACACACGCACATGTAAATACATTTGTAAATAAATGTAATCCATAAGACATAAAAATATGTAATTACACATATATATATATATATCGAAAGTATCAGAGTACATAAGTGGGTGCAAGCGCCTCAAAAATATATCTCTAGTAAGAGTCACGGAGCTTATGCCCACAAAAATATATAAGAGATTCCCTCGGCATGTAAGTAGTCCATGATAGCTAAGGGTAGGGCCTATTGGCCCTGCTGTAGTGAACAATGGTGTTTTCCACACACCGGAAGAGTTGGACCCAGGTCTGTGGTGCCCCAACTACATGAGGTTTCATCGATGGTGGCATATCTCCGATCTCTACCATAGGGACCGTGCGAGTGAGTGCAGTGAGGTTCCACTCCATCCATCTCAAAAATCTCTCAGCCTCTCCGGCTGGAGGTCTCCCTATTGCTGGTCCACCAGACACGGTTGGTCCTGCCTCTAGTCGAGGATGTCGCCTGGTCCTAAAGAAGCCTGCTGGATTCACTAGTCCCACATATGTACATAACATATACATAGTTTTCAAATACTCTGATACACATAAAAATTATATATATAAAAATAAATACCAATTAAATACCAATTAAAAAAAAAAAAAACATACCCATCTCTCCTCATTCTGCTCTGGGATGTACGAGCATTTCGGGATCTCTGGAGAAGTTTATCCTGACATAGGAGTAGTCCTCTATAGCCGAAATTTGTCGAGACCACTAGTCAAAAAAAACATCATTGAAGGCCTCAACGATCCTCCCTCCCCCCTGTCATGGAATCAATGCTGCCCATTTACATAATGATGGGAGAGAGGCCACGTGCCCTCATATCATCTCTCGCGGACTAAGAATGGGTGCCCTCTCGAAGAAAAAGGAACACAGAACAGTCCTGAACCCAAAGTTTTTGTTCTCCCACATCCAACACTTTGTCAACTGTCTCTTCATGCAATCTAGCATGGTTTCACTTCAGTCGAACACTTGTGCATTCAAGGATTGTACCTCACAATGCATGTGTTCCCAATAATCCTAATGTAAATATGTGGATCCAGGGATCCACCCAATAAGTAAACTATCACTTTCGGTGATAGGTTGGAAATATTATGGATCGACACCTGAAACCCACTTTATCTGTGCCCGCCTCATAGTGTATCTCGATTAACTCAGCTATGTTGTGAGGCCCAGGGGGAAAGGTAAGTAAGTTGACTAGATCCCCTCTCCTCGAGAGACCAGTCAGGAAGTAAATGTCTTTAGTCATTGGAGTCAACGACTGCCCCTCGAGCATAAATGCCTCAACGTCTGTGTTCTAGTAATATATCAAGGAATTCAACAACCTGGGTTGTGCCCTCATGAATGGACACTGGAAGAATTTAAACAACCCACATTGCGCTAATACAATGATAGAATCAGGGTCTTGTGAGACCAATAAAACAATGTCTTCATGTTCCCTTTCTCTCCAATGAACGTACATCCTACAAATTGACAAGTTTTGGAGGATCAAATATTGCATATTTTATTTTTTCCACATATTGGAGGGTGTACATGGGCTGTATTGGACATAGTTGCGTATGCATGCAAGTAGATTATTTTCTACACGCAGGCATACACGGGATGTCCTAAGACATCCCGCATACATGTAGGGCTGACCTTTTTTAGAGGTGTGCACCTCCCCAAAAAACCAAACTAAATGCAAAAGGAAAGTATATAAATGCAAGAGGATCTTGTTTGTACTTACTTGGTCCGAGCGGAAGTTTGTTTTGTCTTCTGAAGCTCCTAGAATCAACTCTTTTAGCAAAGGGGTGTTTTTGAATTCTTGGTCAATTCTCAATTTACAATGGTGATAATGAGTTGTCAACTTCTATTTATAGACTTTTTGGCCCCTTTTTGCCATTTTTTGGACCCCTTTGTCATTTTTTCTAGCTCGAAAATCATTTAGCATGGTTCTTGAGTTTCTTTCGAGATGTTATGATACACTTCACTTTTGGTCTTGGGAAATTTTTTGAGAGTTGGGTCATTTTTAAAGGTCCTTTGGTAAAAAGTCATTTTTCCAACTTTTTGCATCTAAGTTAGGTTTCCACCTCCACTTTCTTCATCTCATTGTATTTGTCACTTTGCCATATGATCGACTCCATTGGGTTGCGACACAGAACCATGATTTCTAATTTATAAGTGTCGTAATTTAGTGTGAGAGACTGCCTTTACATGGATGCCCCAGTTAGATCCTCATTTCTTTTAGCGTCCATGCTGTTGTTAATGACTATAGGCTCAAGAGTCCTTATTAGTTTTTCCTGATTATGAGTTTGAGCCTCATTTGCATGATTCATTATCACTCTTGACCTCACCCTTGGGACTCCCAAACAAAAATGAGTCTTCTTTTAAGCCCTTTTTAGACCCTCTAAACATGAAAAGATTGTCGAGAAATCTTGTTTCCCTTCACGCTCGCCAAACTAAAATTTGAAGGCAGGTTTGTCCGACGATAGTTTACCCCTTTTTTGGTCCAGACGATCAGTTGTGTGAACAAAGGTATAATCTAGGAGCTTTGGTTTGCTAGAAGAGAATTCTTAGGTATAATTTTAACCCTTTTTCAGGCCTGAGGGACTAAATTTACAAAAAAGGAACCCCCACGAAGTCCATAGTTAAGCTCTTTTCAGACTCTCTAAAATTGAAAAGATGGTCGAGTGACCTTGTTTCTTCACACTCGTTAAACTGGTCCAGAAGAAAATCCCTTATGGAGTCCATAGTTAAGCTCTTTTCAGACTCCTTAAATATGAAAATATTTCCGAGTGGTCTTGTCTTTGTCACACTCGTTAAAATTGTTTTGAATAGACGTTTGTTCGGTGCTATTTTACCCCTTTTTCAAACCGACTAGACTACCTTCTAAAAAAGGCACCCCAGTGGAGTCTTCTTTTACACTTTTTCAGACTCTCTAAAAATGAAAAATTGTCGAGATTACCTTCTTCGAGCTCATTAAAATTACATGAAGGATGTTATCATTGTGTCTTATTAATCGCATTTTCATTCCTATGTCTTTGGCCTAATTCCAGCTCCATGTTGCTCTCGACTGAACCATCTGGAGCATGCCTTATACACAAGCCTTGTATCCCTTCGCCTCTGCATATTGACACCTTGACCCATGGAGGATTTTTCTAGAGTGTCCTTTTCCTGCATATGTCTCCTTACTCTGAGCATCAGTGTGTTCCTTGCGCTTGGAAATAGTTGTCTACGACACTCGTTCCTCCTTTGTAACATAGAATTCTTTTATTCTTTTTCAAGCTTTCCAAACTTATTGAAAAATACAAAAAAAATCAAATATACCCCCAAAAGTGGAAGCAAAACGTATTTTCTTTTTGTTGGCAGCACAATGAGTCACCCTTGGATAAAGCACATCCTTCCATTTGTTCTTCAAGCTCTGGGATTTAATATGACCTTAGGAAGCTATTCTCGCTACATAGAGTTGTGTCCTCCTCTCTTTGGTTATCCTTCCAAACATATGGAGAGTTTGTGTTGCCTCCTACGTCATGAAATTATGTCAATGCCATGATTCTCGAGTCTCATCTTTTGTCATGATTTTGTCCAAGGGAAGTTTTACTAAACTTGATTCGACCCTTCTGCAGTTTGTTTCTTTTCCTCATGCCCAACCACCTTGAAACACCAATCAAGTCCTTGTTCAAAATCAATGAATTTATCTGCTTGATCATCGAGATCCTCTTGTCTATTCCCGATGAGTCGTCGAAGACCTCTGGGTAGTGAATTCATACACTGATATTACACTCATAACCAAGTTTTGAAGATATTAAACTTGTTGCCTGAGCTTTGAATGCTTCATCTCCAGCCATCAGGTGTCGTTAGATTCTTGAATATGGATACTATACATGTATATATTTTGATTTCGATATGTATATCCGTTGTGTATTAATTGCGACTACACTTTATATAGTTATATGACATGGATCTGCAATGTATTTGATTGGAAACCATTATTTTATTTCATCCTGAGCATGGGTATGCCTGGCTCGGTGAGACAAATTGTTATTTTGTAGATGGAACCTCTTGAACTCTAGTCTCTAGGCTCACTCGCTTCTTACGTTGGTGAATATTTGTAATGTATTTCGGACATCAGATGCTCTTCTGACCTCACACATTAGTGGGCATCTGTTATAACCCTAAATTTCACCAGACATGCATACTTGACATCAGGCCATCTTACTTGCTATTTTTTCCAATCCATCATTGAACAACTCTTCTAAAAATCCATTTTTTTGAATAAATACGTGCTCTACACCAATACTACCCGCATACACACGCGTGTTGCACCATTACAACCCGCATATACTCACAAAAAGCATGAAAATAAAAAAATTGCAAAGGGATACAGGTTTTTGGGACGTTACCTAACCTTTTGACCGCCCATAGCTGGTCACCCAACCGGATAACTATCTTTTTGGCCTATAAAATAAGGTTTTGGGGTCCCATTTCAAAAGGAAGCATGAGAGAAAATAAAATTTTCCCATTTCAGTATTCCCCCTTTGCCCCAATATTTTGCAACCACATTGTGAGTTTGAGCCAGAATTCCTTTTTCCTCCATTGCAAACCCTTGTCATTTCCCTTGAGAGAATTGAGGAGGAGAAGAATACGTGGAAGTAGTTGTTGCATGGTGAAGAGGATCCCAAGACTGAGTTCGAGGAGTAGTTTCCAGTCTCATATTTTAAGAGACTTTGTGAGATTAATATAAAGAAATACTTTTTCCTTCCCGCCAAATGATGTCTTCAATATTTATGATTTATTTGTATTTTGGTTATGATATATAACCCACTAATCCATATATAGAATGCATGCTTGTAGTTTCTTGTCTGTCTTTTGGTGAATGCAGTTTGTCCTTGGGAGGAGATCTGCAGTCGAGGAACAACTGAGCACAAAGGGATCGACACCAGACACTGAGTTTAAGGTAATGTTACCGGATCCCTATACTTTGTTTTTTTATGTATGATTGTGGGGTAATGTCATGATAGTTCTTAAAAGTAGGAGACTTTAGATGGTTAGATCTACCTGCACTTTAGAACCCTAGTGTATTATGTAGGGGTTTTCCCGCTACATCAACTGCTCTAATACCATTAATCCGGTTTTAGGAGTGAAATGAACTAATTAACAAACTAAATACAATATACATAGAGACATGAAGGATAACACAGATATCTAGTGAATAATATCTTCTATTGAATAAATTAAATAGGCTGAAATTGTAAAACGACAGAACTGAAACACTTTCTCGAATGGTGGTAGCTATCTCTGAGAAGAGATTGTTACACCTTAAAATTACTCACTCTGATAGTGTCGCAAGTGTCATCATTACGAGTGTTGTAAGTGTCACATCTTGTCCGCAAGTGTCACATATTGACCACAAGTGCTGAAAGTGTCACAAACACCATACTTCCATCTTGGATATGTCGTGCCTCTAACGACATCATAAAGACACTTAAGACACCTCAAAGGTTAGTTTGAAAGAAGATAAATCACTTGACAGGAAGTACAAGCCTTTTGAAATTGAGAAAACCACAAAAAATGGATTTTGGAGAGGAGTGCACCCCTTCCCACTGTCAGGGACTGTTGGCACTCCTTGAGCCTCTTTGGGGGAGTGCTTGAGTTCCCTGTGCACCCTTTTGGGGGAGAGCTACCCTTTTTTTAACAAATTATGGGTTTGTTGAGGCAAATAAGGGAAGAATCCTTCAATTCATGAAGGTAGTTGGATTTAAATAGATGGTTAAGGAATGATATTAGGGGAGATCCTCAACTGAAGGAGAAGAATCCTCAAATCATCCCAAATATATCTCAAGTTGTTGGACCTCTCCAAGGTTGTATAAGGAGGCCTTCTCATGGTGAAAGGTACAAGGAAGATTGAGAATTATACCTAACTTATGATCTCATAAGAAGGTATTGACAATGGAGATTGGGAATTACATCAAACTTTGGATCTCATGAGTGATATTCCATCAAAGAAATCAATGGATATCAATTGAGCAAAGGGGTTGGACAAGGAGAACTAGAAGAAGATGTTGCACCTTCATTCAAAAGATTGTAAGTACTTTTACTTATTCTCATTAATAATCAATGCTTGGCCTGTTTCTTTCAAACTTATGTTTGTTACATATGAGTTTGTATACAATAGGTGGATCTATGATTGAGATAATTTCAGTAGAGTATGAAGTCTTTTGTACCTTTGTTTGTTTTGCAGGACCTATCAAGGAGTTCAGGATCTAAGCTCAGCCAGGACTTTGCAAGGACCAACGTCACTAATAAGGTACACATATTTCTCCTTCTCTTTCATTTATTAGCTTGATTATATCTAAAAGGAAGTCAGTGTTCATGTTAATCACTTTTATGTCTTAGCCTTACGAGTCTAGAGGCTAAGAGGGAATCCACTTGTCCGCATGGGGATTCACCTACAACAGAAATTGGCGACACCATTGGGGAGGAGCTCTGATTTTGGTTTCCATTCCCAGATCTTGTTTTGGCCCTTTTCCCACCGATTTGATCTTCTCCACATTGTCTTTTTTATTCTTAGATTTGTTTGATTGACTCATTATGTTATCAGGATCACCCTGATTGACTGAATTTCCTTGATTTTTTGAGTTTTGGGGCCTTTTTCTGAGTTTTTGGAGTAGAGTGCTCCCATCCTATTGCTTTCAAAGTTCTAGCACTCCCCTGTAGCCTTACACAGAGTGTTGGAATGCTCTGGTTCCCCTTACACCATACCACTACCCCATTTTTGTGAGAAATTCTCTAGAATTTTCATCTTCTGAAGCTATTTCTTGGTTTTGGATATTTCTTAGGGTCCCATACTCTCAGTCCATATTGATATTTCCTTTCAAAAACCCTGTTTTCTAAGGATTCATCCTCTTTTGTTTGGATTTTTTGACATTTATCCTTACTTTGCAATTTGTCCTTCAGGATTTGGAGTCAATTTGTCATTTTCTTCTCGTTTATCTGAATGAGTGAAAACTTTGTAAGGGGTTTCAAAGGTCTTTTGTACTTTTATTTATGATCTTTGAGTCATCTTGTCTAGGTTATTTCTCCTTCCTTTTGAGTTTTTGGCTTTCTATTTCTTGTTTGATCACAACAAGGGTGTCTTTTGGTTTACAGATTGCTTAAATCTCACAACTCTTGAAGTCCAATTAGCATAAGAAGCTTTACATCTACTGGTTATCAGTCACATACAAACATTTTAACATTGCATTGGATTACTTATTGGGGACTATTGCATGAGGTCATTTCATCTTGGTGTTTGACAATGAAAGGAAAATCCTTCTCCTTCCCTTAATTAGACATTCATTGAAATAAAAAATTGCTTATCATTTCTTATGCATGTTTTGGGGACTGAGTCATTATATCATCAGTATTCACTCTCATATACCTATGATTAAAACACAACCACTAAAATAAATTCTTAACTAAAATTTATCAGACTTTTTACATCTTTGTTAGCAAACCTACATTAGTTTAAGGTGTAGGGATTTGGAATAGGTTGAAAGGATAAAATTCCAAATCTATCGAACAAAATTAGCATCTTGCGATAGGGAGAGAAAATCCAATTGTCGTATAGGATTTATGGGACCCCCCTCTCACATAGGGGTTACACACGAGGTCATATTCGGGTGAGTTATAGATATTATCCCTCCGTGCTTCAAGTATTTGTAGAGGTTGGATCATATATTGGGGGTCACTTGAGGGTATACCCACGATTATGTGTGGGAGCCTCTCGAGTTGATTTCAGACTTGTTATCCTGTCCATACGTTCGGATCAGATTGTCGACTATACCCACCTAGGGGATCACTGCAAATTGGTGACCTTAGTAGCCATAATATTTAGGGTCTTACACGAGGTTACAATGAAGGGAAGTCTCACTGTACCTGGAACAAATGTTGGTCAAACTCACTCAGGCTCCTTGGAGGGTAAATCCATAATTACTATGTGGAAGCTTGCACCAAGGTGTAATTCCGTTAATAAGGTCACCAACATAATTGATCCACCCTCTCTATCCCCGCCTCTTCCTATTTTGATCCCGCGACATTGGATTTCATCACCAACTAGTGGTTTCATTGTGGGAAGGTTTTGTTTGATTGTTTTCTTCTCATATTCATATCGTGTGTTGGTTGTGCTACTTAGTGGACCTTAGGTCGAGTCAGTGTTAATGACATGAAATCCTGAGAGTACCAATGGATGAACCCCTTCTCCTAGGGAACCTTATACCTTTACTTCATTTGGAAACTTTGGTCCTTTGTACATTGCCACACTGAGTCTTCTGGGACTCACCATCGGATTACCGGTTTGGTTATTCCCCACTTCGGTGATGTTGAATCCTCCCAATGTTTCAACTACACCTAATACTTTAGATGTTAGTACACCACCCAGCCATCAACCTCACATCAACTTTTCACCTTCTTCACCCATTAAGTCTCCTTCCATTTCTCCTTCTTCGCCTAGTGAAATATCTAAATCAAGTAGCCAGGTTGATCAGAAGAAGAAACAAAAAGAGAAGAAGAAGAAGAGTCCGAAAAGGACCAAAGACCCAACAATATCAGATGTTGGATCCAAGCAACCAGTTATTGCTAATAGTACTAGGAGTGTTGATGAGGTCAACAAGATTAAAATAAAGAATCCAAAACCCAAATTCCCTTGTAGTATTTGTAAGGGTGACCACTTTCTGAGGGATTTCCTTGGTATTCCAAAAGTCTTAGAAATGTTGTCCTCTGCTCATCAACCTCTACTGGACATGTCGATGATACCCCATCACCTGGTAACATCAAGGTTGGTAATAAGAAAACTGTCAAATTCCCTTATATGTTATGAAAAGGTGATCATTATTCTCACCTTTGTCCTCGCATGGACGAGGCTTCTTCTCTTTTGGAAAAACTACAACTTCCAAAAGGTTATCATAATATTTCCTCCAACCCATCGTTAGTTGATGGATTGGTAAATCTGGTTCCATCCCTTGTCAGTCCATTTTATTAGGTGGTCAATATAGTTTCCTCCTCGATTGAGCCACAAACCCAAGTAACTAATCCAATTTTGTCATCGATCAACCCTACTCTTCATCAAAAGAGTGTAACCCAAGTAGTCGATCCATTTTCATCCTCGGTCGATCCCACTCTCCCATTAGAGAGTGACACCAAAGTGGTCAATCTGTTTCCACCCATCGACCCCATTCTCCCCTTGGAGAATGAAACCAAAGTGGTTGATCCAGTCCCTTCCTCAGTCAGTCCCACCCTTCCTCCGAAGAGTGCCAAAGTGATTTCTTTGGTTACATCATCGATCAATCCTAATATTCCTATGAAGAGTGCTTGCATGGTCGATCTTATCCCATCATCGGTCGATCCTACTCTCCCTCTAGAGAGTAAACCCAATACTACCCACATTTTTCTCATTGATACATAATCTACCATGATGGGGGGAATTCCTCATTCTCCTGTGAAACCCCCTCCAAGAAATGAGGCCATCCTTTTTGATTGGGGTGTGCTAACTGGACCTTGTCTTCCCTCTCACATCCCTTTCCAGATTATAGTACAGGATTGTGGACAGGACATTCCTCAAACAATGATAGATGAAGGTGCATTCGTTATTATTTTGTCCTCTGTTGCTTGGCACACTTTGGGTTATCCTCATCTTGCACCGATTATAGAGAATCTATTAGCTTTTAATAGAAGAACTAGTCAACCTTTAGGGACCCTTCCTCAGTTTCCAGTAACTTTGGGAGGGAAAACTGTCTTTATTGATGTCATGGTAGTCCGAGACCCTTTGGATTTTTCTTTACTCCTTGGGCAGGATTATGTATATTTGATGAAAGATGTTGTGTCCACTCTTTTTCGTGTGATATATTTCCCTCACAATGGAAGAATTGTGACTATTGATCAAATTTCATTCATCGGTCTTGACTGGATTACCTCCCTAAATGGTTCTTATATGCAGATAGTATCATCCCTGTCACATGTTAATTATGTGGTGTTGTCTCCCATGAATTCAAATTTCGACGATTTGGATCCAGTAGTTGACATGGTGATCTCTTCGGTAGGGCTATTGGAGCCTGATCTCCTTACCCATGTCACGACCCTCGACATGTGTTCCTTCAAGAGTAATTTTCTTCCATCCAGTGAAGATCTCTTGGAATCCATGACCGAGATTTTTCCCTTGACGTGGTTTCCTTCCAGAGCGTTATTCTCTTGGAATCCATGATCAAGAAGAGTCCATGAGCACAGTTTCTCTTCTCTATAGCAAGCTTGTTAAAAAATGAAACAGAGGTCACTTTCACAGTTTTTTCCTCTTTGTAGCAAGCTTGTTAAAAAATGAAACAAAGGCCTTGAGAATAGTTTTCTTCTCCGTAGAAAACTCGTTAAAAAATGAAACAGAGGTCACGATCATAGTTTTTTCTCTCTGTGGAAATCTCGTTAAAAAATGAAACAAAAGATTTGAGCATAGTTTTCCTCTCTGTCGCAAGATCGTTAAAAAATGAAACAACAATCTAGGGATTGAACCCGGAGCCCTGAGCATCGCTCTTTTCCTGTGTCAAGCTCGTTAAAAAATAAAATAGTCATCTCTTTTGAACCTTCATTTCATCCACCTGTATCCTTTTTCTCCATCTAGTAGATAAATTGGTGAATGAATTGAAGCTTGGAGGGCATGTCTCCAGCCTTTGATGATCATTCTGGAGTTAATCCACTAGCTTTCAAGATGGGGGTGTACCGAGCTTAGTCTTTGTTATTTCTCATGCTCGTAAATACATGAGAATGCAACCTGGTAAAATTTTATCTCTTTTTCGGACCTGCATGGTTAAATGAAAAAGGAACCCCTTTTTGTCGTCTTTGAGCTCTTTTCAGACTCTCTAAACATGAAAATATTGCCAAGTGATCTTGCTTTCTTTCCCACTCATTAAAAGGTTTGAAAGGGCATCTTTCAAGTGATAATTTATCTCTTTTTCAGCCTCGCGAGATGAACATTACTAAAAAGGACAACATTGGAGTCGTCTTTAAGTTGTTTTCAGACTCTCTAAATATGAAAAACCATCGAGTTTACCTTCTCTGGACTCATTAAACAATCATACATTGAAGGGCCCATACGGGACTGAACCCTTACTTCTTCCAGTTCACTAAACAAAGGAACAAGAACTTACCGAAGGTGAGTCATATCGAGCATGTGTTACCCTCCTTGAGCTAGTTAAATTAAAAAAAGGTACTCGTCTATCTGATGGAGGAAAAATTGAAGGAAGCAAGCCGATTAGTTTTTTGAGAACACTACCAGTAGCTCTTACGGTTGCACTTGAACACAACACTTTATATTTGCACACATTTTAACTCTATGAACCTTTGCAGTGAGCCAATCCTCTAAGTTTCTTTCACTCCTTTGGGTCACCTGATGAAAGTCACAACATCCACTACATCATCAAGTTTTGGTCCATGTCAATTTTCTGCTGTTGTGCCTTAGTGTTCAAGGGAAGTATCTTCCATCACAAATATCTTGTTTCAATACCTATGTCAGTCCATGTTCATTTGATCTACCAAATTAAATCTCTATGAATGTTTCATTTCATTGATGGGGGCTACATCAAGGCCCTCCTTCAACGAGTCTATTGCTTTCAACTTCAACACATTATCCAGGAGCTAGACTTAGAAACCAATTAGTACCTTGGGATCTGCATGCCTCAATGGAAAGCCTCCTCATGTCCGAAAATGGGTTTACATCATTGACCTCTGATCAGATGATTCCACGAATGTTTGACTTCAACTCATCTATTCACATTCATCGGGATGTACTAGAGCACCTTGGGAATCATTGACATCAATGGTGATCTCCCTCGCGCTTGTTAATGGTTTACATCATTGAACAATAATCAAGTGGTTTCTTCCATGTTCGACATGAGGAAATCTATTCACATGGTTATATTCGTACTAAATCAGGATCGGTAAGAAGACCCTGGGTTGATTTTTCACTCTTATGCATACTTTTCCCAGGTTGCGAAGGAGTTCTTTTGAACTATGACACATATACTGTTACATAGATCCACTTTCTATTGGTCATGACTATGTCTTGTCATATCATAGATACACTATGTATTCTTCATGGTTATGATCAGTTCAAGTCATAGGAGTATAGATCCACATTGTATTTGCAGTGTCTATACCATTTTGTCAATATAATTATGGATTTGTAGTGTATTTTATGGTGGCCATACCTAAAACGTCTTTACCACTCAAGCATAGGTATGCCTGCCTTGGGTTTGAAACATGTCATAATATTTGTTTGATCACTGTGTGCATATTTTTCTAGTTTCTCTGCATCCATACCCTTGCTCAAAAAAGTCTACAAAGTACTTCAGTCATCATCATCTTCTAACTTTGTACTTTGGGGGGCAATCTGTTACACCTCAAAATTACTCACTCTGATAGTGTCGCAAGTGTCGTCATTACGAGTGTTGTAAGTGTCGCATCTTGTCTGCAAGTGTCACATCTTGACCGCAAGTGTTGCAAGTGTCACAAACACGATACTTCCATATTGCATATGTCGTGCCTCTAACGACATCATAAAGACACTTACGACACCTCAAAGGTTAGTTTGGAAGAAGAGAAATCACTTGACAGGAAGTACAAGCCTTTTGACATTGAGAAAAAAAAAAAAGGATTTTGGAGAGGAGCACTCCCCTACCCACTGTTAGGGAGTGATAGTGCTCCTTGAGCCTCTTTGGGGGAGTTCTTGAGTTCCTTTTGCACCATTTTGGGGGAGCGCTACCCTTTTTTTAGCAAATTCTTGGTTTATTGAGGCAAATAAGGGAAGGATCCCTCAATTCCTGAAGGTAGTTGGATTCAAATAAATGGTCAAGGAATGATCTTAGGGGAGATTCTCAAATGAAGGAGAAGAATCCTCAACTGATCCCAAATATCTCTCAAGTGGTTGGACCTCTTCAAGGTTATATAAGAAGGCCTTCTCATGGTTAAAGGTACAAATAAGATTGAGAATTATACCTAACTTATGTTCTCATAAGAAGGTATTGACAATGGATATTGGGAATTACATCAAACTTATGATCTCATGAGTGAGATTCCATCAAGGAAATCAGTGGATATCATTTGAGCAAAGGGGTTGGACAAGGAGAACTGGATGAAGCTGTTGCACCTTCATTCAAAAGATTGTAATTACTTTTACTTGTTCTCATTAATAATCAATGCTTGGCCTGTTTATTTAAAACTTATGTTTGTTCCATATGAGTTTGTATACAATAGGTTGTTATCAGATAAATCGATAGGTGCGGACACTAACAGATCTCCCTAGATCCACGTGGATCTAGAACAAAACAAGACAAGACATGACTCTTTCCCTAAGTTGTAGTCATTGAATCTACTAATAAGAAGGAATGAGTGACATACCTTTATATCTCTTCCTTAGGTCTATGTTGTTCCCNTAGGGCCTATTGGCCCTGCTGTAGTGAACAATGGTGTTTTCCACACACCGGAAGAGTTGGACCCAGGTCTGTGGTGCCCCAACTACATGAGGTTTCATCGATGGTGGCATATCTCTGATCTCTACCATAGGGACTGTGCGAGTGAGTGCAGTGAGGTTCCACTCCATCCATCTCAAAAATCTCTCAGCCTCTCCGGCTGGAGGTCTCCCTATTGCTGGTCCACCGGACACGGTTGGTCCTGCCTCTAGTCGAGGATGTCGCCTGGTCCTAAAGAAGCCTGTTGGATTCACTAGTCCCACATATGTACATAACATATACATAGTTGTCAAATACTCTGATACACATAAAAATGATATATATAAAAATAAATACCAATTAAATACCAATTAAAAAAAAAAAAAACATACCCATCTCTCCTTATTCTGCTCTGGGATGTACGAGCATTTCGGGATCTCTGGAGAAGTTTATCCTGACATAGGAGTAGTCCTCTATAGCCGAAATTTGTCGAGACCACTAGTCAAAAAAAGCATCATTGAAGGCCTCAACGATCCTCCCTCCCCCCTGTCGTGGATTCAATGCTTCCCATTTACATAATGATGGGAGAGAGGCCACGTGCCCTCATATCATCTCCCGCAGACTAAGAATGGGTGCCCTCTCGAAGAAAAAGGAACACAGAATAGTCCTGAACCCAAAGTTTTTGTTCTCTCGCATCCAACACTTTGTCAACTATCTCTTCATGCAATCTAGCATGGTTTCACTTCAGTCAAACACTTGTGAATTCAAGGATTGTACCTCACAATGCATGTGTTCCCAATAATCCTAATGTAAATATGTGGATCCAGTGATCCACCCAGTAAGTAAAACTATCACTTTCGGTGATAGGTTGGAAATATTGTGGATCGACACCTGAAACCCACTTTATCTGTGCCCACCTCATAGTGTAGCTCGATTAACTCAGCTATGTTGTGAGGCCCAGGGGGAAAGGTAAGTAAGTTGACTAGATCCCCTCTCCTCGAGAGACCAGTCAGGAAGTAAATGTCTTTAGTCATTGGAGTCAACGACTGCCCCTCGAGCATAAATGCCTCAACGTCTGTGTTCTAGTAATATATCAAGGAATTCAACAACCTGGGTTGTGCCCTCATGAATGGACACTGGAAGAATTTAAACAACCCACATTGCGCTAATACAATGATAGAATCAGGGTCTTGTGAGACCAATAAAACAATGTCTTCATGTTCCCTTTCTCTCCAATGAACGTACATCCTACAAATTGACAAGTTTTGGAGGATCAAATATTGCATATTTTATTTTTTCCACATATTGGAGGGTGTACATGGGCTGTATTGGACATAGTTGCGTATGCATGCAAGTAGATTATTTTCTACACGCAGGCATACACGGGATGTCCTAAGACATCCCGCATACATGTAGGGCTGACCTTTTTTAGAGGTGTGCACCTCCCCAAAAAACCAAACTAAATGCAAAAGGAAAGTATATAAATGCAAGAGGATCTTGTTTGTACTTACTTGGTCCGAGCGGAAGTTTGTTTTGTCTTCTGAAGCTCCTAGAATCAACTCTTTTAGCAAAGGGGTGTTTTTGAATTCTTGGTCAATTCTCAATTTACAATGGTGATAATGAGTTGTCAACTTCTATTTATAGACTTTTTGGCCCCTTTTTGCCATTTTTTGGACCCCTTTGTCATTTTTTCTAGCTCGAAAATCATTTAGCATGGTTCTTGAGTTTCTTTCGAGATGTTATGATACACTTCACTTTTGGTCTTGGGAAATTTTTTGAGAGTTGGGTCATTTTTAAAGGTCCTTTGGTAAAAAGTCATTTTTCCAACTTTTTGCATCTAAGTTAGGTTTCCACCTCCACTTTCTTCATCTCATTGTATTTGTCACTTTGCCATATGATCGACTCCATTGGGTTGCGACACAGAACCATGATTTCTAATTTATAAGTGTCGTAATTTAGTGTGAGAGACTGCCTTTACATGGATGCCCCAGTTAGATCCTCATTTCTTTTAGCGTCCATGCTGTTGTTAATGACTATAGGCTCAAGAGTCCTTATTAGTTTTTCCTGATTATGAGTTTGAGCCTCATTTGCATGATTCATTATCACTCTTGACCTCACCCTTGGGACTCCCAAACAAAAATGAGTCTTCTTTTAAGCCCTTTTCAGACCCTCTAAACATGAAAAGATTGTCGAGAAATCTTGTTTCCCTTCACGCTCGCCAAACTAAAATTTGAAGGCACGTTTGTCCGACGATAATTTACCCCTTTTTTGGTCCAGACGGTCAGTTGTGTGAACAAAGGTCTAATATAGGAGCTTTGGTTTGCTAGAAGAGAATTATTAGGTATAATTTTAACCCTTTTTCAGGCCCGAGGGACTAAATTTACAAAAAAGGAACCCCCACGAAGTCCATAGTTAAGCTCTTTTCAGACTCTCTAAAATTGAAAAGATGGTCGAGTGACCTTGTTTCTTCACACTCGTTAAAGTGGTCCAGAAGAAAATCCCTTACGGAGTCCATAGTTAAGCTCTTTTCAGACTCCTTAAATATGAAAAGATTTCCGAGTGGTCTTGTCTTTGTCACACTCGTTAAAATTGTTTTGAATAGACGTCTGTTCGGTGCTAGTTTACCCCTTTTTCAAACCGACTAGACTACCTTCTAAAAAAGGCACCCCAGTGGAGTCTTCTTTTACACTTTTTCAGACTCTCTAAAAATGAAAAATTGTTGAGATTACCTTCTTCGAGCTCATTAAAATTACATGAAGGATGTTATCATTGTGTCTTATTAATCGCATTTTCATTCCTATGTCTTTGGCCTAATTCCAGCTCCATGTTGCTCTCGACTGAACCATCTGGAGCATGCCTTATACACARGCCTTGTATCCCTTCRCCTCTGCATATTGACACCTTGACCCATGGAGGATTTTTCTAGAGTGTCCTTTTCCTGCATATGTCTCCTTACTCTGAGCATCAGTGTGTTCCTTGCGCTTGGAAATAGTTGTCTRCGACACTCGTTCCTCCTTTGTAACATAGAATTCTTTTATTCTTTTTCAAGCTTTCCAAACTTATTGAAAAATACAAAAAAAATCAAATATACCCCCAAAAGTGGAAGCRAAAMGTATTTTCTTTTTGTTGGCAGCACAATGAGTCACCCTTGGATAAAGCACATCCTTCCATTTKTTCTTCAAGCTCTGGGATTTAATATGACCTTAGGAAGCTRTTCTCGCTACATAGAGTTGTGTCCTCCTCTCTTTGGTTATCCTTCCAAACATATGGAGAGTTTGTGTTGCCTCCTACGTCATGAAATTATGTCAATGCCATGATTCTCGAGTCTCATCTTTTGTCATGATTTTGTCCAAGGGAAGTTTTACTAAACTTGATTCGACCCTTCTGCAGTTTGTTTCTTTTCCTCATGCCCAACCACCTTGAAACACCAATCAAGTCCTTGTTCAAAATCAATGAATTTATCTGCTTGATCATCGAGATCCTCTTGTCTATTCCCGATGAGTCGTCGAAGACCTCTGGGTAGTGAATTCATACACTGATATTACACTCATAACCAAGTTTTGAAGATATTAAACTTGTTGCCTGAGCTTTGAATGCTTCATCTCCAGCCATCAGGTGTCGTTAGATTCTTGAATATGGATACTATACATGTATATATTTTGATTTCGATATGTATATCCGTTGTGTATTAATTGCGACTACACTTTATATAGTTATATGACATGGATCTGCAATGTATTTGATTGGAAACCATTATTTTATTTCATCCTGAGCATGGGTATGCCTGGCTCGGTGAGACAAATTGTTATTTTGTAGATGGAACCTCTTGAACTCTAGTCTCTAGGCTCACTCGCTTCTTACGTTGGTGAATATTTGTAATGTATTTCGGACATCAGATGCTCTTCTGACCTCACACATTAGTGGGCATCTGTTATAACCCTAAATTTCACCAGACATGCATACTTGACATCAGGCCATCTTACTTGCTATTTTTTCCAATCCATCATTGAACAACTCTTCTAAAAATCCATTTTTTTGAATAAATACGTGCTCTACACCAATACTACCCGCATACACACGCGTGTTGCACCATTACAACCCGCATATACTCACAAAAAGCATGAAAATAAAAAAATTGCAAAGGGATACAGGTTTTTGGGACGTTACCTAACCTTTTGACCGCCCATAGCTGGTCACCCAACCGGATAACTATCTTTTTGGCCTATAAAATAAGGTTTTGGGGTCCCATTTCAAAAGGAAGCATGAGAGAAAATAAAATTTTCCCATTTCAGTATTCCCCCTTTGCCCCAATATTTTGCAACCACATTGTGAGTTTGAGCCAGAATTCCTTTTTCCTCCATTGCAAACCCTTGTCATTTCCCTTGAGAGAATTGAGGAGGAGAAGAATACGTGGAAGTAGTTGTTGCATGGTGAAGAGGATCCCAAGACTGAGTTCGAGGAGTAGTTTCCAGTCTCATATTTTAAGAGACTTTGTGAGATTAATATAAAGAAATACTTTTTCCTTCCCGCCAAATGATGTCTTCAATATTTATGATTTATTTGTATTTTGGTTATGATATATAACCCACTAATCCATATATAGAATGCATGCTTGTAGTTTCTTGTCTGTCTTTTGGTGAATGCAGTTTGTCCTTGGGAGGAGATCTGCAGTCGAGGAACAACTGAGCACAAAGGGATCGACACCAGACACTGAGTTTAAGGTAATGTTACCGGATCCCTATACTTTGTTTTTTTATGTATGATTGTGGGGTAATGTCATGATAGTTCTTAAAAGTAGGAGACTTTAGATGGTTAGATCTACCTGCACTTTAGAACCCTAGTGTATTATGTAGGGGTTTTCCCGCTACATCAACTGCTCTAATACCATTAATCCGGTTTTAGGAGTGAAATGAACTAATTAACAAACTAAATACAATATACATAGAGACATGAAGGATAACACAGATATCTAGTGAATAATATCTTCTATTGAATAAATTAAATAGGCTGAAATTGTAAAACGACAGAACTGAAACACTTTCTCGAATGGTGGTAGCTATCTCTGAGAAGAGATTGTTACACCTTAAAATTACTCACTCTGATAGTGTCGCAAGTGTCATCATTACGAGTGTTGTAAGTGTCACATCTTGTCCGCAAGTGTCACATATTGACCACAAGTGCTGAAAGTGTCACAAACACCATACTTCCATCTTGGATATGTCGTGCCTCTAACGACATCATAAAGACACTTAAGACACCTCAAAGGTTAGTTTGAAAGAAGATAAATCACTTGACAGGAAGTACAAGCCTTTTGAAATTGAGAAAACCACAAAAAATGGATTTTGGAGAGGAGTGCACCCCTTCCCACTGTCAGGGACTGTTGGCACTCCTTGAGCCTCTTTGGGGGAGTGCTTGAGTTCCCTGTGCACCCTTTTGGGGGAGAGCTACCCTTTTTTTAACAAATTATGGGTTTGTTGAGGCAAATAAGGGAAGAATCCTTCAATTCATGAAGGTAGTTGGATTTAAATAGATGGTTAAGGAATGATATTAGGGGAGATCCTCAACTGAAGGAGAAGAATCCTCAAATCATCCCAAATATATCTCAAGTTGTTGGACCTCTCCAAGGTTGTATAAGGAGGCCTTCTCATGGTGAAAGGTACAAGGAAGATTGAGAATTATACCTAACTTATGATCTCATAAGAAGGTATTGACAATGGAGATTGGGAATTACATCAAACTTTGGATCTCATGAGTGATATTCCATCAAAGAAATCAATGGATATCAATTGAGCAAAGGGGTTGGACAAGGAGAACTAGAAGAAGATGTTGCACCTTCATTCAAAAGATTGTAAGTACTTTTACTTATTCTCATTAATAATCAATGCTTGGCCTGTTTCTTTCAAACTTATGTTTGTTACATATGAGTTTGTATACAATAGGTGGATCTATGATTGAGATAATTTCAGTAGAGTATGAAGTCTTTTGTACCTTTGTTTGTTTTGCAGGACCTATCAAGGAGTTCAGGATCTAAGCTCAGCCAGGACTTTGCAAGGACCAACGTCACTAATAAGGTACACATATTTCTCCTTCTCTTTCATTTATTAGCTTGATTATATCTAAAAGGAAGTCAGTGTTCATGTTAATCACTTTTATGTCTTAGCCTTACGAGTCTAGAGGCTAAGAGGGAATCCACTTGTCCGCATGGGGATTCACCTACAACAGAAATTGGCGACACCATTGGGGAGGAGCTCTGATTTTGGTTTCCATTCCCAGATCTTGTTTTGGCCCTTTTCCCACCGATTTGATCTTCTCCACATTGTCTTTTTTATTCTTAGATTTGTTTGATTGACTCA
Organism: Picea glauca; assembly: GCA_000966675.3. Taxonomy (NCBI): domain Eukaryota; kingdom Viridiplantae; phylum Streptophyta; class Pinopsida; order Pinales; family Pinaceae; genus Picea; species Picea glauca. The sequence continues at coordinate 33,125 of JZKD02S2201387.1, forward strand.
TTATGTTATCAGGATCACCCTGATTGACTGAATTTCCTTGATTTTTTGAGTTTTGGGGCCTTTTTCTGAGTTTTTGGAGTAGAGTGCTCCCATCCTATTGCTTTCAAAGTTCTAGCACTCCCCTGTAGCCTTACACAGAGTGTTGGAATGCTCTGGTTCCCCTTACACCATACCACTACCCCATTTTTGTGAGAAATTCTCTAGAATTTTCATCTTCTGAAGCTATTTCTTGGTTTTGGATATTTCTTAGGGTCCCATACTCTCAGTCCATATTGATATTTCCTTTCAAAAACCCTGTTTTCTAAGGATTCATCCTCTTTTGTTTGGATTTTTTGACATTTATCCTTACTTTGCAATTTGTCCTTCAGGATTTGGAGTCAATTTGTCATTTTCTTCTCGTTTATCTGAATGAGTGAAAACTTTGTAAGGGGTTTCAAAGGTCTTTTGTACTTTTATTTATGATCTTTGAGTCATCTTGTCTAGGTTATTTCTCCTTCCTTTTGAGTTTTTGGCTTTCTATTTCTTGTTTGATCACAACAAGGGTGTCTTTTGGTTTACAGATTGCTTAAATCTCACAACTCTTGAAGTCCAATTAGCATAAGAAGCTTTACATCTACTGGTTATCAGTCACATACAAACATTTTAACATTGCATTGGATTACTTATTGGGGACTATTGCATGAGGTCATTTCATCTTGGTGTTTGACAATGAAAGGAAAATCCTTCTCCTTCCCTTAATTAGACATTCATTGAAATAAAAAATTGCTTATCATTTCTTATGCATGTTTTGGGGACTGAGTCATTATATCATCAGTATTCACTCTCATATACCTATGATTAAAACACAACCACTAAAATAAATTCTTAACTAAAATTTATCAGACTTTTTACATCTTTGTTAGCAAACCTACATTAGTTTAAGGTGTAGGGATTTGGAATAGGTTGAAAGGATAAAATTCCAAATCTATCGAACAAAATTAGCATCTTGCGATAGGGAGAGAAAATCCAATTGTCGTATAGGATTTATGGGACCCCCCTCTCACATAGGGGTTACACACGAGGTCATATTCGGGTGAGTTATAGATATTATCCCTCCGTGCTTCAAGTATTTGTAGAGGTTGGATCATATATTGGGGGTCACTTGAGGGTATACCCACGATTATGTGTGGGAGCCTCTCGAGTTGATTTCAGACTTGTTATCCTGTCCATACGTTCGGATCAGATTGTCGACTATACCCACCTAGGGGATCACTGCAAATTGGTGACCTTAGTAGCCATAATATTTAGGGTCTTACACGAGGTTACAATGAAGGGAAGTCTCACTGTACCTGGAACAAATGTTGGTCAAACTCACTCAGGCTCCTTGGAGGGTAAATCCATAATTACTATGTGGAAGCTTGCACCAAGGTGTAATTCCGTTAATAAGGTCACCAACATAATTGATCCACCCTCTCTATCCCCGCCTCTTCCTATTTTGATCCCGCGACATTGGATTTCATCACCAACTAGTGGTTTCATTGTGGGAAGGTTTTGTTTGATTGTTTTCTTCTCATATTCATATCGTGTGTTGGTTGTGCTACTTAGTGGACCTTAGGTCGAGTCAGTGTTAATGACATGAAATCCTGAGAGTACCAATGGATGAACCCCTTCTCCTAGGGAACCTTATACCTTTACTTCATTTGGAAACTTTGGTCCTTTGTACATTGCCACACTGAGTCTTCTGGGACTCACCATCGGATTACCGGTTTGGTTATTCCCCACTTCGGTGATGTTGAATCCTCCCAATGTTTCAACTACACCTAATACTTTAGATGTTAGTACACCACCCAGCCATCAACCTCACATCAACTTTTCACCTTCTTCACCCATTAAGTCTCCTTCCATTTCTCCTTCTTCGCCTAGTGAAATATCTAAATCAAGTAGCCAGGTTGATCAGAAGAAGAAACAAAAAGAGAAGAAGAAGAAGAGTCCGAAAAGGACCAAAGACCCAACAATATCAGATGTTGGATCCAAGCAACCAGTTATTGCTAATAGTACTAGGAGTGTTGATGAGGTCAACAAGATTAAAATAAAGAATCCAAAACCCAAATTCCCTTGTAGTATTTGTAAGGGTGACCACTTTCTGAGGGATTTCCTTGGTATTCCAAAAGTCTTAGAAATGTTGTCCTCTGCTCATCAACCTCTACTGGACATGTCGATGATACCCCATCACCTGGTAACATCAAGGTTGGTAATAAGAAAACTGTCAAATTCCCTTATATGTTATGAAAAGGTGATCATTATTCTCACCTTTGTCCTCGCATGGACGAGGCTTCTTCTCTTTTGGAAAAACTACAACTTCCAAAAGGTTATCATAATATTTCCTCCAACCCATCGTTAGTTGATGGATTGGTAAATCTGGTTCCATCCCTTGTCAGTCCATTTTATTAGGTGGTCAATATAGTTTCCTCCTCGATTGAGCCACAAACCCAAGTAACTAATCCAATTTTGTCATCGATCAACCCTACTCTTCATCAAAAGAGTGTAACCCAAGTAGTCGATCCATTTTCATCCTCGGTCGATCCCACTCTCCCATTAGAGAGTGACACCAAAGTGGTCAATCTGTTTCCACCCATCGACCCCATTCTCCCCTTGGAGAATGAAACCAAAGTGGTTGATCCAGTCCCTTCCTCAGTCAGTCCCACCCTTCCTCCGAAGAGTGCCAAAGTGATTTCTTTGGTTACATCATCGATCAATCCTAATCTTCCTATGAAGAGTGCCTGCATGGTCGATCTTATCCCATCATCGGTCGATCCTACTCTCCCTCTAGAGAGTAAACCCAATACTACCCAAATTTTTCTCATTGATACATAATCTACCATGATGGGGGGAATTCCTCATTCTCCTGTGAAACCCCCTCCAAGCAATGAGGCCATCCTTTTTGATTGGGGTGTGCTAACTGGACCTTGTCTCCCCTCTCACATCCCTTTCCAGATTATAGTACAGGCTTGTGGACAGGACGTTCCTCAAACAATGATAGATGAAGGTGCATTCGTTATTATTTTGTCCTCTGTTGCTTGGCACACTTTGGGTTATCCTCATCTTGCACCGATTATAGAGAATATATTAGCTTTTAATAGAAGAAATAGTCAACCTTTAGGGACCCTTCCTCAGTTTCCAGTAACTTTGGGAGGGAAAACTGTCTTTATTGATGTCATGGTAGTCCGAGACCCCCTGGATTTTGCTTTACTCCTTGGGCAAGATTATGTATATTTGATGAAAGATGTTGTGTCCACTCTTTTTCGTGTGATATATTTCCATCACAATGGAAGAATTGTGACTATTGATCAAATTTCATTCATCGGTCTTGACTGGATTACCTCCCTAAATGGTTCTTATATGCAGATAGTATCATCCCTGTCACATGTTAATTATGTGGTGTTGTCTCCCATGAMTTCAAATTTCGAYGATTTGGATCCAGTAGTTGACATGGTGATCTCTTYGGTAGGGCTATTGGAGCCTGATCTCCTTACCCMTGTCACRACCCTCGACATGTGTTCCTTCAAGAGTAATTTTCTTCCATCCAGTGAAGATCTCTTGGAATCCATGACCGAGATTTTTCCCTTGACGTGGTTTCCTTCCAGAGCGTTATTCTCTTGGAATCCATGATCAAGAAGAGTCCATGAGCACAGTTTCTCTTCTCTATAGCAAGCTTGTTAAAAAATGAAATAGAGGTCACTTTCACAGTTTTTTCCTCTTTGTAGCAAGCTTGTTAAAAAATGAAACAGAGGCCTTGAGAATAGTTTTATTCTTTGTAGAAAACTCGTTAAAAAATGAAACAGAGGTCACGATCATATTTTTTTCTCTCTGTGGAAATCTCGTTAAAAAATGAAACAAAAGATTTGAGCATAGTTTTCCTCTCTGTCGCAAGATTGTTAAAAAATGAAACAACAATCTAGGGATTGAACCCGGAGCCCTGAGCATCGCTCTTTTCCTGTGTCAAGCTCGTTAAAAAAACAAATAGTCATCTCTTTTGAACCTTCATTTCATCCACCTGTATCCTTTTTCTCCATCTAGTAGAGAAATTGGTGACAATCTCAAAGTTGGTGAGTGAATTGAAGCTTGGAGGGCATGTCTCCAGCCTTTGATGATCATTCTGGAGTTAAGCCACTAGCTTTCAAGATGGGGGTGTACCGAGCTTAGTCTTTGTTCTTTCTCATGCTCGTAAATACATGAGAATGCAACCTGGTAAAATTTTATCTCTTTTTCGGACCTGCATGGTTAAATGAAAAAGGAACCCCTTTTTGTCGTCTTTGAGCTCTTTTCAGACTCTCTAAACATGAAAATATTGCCAAGTGATCTTGCTTTCTTTCCCACTCATTAAAAGGTTTGAAAGGGCATCTTTCAAGTGATAATTTATCTCTTTTTCAGCCTCGCGAGATGAACATTACTAAAAAGGACAACATTGGAGTCGTCTTTAAGTTGTTTTCAGACTCTCTAAATATGAAAAACCATCGAGTTTACCTTCTCTGGACTCATTAAACAATCATACATTGAAGGGCCCATACGGGACTGAACCCTTACTTCTTCCAGTTCACTAAACAAAGGAACAAGAACTTACCGAAGGTGAGTCATATCGAGCATGTGTTACCCTCCTTGAGCTAGTTAAATTAAAAAAAGGTACTCGTCTATCTGATGGAGGAAAAATTGAAGGAAGCAAGCCGATTAGTTTTTTGAGAACACTACCAGTAGCTCTTACGGTTGCACTTGAACACAACACTTTATATTTGCACACATTTTAACTCTATGAACCTTTGCAGTGAGCCAATCCTCTAAGTTTCTTTCACTCCTTTGGGTCACCTGATGAAAGTCACAACATCCACTACATCATCAAGTTTTGGTCCATGTCAATTTTCTGCTGTTGTGCCTTAGTGTTCAAGGGAAGTATCTTCCATCACAAATATCTTGTTTCAATACCTATGTCAGTCCATGTTCATTTGATCTACCAAATTAAATCTCTATGAATGTTTCATTTCATTGATGGGGGCTACATCAAGGCCCTCCTTCAACGAGTCTATTGCTTTCAACTTCAACACATTATCCAGGAGCTAGACTTAGAAACCAATTAGTACCTTGGGATCTGCATGCCTCAATGGAAAGCCTCCTCATGTCCGAAAATGGGTTTACATCATTGACCTCTGATCAGATGATTCCACGAATGTTTGACTTCAACTCATCTATTCACATTCATCGGGATGTACTAGAGCACCTTGGGAATCATTGACATCAATGGTGATCTCCCTCGCGCTTGTTAATGGTTTACATCATTGAACAATAATCAAGTGGTTTCTTCCATGTTCGACATGAGGAAATCTATTCACATGGTTATATTCGTACTAAATCAGGATCGGTAAGAAGACCCTGGGTTGATTTTTCACTCTTATGCATACTTTTCCCAGGTTGCGAAGGAGTTCTTTTGAACTATGACACATATACTGTTACATAGATCCACTTTCTATTGGTCATGACTATGTCTTGTCATATCATAGATACACTATGTATTCTTCATGGTTATGATCAGTTCAAGTCATAGGAGTATAGATCCACATTGTATTTGCAGTGTCTATACCATTTTGTCAATATAATTATGGATTTGTAGTGTATTTTATGGTGGCCATACCTAAAACGTCTTTACCACTCAAGCATAGGTATGCCTGCCTTGGGTTTGAAACATGTCATAATATTTGTTTGATCACTGTGTGCATATTTTTCTAGTTTCTCTGCATCCATACCCTTGCTCAAAAAAGTCTACAAAGTACTTCAGTCATCATCATCTTCTAACTTTGTACTTTGGGGGGCAATCTGTTACACCTCAAAATTACTCACTCTGATAGTGTCGCAAGTGTCGTCATTACGAGTGTTGTAAGTGTCGCATCTTGTCTGCAAGTGTCACATCTTGACCGCAAGTGTTGCAAGTGTCACAAACACGATACTTCCATATTGCATATGTCGTGCCTCTAACGACATCATAAAGACACTTACGACACCTCAAAGGTTAGTTTGGAAGAAGAGAAATCACTTGACAGGAAGTACAAGCCTTTTGACATTGAGAAAAAAAAAAAAGGATTTTGGAGAGGAGCACTCCCCTACCCACTGTTAGGGAGTGATAGTGCTCCTTGAGCCTCTTTGGGGGAGTTCTTGAGTTCCTTTTGCACCATTTTGGGGGAGCGCTACCCTTTTTTTAGCAAATTCTTGGTTTATTGAGGCAAATAAGGGAAGGATCCCTCAATTCCTGAAGGTAGTTGGATTCAAATAAATGGTCAAGGAATGATCTTAGGGGAGATTCTCAAATGAAGGAGAAGAATCCTCAACTGATCCCAAATATCTCTCAAGTGGTTGGACCTCTTCAAGGTTATATAAGAAGGCCTTCTCATGGTTAAAGGTACAAATAAGATTGAGAATTATACCTAACTTATGTTCTCATAAGAAGGTATTGACAATGGATATTGGGAATTACATCAAACTTATGATCTCATGAGTGAGATTCCATCAAGGAAATCAGTGGATATCATTTGAGCAAAGGGGTTGGACAAGGAGAACTGGATGAAGCTGTTGCACCTTCATTCAAAAGATTGTAATTACTTTTACTTGTTCTCATTAATAATCAATGCTTGGCCTGTTTATTTAAAACTTATGTTTGTTCCATATGAGTTTGTATACAATAGGTTGTTATCAGATAAATCGATAGGTGCGGACACTAACAGATCTCCCTAGATCCACGTGGATCTAGAACAAAACAAGACAAGACATGACTCTTTCCCTAAGTTGTAGTCATTGAATCTACTAATAAGAAGGAATGAGTGACATACCTTTATATCTCTTCCTTAGGTCTATGTTGTTCCC
>JZKD02S2201398.1:24308-35595 GCA_000966675.3 Picea glauca
GGAGGAGATCAAGGAATCATGGGTAATGTGCTAGTCCTGTGATGATCCCAAGGACAATGTGCATTACTTTTTTATTGCCCCAATGTTGCATGGTGACAAAGCCAATGCGGCATCTAGACTCAACTCAACTAGTCAAACTGAAGTGAAAACTGAAGAGAATATTCTCCTAGAGGAATATTCTCTTAGAAAAACATTCTCCCTAAACTTTAGGAGACTATATAAAGACTAATAAACATAGGAAAAACCTTAGGAAAAATAAATCCTAGGTGTGTGTGAAGTAACTCCAACACCCCCTTGAACATCACTATGGTGAAAATAAATAATGGGTCCCAACAATGAGTCCATGTTAGGTACCCAAATACAAAAGATACACTAAAATAAAGTGAGGAAAGAGGGAAAACCTCATGGGAAAACCCCCCCTCAAGGTACAATGCATGTAAAAAGAAGAACTGAGAGTTGTTAGGCAACTGTATCCTTCACTCCAAGACAACTTCGTAGAGAATGGAACTTCTGCTCAGTGAAGGTCTTGGTGAAGATGCCTTTCATCTGTTCTGCTGAAGGAAAGAACTCTAGGTCAATTATCACCTCATGTACTAAGTCCTGGATGTAGTGCATGTGGATCTCAATGTGATTCATCCGCTGCCTCTGAAATGGATCTATGTAGAACTTCATAGTGCTCTGGTTGTCACACTAGATGATGATCGAACGATGAAACTGAATACCCAACTTAGTGAGAAAATATTGTAGCCACATACACTGAATGGTTATGTTAACTACCCCTTTGTACTCTGCCTTGGATGAAGATAGTGAAATAACATCCTCCTTCTTTCTCGACCAACAGATAGGTCCAGAACCAAGACTGAGTGAGTAACCAGATGTGAACTTGCAATCAGTGTTATCGCCAGCCCAATCATAATCAGTGAACCCAATGAGATCTAATGCAGAGTTTGTTGCATAATGAATCCCAAAGGTGATGGTTCCCTATACGTATCGAAGGATATGCTTTGCATCCTTCCAATGTAGCTCATGCAGCTCCTGCATGAACTTGGAAATTGCGCCAACTACATAGGAGAGGTCTAGTCTAGAATGTGTGAGATACAACAAGATCCCCACTAGTTGTTTGTACAGTTTGTTGTTAACCAGTGGAGTGTCCCCGCCATCCTCAAGTTTTCCTCCTGATAAGAAAGGAGTCGGAGCAGATTTGCAGTCTGTCATGTGAAATCTCTCAAGGAGATATCGTGCATACTTGGCCTGAGACATTTTGATGCCTGATGCATCCTGACTGATCTCTAGTCCAAGGAAGAAGTGTAGTGGACCCATGTCTATCATTAAAAACTTGTCATGTAGAATCCTCTTGACGGCAACAATCGCTAAATTCGAGCAACTGGTGATAAGAAAATCATAAACATACATAACTAAGAGTAGAAGTAAATCAGATGTCCTGACCATGTAGACATTCAGGTTTGATTTACAATGTAAAACATTTTGTGACAATAGGTAGGAGCCCATCTTGACATACCATTCCCTCGAAGCCTGCTTGAGGTTGTAAAGAGACTTCTTCAGTCAACAAAACAAAGAGGAATCCTGCATAAATCCCTAGGGTTGCTCCATATATATCTCCTAAGAGAGATCACCGTGAAGAAATGCATTCTTCACATCCATCTGATGGACTTCCCATCCCTTGGCCACCACAATGTCAAGTGCCAAATGTATGGAATCCATCTCCACTACTAGAGTGAAGGTCTCATCATAGTCAATGCCATGCATCTACTGAAATCCTTTAGAAACAAGCCCAGATTTGTATCTGCTAATATGTTCATCTGCTACACTCTTGGTCCTGTAGACCCATCTACACCTGACAAGTTTCCTTTCAGAAGGAAGGGGAACCAAATCCCAAAAGGGATTTCCAACAGCCTCGCCATAAGACTGTGGATCTGAAGACTAAACCAAGAAAATATTCATGGAGGGAAATATTTCAGTGGAAATGAGTGCAATAGAAGGTTCCTTTAAATCAGATCTAGTCCTCCTAGTATCGGTTGGATCACCAACAATATCCCATGCATCCTGAAGAGTTGTCTAAGCCCACTTGGGCCTCTGCTTTGGCTCTATGTCTACATCTAGATGCACTGAATCTGCATCAAACTGGAATGACTCTATATCTAAATCATTTCAATCCTTTGAATCAAAAATCTCATCTGAGGAAGAGTCGGCATGTGTGTGCTCATCATCTCGGACATGTGGAATAAAAAAGGTGTCTCCATGCGGTTGCTGAGGTACATGCGAGACACTTTTCTCGAATTGGACACTATGCTCAATGATGAGCTAGTCTGAGGAAAGTTCAATGAATCTGTATCCCTTCACACCATCGAGGTATCCAACAAAAATACACTATGTGCTCTATGGATCAAGTGCCTTCCTCTTTTCAGAGGGAATCCAGGCCCATGCACGTGAACGAAAAATATAAAAGTGGGTCACTTCCAGTTTGAGGTTGCTCCAAGCATCATAGGGGGTCTTATCCTTGACATATCTATGGGGACATATGTTTTGTATGTAGGTTGTACAATTAAGTGCTCCAGCCCATAATCTCTGTGGAGGTGACTTTGCATGTAGCATGCAAGATGCCATCTCTTTTAAAGATCTATTTTTCCGCTCAGCAACTCCATTTTTTTGTAGAGTATAGGGAACTATGTGCTGCAACTAAATCCCTGCCTCGTGAAACATATTCCATATCTCATGATTGACATACTCTCCCCCATTATCAGTTTAGAGGACTTTGATTTTATTTCCTGACTATGTCTCAACTAGGGCTTTGAAATCCTTGAGTTGTTGAAAGACCTCTGATTTTTTCCTGAGAAAGTAAATCCATATGAAACGTGAGAAATCATCAACAAAAATGAGCACATACCTCGATTTTCTGATTGATGGATGTGGAAAAGGTCCCATGAGGTCATTATGGATCAGATATAAAGGAGAGGAAGCTCTCTAAGTCTTTCCTTTGTCGAATTTCTCTTGAGAGTGTTTTCCAAGAACACATCCCTCACAAATTCCATTGGAGAATTGGATGTCCGGTAGACCATCAAACAATCTTTGCTTGTTTATTTTTTGCATATATCTGAAATTCAAATGTATGAACCTTTCGTGCCATATCCTACTGCTTTCATCAACACGGGTAACAAGTAAAGAAGAATCTGGTTCAATAAATTCAAAAAATGTATACAATCTAGATTGATGATTTACCTCACCGATAGAAACCTTGGAATTGGTTTGCATGCCATAGATGTCCACTTCATTAGGTTTGAATATTACTTTATTTCCAGTGATAGAATTTGTCATATGATACACGAAGAGAAGATTGACAGAAAGTTTGGGAACGTGCAACACATTCTCGAAGCTTCTGTTGGTGAGTTCAATCCTTCCTTTGCTAGTGACCTCGACTGGAGAGTTGTCCCCCATCAGAATAGGAGTATATTTGCATGCATCTAATGAAGAATAGACTACTTTTGTGGAATCCATGTGATGTGATGCTCCTACATCTACGATCCAAGCATCGAGAGAGGAGTTGATGGAAATCAAGGCATGGCTAGAATTTCCTTTCTTGGGATTCTGATCTTCTGCCTTTTTCTTCTTAGCACCCTTGAGAATGAAATCTCCAAGTTTATTTTGTTGAAGTATTTGAGTCATTAGATCTATTTGTTTCTGCATGCATGCAGATTCTGGATGGAATCCTTTATGGTAGTATGTGCATTTCTCCCCTTTTCTTCCCTTTCCACCTTTGGACCTGGAGGCATCGGCGAAGGGTTTTGAGTACCCTTCCTTCTTCGGATTTGCATGAGATTTCCTTTTTTATTTATAATTGTATTTATGATATTAATGGCTTCCATCTTGCATAGTAATTTCATGTGCCTTTGGGCCTTTGATTTTTCCCTTTTCGATGAGCTTGGTTTGCTCTTGTGTCAGGGATTCGATAAATTCCTCAAGAGAAGGAATCTTCTAGGTGGCTCCAAAGGCAAATTTGATTGAATGGAATGTGGATACGAACACGGAGAATTCATGAACAAGATTGGAGAGAATTCTTAGAACCATTTGTTTCTCCTCCTTAGATTTATCAACCTCGCAAGATTTGAGTTGTGACAGTAAATCCTTGTATTTTGTAAATAAATCTTGGAGATTGTCGAAGCTTTTTGGATCCAATTTGAGAAATTACACCTCGATCATGTGTCCCCTCATATCACTCTATTTTCCAAATATCCCTTCCATGGTGGTCCAGGCTTCATTGGGGGTTTTATAGGAAGATATGTGAAAAAGGAGATCAAGAGAAATGAGACTGCAAATTGTTCTGAATGCTTCATCCATTAGATTTAGATACTGATTTTTCTATGGATGATGTCAGTTATGTCTCTGTATTCATGGTTAACCTGTAAAGTACTCTGCTTCGAACATGCATGACCATATTATCCTTCCATGCAAAGAAGTCATAAGGTGTAAGAATGAATTCTTTTGGGAATTCCATTTTTCCATTGTCTTCAATCTTTGGTACCTACAAAAATAATTTGGTGTAGATTTTGCTTAGAAGTCTGCCAGCTCTGATACCATGTAAATGTGTTGAAACTACATAGAATAGATATAGATATAAAATACCACACACATTTGCAGAGAGAAATTGAGAAAGAAGAAGCAAGAGATAAATAATGGAAGAATTCTCATTAACGTAATGAATAATGAATAATTTACACATGATATACTCTCTATAACTCAACCAATGCACAATGGAGGTGAATCTAGTGTGCCATAGTGGTGGTATAGAGTGATATGGAAACAAACCACCAATTATGGGAGTAAACTTCCACCTAGTCTAGTATCTCGGGCAGTTATGGGAGTGAACTGCCACCTAGCTGAGTTAACTAGTCTACCGGTCTTCAATTAATTGAATGAAACAAGGTGAAGTGAGGAGGAGATCAAGGAATCACGGGTAATGTGCTATTCTGGTGATGATCCCAAGTACAATGTGCATTAGTTGGTGATGATCCCAATGTTGCATGGTGACAAAACCAATTCAGCATCTAGACTCCACTCAACTAGTCAAACTGAAGTGAAAACTGAAGAGAATATTCTCTTAGAGGAATATTCTCCCTAAACTTTAGGACACTGGATAAAGAATAAAAAACATAGGAAAAACCTTAGGAAAAATAAATCCTAGGTGTGTGTGAAGTAACTCCAACACCTGCAATTACAAATGTAATTGTGCAAGTATTAATTAGGCTAGTGAGATGATATGGTTGAGTGAGATAGCTCATATTGATTGATATGGTTTGGGGCCGAATTACGTATTTTGTAAATCAAAATAATTAACAAATAATAATGATTGGTTGCAATACAAGAGGGACAATAATGATGGGGTACTATGATTCCACAAGAGAGGGGGCTAAATAGGGGTCCAAGGGGTTATCCATTTGTATTAATTCAACAAATTCATATTAATGTTTATTCACCTTTGAAATATCAAATAGATATTAAAGTGATGTAAGAGTGTTAGGTGGGAAAGATCAAATCACTTAATTTTTAATAGCATGGGCTAAGTACATCTACTTTTTGGGAAATGTGTGAGTCAATCTTGTATGAGAAGAAAAAAAATTGAGTTCATTCTTGGGGTAGTTTTTCATGTTGGTTTTGGAGAGCATGAGGAGGGCTTACTGCTGGAAAAAGAGCACCAACCATGTTATTCTTAAGGACAACCATTGTTGGGATGATTTTTATGCTGAAAATGAGGTTGTAAGATTGTTATGAAATTGCATGCCTGTGAGTGACATTTCTTGTTGAGGAAATGGCTCATGATCCTTGATAAGGCTATGTGAACACTCCTAGAACAACAGAGAATTCCTAGAGAATCCAACTGTGAGACTTCCTATCCAATCGAGTGCACTAGATCCTAGGAGATAAGTGTGAATGCCTGAGGGACTGTGTGCAGTGAAGGGGGATCCCATTCCTTGGGTTGTGTGGGTTGAGGGGAAAGAGAGAGTTGGTGGATTGGGATTTGTTGTGGAGTATAACTTGGGTATTGGGATGATAAATTATGAAGAGTGAAAAGTCAAGAGGGCCAAACCTCCTTGTGGACTCATAGTCTCAGCTCGAGGGTGGATTTGAGTTGATATTTGGAACAACAAGTCTATGGCTAAGAGGATTTTCCCTTGTACACAACCAAACGATTCAACAATTCAAGATAAGTTTCTTGTTTTATTTACATGATTATTTCTATTGTGTATAAATGTAAATTTGATTGTCATTGTTATGTGTAATTTGTATGGCTTCATTATAGCCATTATGGTTTGTATGGTTTCATTATAGCCATTATGTGTTTGTATGAATTGCATTATGGTTTTAGAAATGTTATTAATTGCATGGATAAATTAGCATGTTTCCTGCTATTGTTTTATTGTGTAAAGAAAAAAATTAAGTGGGTTTAGCAGGCAAGGTTCTTTACAAGTGGTATCAAATCTGTAGTTACAACACTAGGCTTATATGGGTCTACTACAACAGAGAAATTCTAATATGTGTGAAGTTTTTGGTGGAAATTCGTTTCTGCCTAATTTTAGAAATTGGGGTCAAAACCCCTTGAATTTCAGTTCTTGTATGATGGTTGTTGTTGTATGGGGGCCTATTTGGCCCCTGAGTCAATTAAATTTGTCTCAAAGGGATAATTAAGGCATTTTTGTGACAACTACGACAATCACGAGCCTGAAAAATCATGAAATTTGGCTAACTGTCAAAAATGTTAGAGTCGTTGATACAGTTTGTATCGATGAAAGAACGAGGATCTTCGCTAATAGATTGGAAGGGGAGAACTTTGGAAATCCTCAAAAAAGAGGAAAAATGAGTTTCGGCTATGAAAGTGTTTTCTTTAGCGATAATTAATGAAAAAAGAGATTTTTTACCGAAATGACATAGGAAAATAATCTTTCAGTTGCTGGCAAAGGAAGTGTTTCAGTGGAAAATAATTTTTCATCGTCGAAATGTCAGTGAAAATATGAGGTTCTATTATTAAAAAGTCAATGAAAAAAATATGTTTCTTCGTTGATATACCAGCAACAAAAACCATTTTTTTGTTTATATGTCGGTGGGGAAGAAATACCTTCCATCACTGATAAGGGAGACAGTGTCGGCGGAGAAGAAAAATATTCTATTGTCGATAAGGGAGATAGTTTCAGTGGGGGAGAAAAATATTTTTTCGTTGATAAGGGAGAAAACATCGATGGGGAAGAAAAATATTTCTCCACCAATAAGGGAGACATTATCGGTGGGGAAGAAAAATCTTTCACTACCGATAAGGGAGACAATGTCGATGGAAAATAAGTGTTTGGCGCCGATACATCGAAGGAAATGAGATTTTGATCATCGATAAAGGAGAAAGAAGGGAAATAAAATAAAGAGAAGAAGAAGAAAATAGAGAAGAGAAGAGAAAGAAAAAAATAAGAAAATAGGAGGAGAAAAAGAGAAGGAGAAATAACCCTTTTTACATTAAAAAAAACAAGTCTGAAGCCAAAAATTTGTTTTCGGCATAACAAGCATGTTTCAAATCAGTTTTGGATGGAATTTTAGGTCTTTATATATAGCAACGAAGGCTACAAGAATGATGGTGAGGGTCATCGACTAATTTTTCTTCCATTTTTCAAAAAATGTGAAATAGTGACTTTTGAAGGTGTGGGTCATCCTTGGTAACCGGCACCAATATAGAGGTGAAATTTTGATAAATAACTCAAAATGTATGCATGAAGATACCTATTTTTCCTCTCGACAAAATTCAAAGGGAGTTAGTGTGGAGATCTCGAAATAGGGAAAAATCCATTATTTTTGGGCGCATTAGGGGGTTTTTTGAAAACTTCAAAGGAAGAAAAGGGACCCTAGATCATGTCTAAAAAGTTGTATTACTCGACTTTTTATATACTCACCAATCCAGAAAATTTTTTACCGAGGGGATTTTTTCCAGTTTTTATCCATTTGGGAGATAACCATTTTTGGCCAAAAAATTCTAAGTTCGAAGGAAATGTAAAAGGACAAAAATTCCAAATCTAGATTGATTCAAAAGTCAGTCGGAGTGTTAGATTATAAATATGAGAGTTGTGTCATATTATAAATATGAGAGTTGTTGTGTATTAAAAATCATGAATACTTTCAGTTCCTAATATAAAAAATTTCCTAGTTCTCAACATATTTTCCTCTACAAGTGGAAGAAGATAGGCATTGAGATTTTTTGTATCAGTAAAACACGTGAAAAAGAAGTGAAGCTATTGATTTTAGAAGGCTGTAACTTTTAGCTTAGAAATCATAATAAGGCATGAGTATAGCCGTTGGAAAGGTAATATAGAGAAAAACATGACAAAAGAATTGAATCCTTTGAGAGAGCATATGGTTGTTTTATAAAGCTTCAGGAGAAAGGGTAAAGTGAGCTTTGTGAACCATGTAGTTGTTCAAAATGAAGATTTTCTAAATTATGTCAGTTTTGGAAAAATATTTCTAGATGTTATAGGTATAGGCCAGATGTCAATAATGGGAAAGAAAAAGTTCATATATTCATGATAATTAATGCCTATGCAGAAGTATATGTGCATATTTGACTCAGTAATGGGAAGAGGTTGAATTATAATAATAGGGTAGTGTTGATGAGGAAGGGAATTACTCAAGCATATGATTCTATGTTAAGAGGTTATTAACTAGATAAACACGGAGCGAAATAATCAAGAAAAATGGTATTACAAAGTTGGTCATTTATGCATAGGTGTTGAAACATTCATCAACAAAAGGTATTTTTTTTTGTTAGTTTGTTCGTGACATGTGGGACTAACCTATGGCTAAGAAACTGTGACTTGGGGGCATATAAGCCGTCAAAATCACCCAAGGATTGCACCCAGCCCAAGCCACACGAATCCTTAACATGGATGGAGTTTATGTCCCCGCGGGTTTCGAACCGGTGACTTTAACATCACAGAGTGCCTTAACAGTACACTCTGTCACCAAGTGCCCTACACCTCGTGGACATCAACAAAAGGTATTGATGATGTAGGTTGTCTACTTTTGAATAAATAGAAGTTACAACAAGAGGAATGGAAAAAATTTGATCTTGTATATGACACGAGTTATAAACTAGAAAAAATGTTTGAGTGCCAAAGTAGTTATCACTTGGAGGAAAATAACATGGAAGTAGGGCAGAGCTTGTAGAATTTGGCTAAGGAAATAAAGAGCTATAGGGAAGGTAATGAAAAGTGGATTAAAAACTCGAGAAGAGTAGAAAAAAGGAAATTTTATTCAGCTATTATAGAGTATGAATAGATTGCAAGTTCATATCAATATAGATTCTCATATGAAACATGAAGCCAACCGCTGAAGAATTTCATTAATAGGAACATAAAGGCAAGGTAAGACTCCATAGCCTTGAAGGTAGAGATGTGTCGATAGATCAAAATATTTTTGTGAAAGAGAACAAGGGTCTTAAGTGGTGATGAGTGCCTGGTGTGATGGGTGATTCATTTATGTGTGAAAGCAGGGTGCAGGTACAGGTACAAATAATTCATTGACACGATAATAATTCATTGAAGTAGGGTACAGGTACAAATAATTCATTGACATGATAATAAAGGTTTTTATTCATTTAAATTTCCAGCGAAACAATGTATGATTCCATTAAGAGCAGTGGGTCTTGAGTGTACAAGAAAGGTTTCCCATTGAACCACTCATTGAAGTGAATATTGAGCAAGGCCAATGGACAACTAAATATAATGGAAAGGAATTCCATAATGACAATGGTTAAGGTGATTCAAGGATACCATATAGTATTGAGAGAATGGAATGCTATAAATCACATCATTCCAAGGTTCTAGAAGGTTTTGACAAGGTAAAGTTTGAACACGGTTGCCTAAGTGGAGCCAGTGGCCAATTTGGAATATTGGTTGGAATTGTAGAACGATCAAGTATGACTTGGATAAAATAGGTTCAGATCAAGGAAAAGTAGTGTAAAAATGAGCATAATGATAGTCTATAGGGCTGTAGGGATCTATAAGGATTCAAGGACAGCTACATGGATCACAAAAAGAGGAAACATATATGCATTGGAATCTATACTGGAAGAGATGCATGATGCATATAGTAAATATAGAATTCATGTGCATTAGTTGGCATGATGAGATTGAATGTTTGATGCATATTGATGTGCATTAATGCATGCAAGAATGCTTGGGAATACATATGGCATGCTTGTAGACTGAGAATAGTCTATTGTTATTTGTATGCAATAATGATGTTAGAATCATTGAATATGAATAATGATGGATTGTGTATCTAGTAAAATTGTTCATAGCATGGTTAAATATGTTGATGGTGATGCATATGAAATCCATCCACATAAAGAAAAATGAGGATGGTAAGAATGTTTATCAATAGGTTTATGAAGGGAGCCTTCGAGCTTCTAAAAAATACCAGTTCATCAAGTAGCATCAAGTAATTTGATAACAACCATGCAGGTATGCATTGGTTGGTTATGTTGCACAAAATGATAAAGGGAATGGAAGTAATATTTCCGTCGACTTAAATTCAATATTTGAATTGATGTGTAAAGGCAGAGGGCCTTGAAGGTACACAATGTTGTTTAATGTTTGAATGCATTTATATAACATTTAGTGGTATTCTATGTTGGTTATGAGATTATAACTAGGTCAAGTCGGGAGACATACTCCTACTATAAAAAAGGATGACAATAGAGTTATCCATGTGTGAGGCCATGGTGTGGTTGGATATGGAAGGGCTATCGCACTATAGAAGTTCTTAATGTTCTTCCCCTATATAATAAATGCTTGGACTACAATCTCTTTGTCGACACTGAAGGGAACTAAAGGATTAAATTCTCTATGTTGTGTATGGGTCGAAGAGGAAGGAATACAAATAGTCAAACAAGTAATGAGGAAGATCTTGGATGATGTGTTGAGGTGATGGATAAACCTTCCAAGTCACCATGGTTGAGTACATGACATACATATGTGGTATTCCATAGTCAATGCTTGGATGCATTGTATAGAAGTGGCCATGGGCATTGGAACAATGGTTTATTTATTGGTAATGATCTATTGCATTATGAAAATCTTGGGGGGTGATAATGAATTTATATGAATAGTAGATGGAACTTAAATTGTTGGAAATATATAATTATGAGATCATTTCATGAGTTGTTGTAAATATTACAAAAAAAATATGTGATGTGCAATAAAATGTAATGAGCAATAAAGTGATAATGTGCATAAGTACT
>JZKD02S2201442.1:24832-40001 GCA_000966675.3 Picea glauca
CCATGATGTTCAATTGGTAAAATTCTTCAATGTACTCCTTCACTGATAAACCCCTCTTTTTGAGGTTCTACAATCTTTTGTAAAGACTGATTTGGTAATCCTTCGGGATAAATTTGGCTTTCAACTTGGCTACCATCTTATCCTAGTCTTTAATTTTCTTCTTACCATTCCTCCTATGTTTGGCTTGCAGTTCATCCCACCATAACACTGCATGACCTTTCAGTCTTGTCACTATATGCTTTACCATCTTGCCTTCTTCGATATCTTCATAATCAAAGTATTTGTCCATAGAACGTACCCAATCTAACAATTCTTCAACTTCTAAATCACCTTCATACATAGGTACCTCTATTCTTGCTCTGGCTCCTATCTTTGAAACAAATTTTATCCAATGATCTTGTGTAGCATATTTTTCTACATTTTCTTCAACCTCTTCTTTTTCTTCGTTCTCAGCGTCACTGACATCACCATTTTTCAGTGATCTTATCTACATTGTCTCCATGGTGTCTAGTAGCATTTAGAGTCACCTCATATCTTCTTTGATTTATGCATTCACTCTTCGCCTTCTGGGAGGCATGATTTCACTGCGTCATCTACAAACATAAATCAATTTTCTATGATACCACAAATGATACCAACTTTTCTTCTTTCTCATTTTGTCTATTGTCTGCAAACAAATTCAAAATTTTCTCTCATACCACCTGATGGTTTATATCATATTATTTTCTTCATCTACTCTCTGCTACAAAAATAAAACAATATGAGCTTTGATACCACTCGATGCAACCTCCCTACCTCAGCAGGGTCTGTTGACCTCCTGATCACTGGATCATTTTTCTCCTCGAGCTAGAACAACTCTTTGGGTTCCTGCTATAACATTTACTAACAAATCCACAGGTCCTTGTGAGAGACTTCGCCTGTGCGAACTAGCACGAGCTGCAAGATCTTCTCCCACATGACCACGACACTATCACCATGGTCCACACCAAAAGGTGTTTTGCATCTCGCGAATTTGGGAATATTTGTGTGATACAAATAAAAAACTATACCCTCTGAAATACTGAAACCCGACTAGGGGCCTAACAAGATCTACCCCTCCATCCTATGTACTCGGTGTGACCTCCCTCTAGGAACTGTGTCCCAACTGCCAAATATTTCAGGATTTCACGCTTTGAAGAACCAATGAATGACCCTTCCTTCCCTTCCAAATCTGTGATTCGTGAAGATCTGACGGTTCCAGATCCTCCACTAACCAACATTCCATATTAAGTTGATGATTCACCTTTCAATACATTGGTAAAGTCTTCACTTTCGTTCTCCCGATGACCAAATCTTTGAAACTGTAACTACACTGGATCGATGGTTCACAAGTCTCCCTATCGAATGGCCTAGATTAGATCAGAATTTCGCATATCGAGACTTCACGTATAATGAAGTTGAAAGACTCTTCTCTTATATTCTCCCGGTCCCCGAAATGCTTAAATTCTCTCAGGAAAATCAATGGTCTAGATCTCTCCTCAATCAGTGGCTATGCTTTTTTTGCAATTTTATGTTTCGCAAATTCCATGAATTTTCCCTTTGACTTCCTTGAGTCACGAATCAGAGAAATGTTGATTGTTTTCCATGCATCTCTTCGATGGACGGTCCCAATGATTTCATAACTTGTCTCGTGCACCTTCTTCCGGATCCAACGACTATTGGTCCACACGCCAGATCTGATGGTTCAGATCTATTCTTCCTCCTATTCTCTCTCTTGAATTTCTGGACATGAATTCAACAATCCGGATCTTTTCCTTGCAATTTATATAATGACTGATGTGCTCCTCCTCCTGATATTTTGTTCTTTTTTCCCAGACTTGGAAGATTTCAATACTTCGAAGGTTTCAACCTTCACTTCTCCTACGAGTCCAAATCATGGATCTTGTCAACACTTGTAAAATGCTATCCCTTTTGAGATTCGTCCCTTGATGGATTTTCAATCTCCCACACACACCTTACATTCTCGAGATTTCGAATAACTCAGTTCAAATAATTTTCTTGAAAATAAAATGCTTCTCTCCCACCTGGCATTCTTCATCTCTCTTTCTTCAAAGCTTATTATCTCTTTGATGTTGTGAACACCTTGCACCTGGTCTGAGTTTCCATGGTTCTCTCTGATCTTCTCTCTAAGTCAATCCGAGACTCAATCGACACACTCGTTGTACTCGAGATGCATATATTGTATACAAGTATCATAAGAGAAATGATTGAAACTCAACCAACTTCGTCAAGAATTCATAGAGTCAATTTCACGAACACTCATACATGAAATGAACTTGTAACAAATCATATACACAAAATAAAATTTATTCAATCTCACATGAAATGAACACAGTCCAAGGATCTGGGACAATTTTTTGTCTATTCTACTCATTCATGAAAACGAAAATACAAAGTGTTCTTGCTACTCTACTCTATCTCATACATTCTGAAAGTTACAAATGACTTATTGAATAACTATCTAAGGACCGCTCCACGATCTCTCTCGTCTTGTTTTGAAGTCTATCATTTCAAATTTAAAGCTATTACATATGCTGTCCTATTACAATTACTACTAGTTATTGCCAGATAGAGTCAACACTCCATATTTGCAATTCTTATAGTCCTTCTAGACTTTACAAACAAGTTACAATTTAAAATGTTGTATTAAAAAATATCTCAACAACTCATTAAATTCTGAGTTAAATGTTTGATTTTAAATTCTTTCATTGTTGAGATGTCCTATGTCTACCTCCATGTGTGCACTGTTGACTTTGAAGGTGATGCTCCTGCATCACAATGTTGGTTATGTCAATGATGATATGAAGTGTTGTTTATGGGACAACTCATGTTGATGTGATGTTAGCTAGAGGCATATCATTGATCTATTGAGGGACACTCTTAGTACATGTTTAGAGGTACTATTGGTTGCTTAATACTTGTTGTAGTGAATGGTTTTTGAGGCATATTTGTAATGGGACATGGATGGTACATATGTGAGATCCATTGATATATGTTATGATGTATTGTTAGAGGCATATTTGTTGTATATCTTGGTGCATGCGTTTAGTATCTGGTTGAGCTACATATTGGGACATGTAGTTGATGATTTTATGAGGTGGTTATGTTGTACATCATTGATGGGTCATATATTCATCTATAGTTGATGCATGATTGGTACATATTTGGTAGATTGTTAAAGGAACTTGCTAGAAGTATGATTGGTACATTGTTTATGGTTGATATAGCATACATGTATGGGTACGCATCTTGATTGTAGTTCATCTTGTTGAGTTTTAGAGCATGGTTGATGCAATTTCTTTGGTACATGATGTATGGGATGATATAGTTGAGAAACTTGTTAGGATTGTTGATTGATATAGTGGTGGTCGTGATACATGGTTGTGGAACATGGTTCATGGGAGAGGCATATCATGAGTGATATGAAACTTGCTTGAGGCACATGGTTGGGATGTTGGTAGAGGCATATGGCTGGTAGACAGTTGGCACATGTACTTGGAATATGGTTGATACTCTCCATTGATGATATTTTATGGTATATTGTATGTTATTGATGTACATGGATGATGTACATGGTTAATGTGCATGGTTAGCACATAGTATGGCACATGATGTACATGATTGGTGTTTTGTTCATGATTCTATATTCATTGTTGACATATATTTTTCTTCATGATGTATGGTATGGAATGATTTTGACTCATGGATAGGTCCAAGGATCATCATAGGAATAGAAAATAATTCTTAAGCAAGTGATCTATGTTCCAGTTGAGCAGTAGAATTTGCAGTAGAAGCGGATTGCAGTGGTAGGATATTGTTAATCTTGCAGAGAAAATAGGGGGAGACATACCCATAGGGGGAATCATTCTCCTTCCCATGATTCTAGGAGGAAATATTCACTAGATGAAGGATAAAGAGATAGATGCTTGGAGAGTTAGATGATTGGAGAGAGAGAACAAAGGCATGTTTCCAAGGGGAACGATGGTCATAGGGTGAGAATGATCGATATGTCTTCAAAATTACATCAGAGTGATATCCCTTGTTCAAAATGGGAGATATTATTCAGAGGAAGCTCAAAGGAATCCAGACTAGGGGAGAATCCCAAGGAGAGTTTAGGCAAGGGGAGAATCCCCAAGGAGAGAACTACCTTTTACATTGATGTCAAAGGGGGAGAGATGGTAACATTGATGTCATTGAGATGACTATTGATGAAGAGAAGTGCCATGTCTACATGTTGGCATCAATGATTGGTGTTGACATCAATGTTGGTATTTCCATCAATGCCAAAGGGGGATATTGTTGCATTATGGTGTCATTAATGTCAAATGATTGATGTTAAAGAGTTGGTGTCTTGTCATAGTATCATTTATGGCCTATGTTTTCATAGATGTAATAGATGTCGAATATGTCAAGTGGTGTCATAGTGATGTATTGTCACGGATTGTTGTATAGACGAGATAATGTAAAGGTTGGTCATTAATTCCTTGTGATGGTTGATAGGAATAACTAAATGGATAAAATCCAAAGTGGTCCCTTTATAGTGAAATATCTCATGAGAATACACTCTTGTATAAAGTTCTCAAAGTGGTCCCCTTATGGTGAAATCCCTCACAGGAAGACGCTTTGTGAAGTCCAAATGGTTAGGTATCCTAGCAGTGTGGTTAGGGCACCCAATTTTGATTAAGTAATAATGTAATGAATATCAATTAATTTGCAAGAGAAACTATTACATATGGATAGTATATGTCATGTCATTTCTAGTGATATGTGGAACATGACATAAGTCCTCACAGTTAAAGAGTTATGGCCATGTGAAGTTGGAGATCCCTCGTGATTTATCTAGAAGCCTCTAGAAGGTCAAATAACTCAAATTATTGTAGAAGCTCCTAGAAGAAGTTGACTAGTGAAAGTGGTTAGTCATGGGTTAAGTGGTTGCAACAAGAAAACGATTAAAAATAAATTAGTTGCAACTAGAACTGGAGAGTTTAATATTTGTGGATAAAGTGGTTAAGTGGATACTTCTAGAGGAAGCTACTTGGATAGTATAAATAAGAGAGAAAGGGTCTCCCATTAGTATCCATTTGAGAATATTGAATATATATAAGTGACTGAGGTAATCAAAGGATATATAAGGAGAATTTCAAAGGGAAGGTGAAGTAAATAAGGTTGAAATTCAAGGGAGGATAAAGTCTTTTGATGATGCTTTCAAAGGTATGTTATTTATAGGTCATCTCACCATTTTCTCAATAACTCTTTTTATAGAATGATTCAGATGGAGAAATGTGGCAGTTGATGATGAAACAAATTCAAGTAACTATGATAAACATTTAAACATTTGGGTCGTTGTATTTTGGGAGTTACACTTTGTGTAAAATAGGGTTTGTGGCTAGTCCTGAAACTAGACTAAAACAAGTGTTTCGGTAAAAAAATGTCATAAATGTTTCATAACACATCCAAATTTAGTAACACAAAATGTATTGGTTATAGTGCAATATTTAGTATGTTTTTTTACCATTTTCATATCTGTACAACAAATATTCCATTCGGGGCATTCTCTACAAGTTCTCTCTCTAGAATAATCCAAAATTCAACAAGGTATGCCATTTTTTCTATAAATCTCTTTATGGGAGGTTCCAAGCAATGAAAATAGGAGGAATTGTAGACACGACATTGAAGAACATTGTGTACAATTTTCAGACCTTTATTCATTATAGGTATAGGGTTATGATTGTTTCAAGTTAGGGTTGTTGACTAATCCAAAATTAGTCATGTGAGACTAAAGTAAAGTTTGATGAAAATGATAGTCTCTTGTTGTTAAAGTTAAGGAAGGTTTGGAGGTCTATGATCAGATACACCAGATCTATTGCATATTTATAGATCATATTTGGATGATGATATTGATGAGATAGGCTAAGGTGACCGGTTGTTGTGATAGGTTGTGCATAGTTGATGCACTTGTGTTGGTATAGAATGTTGGTACAATTTGACAGATTTCTTTATGTCTACAAGCTGGGTCTTGTACTTGAGGGTTTTATTTCTCATATCTCAGTTGGTTCTAAGACATGCAGGTTGGGTGTTGAATTGAGAGTTGGTTCTCTCTTGGAGTTTGTGCTCTATTTCAGTTGGTGCTGATAAAACCCAAGGATTGTAGTTTGTAATACGAAATAAACTTATACATATATATGGTGTGAATTTTTCTCTTTTTTGTGATGGTGCATAAGGATTTATTTTTAATGTATTTAACTAAGGTATATCTACATGAAAGAAACTAAGTATGAATGGAAATAATAAGTAATGATGTTGTGAATGGTGATTGCTAACTAAGTTTTTGTGAGAAGTGTAAAAATATCCCTCACACTGATTCACTCCCCCCCCCCCCTTAGTGTGATTGGTGTTTCCAACAATACCATGCATCAACCATGTACCACACCAATAACATCAACCATGTACTATACCAAGTACATCAACAATGTATCGTCTCATGCATCAACCATGTACTATATGAAGTACGTCAACCATGTTATATCATCCCATGCACCAACCATGTACCATATCATAGGATATAATTAATGAATTTCCTCAAGAATAACCAAGATAGCCACAATAACAAGATGATAATATAGCCAAGATGTGTTGCTAATCAATGTACCATAAAATCACTAAGAGGTACCCACGTGTACCTACATCACCAAGACATTCACGTCATACATGTACTAAGAATATGGCTCACATCATGCATCAAAGATGTGACTCGTACATATACCAATTTCTATGGGGAAATTCCCCCTAAACTGGGTCTAGGGAATAGGCAGAGCAATAAATCCCTTAAAATATTGATCTTTTTTTAATCTGTCCCAAAACCATCTAAACTAAGTTATTAAGAGAAAGAGGGAAGACAAGTTTAATGAGTTCACCTTCAATACTTACGGGTTGATGTAGACCTCTTTCTCTTGGTGTTGCCTCCTAGATCACATATCTCCTCCCAAAGATGACCTGCAAGGGGTTAAGAATACAATGAAACAACATATACAATATCTAATGATCTCTTTAAAATCCTAAATATAGATATCAATGCTCAAATTAAAAAGAACATGTAAACGTAGGGTTTTGGGACTATGATAATCTCTTTTATTCAAATTCAAGATAAAAAGGTTGCAACCTTTGCTTGTGACCTCTCTACGAACACCATCTAGGTTCCTCTATCGTGACTCAAAGTGCACAAATACTATGTTAAATTATCACAACCAACATACCATCAAGGGGAGGAAGGACTCTGTAGGGAGAATGGATGGAGGGGAAAGTTGAGGTTAAAACTTAGAGTAAGATGTAAACCTTGGGAAATGAAAGGGAAGGGATTTTGGGAGAGTTTTCTTATTCTCTTGTTCATGTGTCTAAATGAATTCCTGAGACCTATTTTAGGGTCAACCTTTACTTTCTTGTTACAACCACTTTTCCCTTAATTATTGACTTTCTAATTGTTTAGGGCTTCTTAACCATTCTTTCAGGCTTCTTAACCATTCTTTGGGGATTCCAATTTCATGAGGCCATAAATACTCAACCGTGAGGAACTCATGGAGTACCACCTACCATTGGAAATTGTGTGATTAGAATTATCCATCCATAATTATGTTACTTTAATTTACATTGTCCTTCACATTCAAATTTGTCAAACAACTTTGGGTTCCACAACCACACCTTCGGGGATTCTTGTAGACGTTGTCAATTACACCCGTCTCTTATAATTATTATAGGTATGACATCAATAAAATTACTAACAATATCGACCATACAAATGAAAACCAACTATCCAACCATCAACTAATTGTCCAACGATCTCGTCCACATCTCCTGTTCTTCCAGACTTCTCCAAGGGTTGACTCAATCAAATATTCGGGTCTTTCGGACTTCTCCAAGGGTTTACATCAATCTCCAAGGGTTGAAATCAATGAAAACCAAATACCCAAATCAATTGTCCAATGTTGTTGTGCAACGCTCTATTAGTTTGTTGTTCTCTAGTGCACACTCTGTTGTTGCATTTTAATTTTTAGGTTGAATTTCAAATCAAAGTTACACATATCCATATGCATAGAAGAGTGATATTGAGTGCATTATACAAGAAATTATAGAGGCCGACATAATTCAACCTAGATAGATTTCAATTTCTCTTCACCAGTGGTGATTGTTACAAAAACCAATAGTTTATGGCATATGTGTCCAAATTATGGACATCTAAACAAAATGACCATCAAAGATAAGTTTCATATTCCTATCATTGATGAATTGAATGGATTAATTTTATTTACTAAGTTGAATCTTTGTTCGGGATATCATCAAATCAAAATTAGGTAGGAAGACATTCCCAAAACATATTTTATAACACAAGAAGGTCCTTATGATTATTTTCTTATGCCATTTTGACTTACTAATGCACCTTCAACATTTCATAGTTAGAATAATTATATCTTCAATCCCTTCCTTCGAAAATTTGTGTTAGTATCTTTTGATGAAATAATAATCTACAAAAAATCTTGGGAAGAGCATGTAAAACATGTTGATACAGTATCACAACTATTTGAAGAGAAACAAATTTATGCAAATCTTTCCATGTGTGCCTTTGGGGTTCAAGAAGTGGAATATTTAGGTAATATTGTATCTCGTGAAGGTGTAAAAGTGGACCCTAACAAAATTGAATATGTGAGGGAATGACTGATTCCCAAAACCTTAAATAAACTTAGATGATTCTTAGGATTGATAGGCTATTATCACAAGTTTTTCAATAAATATCGTCAAATAGTGGCACTTCTAATGAAAATATTAAAGAAGGAAGCACTGTATTGGACTCAAGCAACAACAAAAACTTTTGAAAATATTAAGAATGTTGTATGTACAACTCATGTATTGACACACCTAACTTCATAGAAACATTTATTGTGGAGTGTGATGCTTAAACCCATGGCATTGGCACAATTTTAGTGCGATAAGGAAGGCCCCTTTTGTTTGAAAGAAACCAACTTAAAGGAAAAAACTTATTGAAAATCATTTATGAAAAATAAAAATTTTCCATACTACATGTAGTTAAGAAATAGTTCTCTTACCTTATAGGAAGACACTTCAAAGTAAAAATAGATCATGGTGGTCTGAATCACTTCTTAGGGAAATGATTATCTTCAAAAGAGAAATAAAAAATAGGTTACAAAGATGATAGGTTATGACTTTGAAATGATATCCAATAAAGGAAAACATAATGATGTGGAAAACTCCTTTTCAAGGAAAGAAGAAGAAACAAATGGTTCATTATGTTCTACTTCTATTCCGCAATCTAATTAGGTAGAAGAAGAAAGGATAGAATAGAAGCAATATCAAGATCTATGCAAGATCATTCAAAAACTACAAGAGGAACGAAATTCATTATATAATTTAGTATGGAAGAATGATTTGGTATGGTATCCTTATCACCTATATTTATGTAATACTTTCCAACTCAAATAGAAGGTCCTTATGGAATTTCACACTTCTACTATAGGAGGATATTTAGGATTCTTGAAAATGTACCATAGGATCAAGAAGGATTTTTTCTAGTGAGGTCTTAAAACTGATGCTCAAAATTTTTTGTTTGAATGTGTTTTTTGTTGTACTATGTCGACATTGATGTAAAAGGATTGATGTTAAACAATTTATGTCAATTATTTTCAGAGTGATGTGGTTGTATCATGGATATATTGATTATTGGTTATATGGTCATTGATGTAAATATTTTCAAAGGGTTGATGTCAAGTGGTGTCATAATGATGTGTCGATATTAAATGGAGTCGTATCATTGATGTCATGTCATGGTTTTTAGGAAGATACAAATGGATAAACTCCAAAGTGGTCCCATTATGGTGAAATCCCTCACATGAAGACACTCTTGAATAAAGTTCTCAAAGTGGTCCCCTTATGGTGATATCCCTCACAACAAGATTCTTTGTGAAGTCGAAATGGTTAGGTCATCGAGTATCCTCTCAGTGTGGTCGATGTGTCCAACATTTTATTCCAATAGAATAAGGGTGAGACAGTGAAGATGACGGCTCTCCTACAACCATTAGTTATAACAAGTCAATGTTGGGAATAATTTTCAATGGATTTTATTCAAGGTTTACCCAAATCTGAAGGAAAAACTGAAGATCGACTAACAAAGTATGCCCAACTTTTCTCTCTTTCTCATCCCTTTATATCAAGTACAGTAGAAACAACATTCATGGAAATTGTTCAAAATCTATGTAGATTCCCCAAGATTATTGTAAGTGATAGAGATCCAATTTTCACTCGAAAATTTTAAACTAAATTATTTTCTAGTAAGGGTACTCAATTGGATCACAACTCATCTTAACATCCTCAATCGAATGGGAAAACTGATATTGTGAATAAATTTCTAGAAGGATATCTTCATTTCTTTACATCTGATAAAAAGACACAATGGGTCAATTGTTTTCCCTTGGCATAATGGTGGTACAACTCATCCTTCCATACTTCATTGAAAATGTCTCCATTTTTGCAACTTTATGGATATCATCCGCTATCCATCAAATCACCCTTAAAAGGGATTGCAATGGTTCAAGCAATGGAGGGACACACAAGACACCAACAATAGTTGCTCAAACTATTGAAGGACAACTTGGTTATGGAACAAAATAGGATGAAACACCAAGTAGATTAACATCATAGTGAAAGGAAAATTGAAGTGGCAGATTGGGTATTTTGAGGATTCAATCGTATAAATAGATTTTATTCAAGAAATAAAACATGGATAATAAATTATAACCCAAATATTATGGCCCCTGTAAGTGTTTACAAAATATTGGAAGTATGACTTACAAGTTGGAGTTGCCTCCATATTCACATGTACATCGAGTCTTCCATGTTTCTTTCTTAAAGAATGTAATCGACAAAAAGATCCGAGTCCAAACTATTTTACAAGATATCAATGAAGAAGAGAGAATCATACAAGAACCAAAAAAAATCATTTAAAAAGGGATTACTAATATGATAAATTGAGAAATGAGTACCTCATCAAATGGAAGAACTTACCAATGGAAGAGGTGACAAGGGAAGATGAGTTCCTCACGAAAAAACACCCATGGTTGGTAAAGTGTTGAGGAAAATATTTTTTTAAAGGGGAGGGGCATGTTAATCCATAGAAAAATCCCCATGTTATGTATAAAACCCTTTATTAAGCACCAGATATTCAATTATTACATTTCTAGTGTTATATTTGTATGTTGGCTAGAACCATTCATTGCACCCTTTCATTATAATTGTACATTTTTGTCTCTTATATATACCAAGGATACCTAGTCTTAGGTTCATTATATCCCATATTATATATTCAATATATTGTAAACAAAGGTTCCCCCCTCAATGTGGACTATTAATCATTGATTTCTTATCATTCTCAAGGTGTTGGTTCAAAACAAGTTATTGCTTGAATTCCTTGTTGTTTCATTTTCTTTTTCTTGTTGGGTTTTTTTGTTCTAGGTTGTACTTAAAGTTATGGTAATTTTTGTATAACTAGGGATACAACACAAATACCAAGACTCTTATCTCTACATACTCTCCACTTTCATCCATATTAATGTATTAGGAATCTAGAGCATACCCAATTATTACAATGAAATTTGCATCTATAAAACCTCTCTAGAATTCATGTTGCTCTAGGATCATGAGAAGAAGAATCTCTGACTTTATTTGTTTAACATCATAATCCTCTATATCTAGGATAGATTTTTTAATTTTATTATTAAAATATAAATTGAAATCACTTCGATTGAGCAATTCCCTAATCATAACATGTTTTTAATTCATCGAAATATATAGAGACAAGAAGGAAATACCATCAGGAAATTGAGAAACTCAATAGAATTGTATCCCAAGTGTCCTATAGAGGGTCATATAGATATAGCATATAAATTGGTGTGGCCCATTAAATTAAATAAACCTTATTTTTTAAGATTATTAATTAACATAGTATCATATTGTAATATACCCCAAATTTCACAAATAAATAAAAACATTTATTGGTGAAAAACTATAGTCTATTATGTACAAAAATTGTTCGTGACAGAAGAATAACAATATCTTAAACCAACAATTATATACCTCGCAAGTGTATCATTATCATTACTCATTCTAAAATGGTTGCAAGAGAGCTTAAGATCAACACATCGTTTGTTGTTAAGCATTGTTATTAGAATTAAAAATGTAGCATTGATGTGTTAGTAGCTAGCCCTGTCGAGGTCCATAACCTAGGAATAATTTGTGCGGCCCATTTATATACATCATAACTATGTTTCTAAAACATGTAACAATACATTTTATAAAACTCAATACCTATACACTAGATACACTTTATAAAATTCAAAACTTAAGCACTAGAGTACATGGAATTGAACCTAGGGTCCTAACCCACTAAGTCCAAGCCTGTGCTCTAGGGGATTGTAATGGTCCATAGTGGTTTACCATGTTAAATAAAACTTATGATAAACATAATGATTATCATCGGGATCCTATTATTACACCATTAGTCTGCATTACACATAAAATCGTGGCCTGTAAACCATTCGAGAAGCATTAAATAGAAATTTAACCAAATGGTCGAACCTAGCCTTAGGTATTTAAGTTGGGTCGTAGCCATTAATGGTGGCATGCCACCTTTAATCTCTAGGTATGACATTTTGCAGGAAATATCCATTACGGGCTTGCCACTTAGGCTGGCTTCACTTGGAATAGAGATGGTGGAATACCTTCCATTCTCCTCCCTTATCGTGAGCCACAAGGTGCCATTACCCTTTGCAGTGATTCCTTACATTTTGTTACTCTATGTTTTGATCCCGCGGTGGTAGTGTTATTCAACTCTGTGGTAGCATGGTTGCCATGGGGCGTTCGACCGGTTTTCCATAGGCATGGTGGCCACTATTTCACATTTTCCTCTTAGTTATGTGTAGAGTGGTAGCAAAGGGCGTTCAGTTGGTTCCTTTCATGACGTGGTGGCCACTATTTCAAGTTTTTCTCTTGGATTGTGCACGGTAATTCCACTTCCTCTATGTATCCTATTTTTCATACTGGTTGTTTCGATGCAAAGGTGTTATTTAGGTTTGGAGGAAAACGTTCTCTGTATAATACAATCAACCTGAAAGTTTGTTGTATAACATATTCTTTGTATTTAGGAACTCTTTGTACCATGTGTTTCTTTATATTACGCTTTCCTTATGAAATCTATTACTATGTTGACATGATCTTTGAACAATGTGTTCTTTAAGTTATGTTTTCCCTAAAGTATATCCAACATTGAAGGATTCTATGTACAATGCATTCCTCATGTCCCTTTTTCCATTATAATGAAACTATGTTGAAGGTTTCTCTGTACACGGGTTATTTCTTGATTTATTTTCAGTCGCAAATCCATTCTTGGTGTCATGGGGTAAAATTTCCTTATGCATTTCACTTCAACGCTCTTCTTTATTAGAGGTTTATCTTGGGTAAGTTCATCATTTGGTTCAGGATACTATGATTTTCTTTTTTAATGGTTACCGGTCTTCAAAAAACCATAACCCTTTAGTTTCCTCCCTCGTTTTCCCATGGTTGGAAACCCTAGTTCATTGTAAGCATTTAGTTTGGTTTCGGGTCTCTATACAGGGCGTAACCCCACATTTTATTATTGGTAGCTTATTGTGTAGGGAAAGATAACTGTTAGTTTGATAATTAATGGGAAGACTTGGGTGAAGACTTAGCGAAATAGTCTTGTACCTCCATCCTTGTGTTCGACCAAATCCTTTCTTAAATTTCATTCGGTAATTACAGTTCACTCTATATTTTATGAGGCAAAATACCCTTATGCATTGGAAAATAGCATTGATACTCATCATAAATATAATTGTATGTGTTGGTTATAAAATACCCCTTTCGAGAGACGGAATGCTTTGTCACTGCTAGAATCCTATATCCATTTGACAGTGGTATAATTTGTTGGTTAATTATTCAAATCTTCCCAATGTAGATATCCTTGTTGGTTTAAATTTTCAATTTCCTTGATTCATTCACCGACTAGGTTTGATAATTGCAATGCATTGTTATATCTTATTAAAGCCGAGGCCAAAATCGCATGGATTACTTTTTAAATAGGCTTTGCGTAATTTATTCTTAGAATCACTCAAAGTCATATCTCTCTCTAAATTCTTTTTAAATTCATACATGTTGTGACATCGTTTAGTTTTGTCAAAAGCCCATTGTGTATTAAGAAAATCCATGTATTTTTATATTAACAAATTCGCTACAAAATTATTTGGCTCTTCGCATGGGTTTTCTCTTGTACACTTCCTTTGAAGTAATACTTGTGGAAATGTTAAATTCACTCTCTTGTATGTAGACTGTGTTATAATTTCTAATTTCTCTCTATAATTGTATAAGCTTGCAGGATATTAAATTACGTAACTTTAATTTAGAGTTGTTTCTTCTTAATTTTATTTTCACAGTTACAGTAATATCTCATATATGTCAACTGATGATGGGTCTCATTTTATTGTGAGGGAACCCATCAAATGAATAACACATTCACTCTCCTTCTTGGTTCTTGGATTGATGACTTTGCATGGAAAAGAGGGTGGTCCATTACCACATTGAAATCCAAGTTAAGTGTTCTTGATTATTTATTTGATGCATATTTAATAATTTTGTACATTACTAAGTTACTAATTATTTTGTATGTTTTCTATAGGTTGGGAGAACAACCAATGCACTTGGAGAAGTTTGTGGCCTTTCCACAAAAGGTATATGGGTTCCATCTTCTTCCACTAGTTCTTGAGAGTATTCGCAGACAGTTTTATGTAGTCCTTTAAATTTCCATTTCGACTGGATAGGGATAGTTCTGGTGCTTAAGGAACTCAAACTATAATATTTTGATCTCTGATCTATGATGGTAATAAAGATGTATATCATTTTTTGTCAAATGACTTGTACTCTACTGTATCAAGTATATTTCTTTAATATTTGACAAAACATGTATTGAGACTCTTATTCATTTGTTTGACATAACAACATAAAATTATAATGTAGTTTTTTTTAAGCATATATATATATATATATATATATATATATA
>JZKD02S2201453.1:19346-29400 GCA_000966675.3 Picea glauca
TCCCATTCTCATGGATTTTAAGGACTTAACCATGCAATTCGACCAAGAGGGTCGACAATATAAGTTCCAAGGCATCACCACTGGTTCACCTGAGATCATTAGTTCCCATCACATGGAAAAGATGCTCAAAAAGGTCATTCTAGTGTTATTTCCCAACTCCATGCCATACAAGCAACTGAGACACCCTCTGTGTCGCAAGACCTCCAATACATCCTCTCTAAACATCAAGTGGTCTTTTCCACTCCCTCCTTCCCGTGGTGTTCATGATCACTCCATTCCCCTTGCACCAGGAATCCTTCCTCCCAATATCCATCCCTATCGTCACCCCTTTTCCCAAAAAAATGAAATTGAGAAAATGTTGCAAGAATTGCTTAACGCAGGCGTTATCCGTCCTAGTATGAGCCCCTACTCTTCTCTTGTGGTCATGGTCTTGAAGAAAGAAGGTTCTTGGCGCATGTGTCAAGACTTCCATGCCCTCAACAAACTCACCATTAAAGACAAGTTCCCCATTCATGTCATTGATGACCTCTTGGATGAATTGAGTGGCGCTCAGTTCTTTACTAAAATGGATCTTCGTTCTGGCTACCACCAGATTTGTATGAAAGAGGCAGACATTACTAAGACTTCCTTTAGAACCCACGAGGGCCATTATGAGTTTTTGGTCATGCCCTTTGTCTTGTGTAATGCCCCCTCCACCTTCCAAAGCCTCGTGAATCATGTATTCTGCCCTTTTCTACTTTATTTTGTCTTAGTTTTCTTTGATGATATCCTCATCTATAGAAAAACCTGGACATACCATCTTGCTCATGTGGATCGAGTTCCCCATCTACTCTCTCAGCACCAACTTTTCCCGAAACAATCTAAATGTGCTTTTGGCGCCTCAGAAGTCAAGTACTTGGGTCAT
Organism: Picea glauca; assembly: GCA_000966675.3. NCBI lineage: Eukaryota > Viridiplantae > Streptophyta > Pinopsida > Pinales > Pinaceae > Picea > Picea glauca. The sequence goes on from JZKD02S2201453.1 coordinate 20,251, forward strand.
CTTGTTGGAAAGGACGACGTCATGGTGGACCCTAAAAAGATTGAAGCTATGCAAGACTGGCCTCACCCAAAGACTCTCAAAAGCTTGCGTGGATTTCTGGGCTTAATAGGTTATTATCGCAAGTTTGTTAAGAATTATGAAAAGATTGCAGCACCTCTCACGGTGCTCCTCAAAAAGAATTCTTTCACTTGGACTCTAGCAGCTGCTCAGGCTTTTCAAACCTTGAAGATGGCTATGTGCACCACTCCAATCATGGCCCTTCCCAACTTCACAAAGACCTTTGTCCTGGAATGTGATGCTTCAAGGAAAGGAATTGGAGTTGTCCTTATGCAAGAGGGTAGGCCTTTGGCATTTACCAGCAAACAATTGTCTGAATGGAATTTGGGCAAATCAATCTATGAAAAGGAAATGTTGGTTATTCTACATGTCTTCGACCTATGGCGCCCTTATCTATTGGGGCAACGCTTCCAAATTAAGACCGATCATCAAAGCCTCAAGTAGTTTTTGGAACAATGCATATCCTCCCTAGAGCAACAAAAATGGGTGACTAAGCTCTCTAGATATGATTATGAGATCATTTACAAGAAAGGCAAAGACAATGTGGTTGTAGATGCACTTTCTTGAAAATATGAAGATGAAAGATCCCTTTTTTCTCTCTCCTTCATTATACCAGACTGGCTCCAAGCCGTTCGCCAGGAATGACTACATGATCCCAAAAGTTCGCATTTGATTCAACTATTGCTGTCCAATTCTCCAGTTTCCCCGTGGTACTCTTGGCTCCATGACGAGCTTTGATACAAAGGCCATTTTTATTTAAGTAAACAGTCAAAACTTAAATCCATGGTACTTTCTGAGCTTCATGCTACACCCATAGTTGGGCACTCCAGGTTCACCAAAACCTATGACAGGGTCAAACGTTCTTTTTTATGGGATGGCATGAAGCAAGACATTTGTAATTTTGTAGATGAATGTGATGTGTGTCAATGCAACAAGGGTGAAACAGTCAAATCTCCTGGCACACTTCAACCGCTTCCAATTCCACCTGCTATTTGGAGGGATATCTCTATGGATTTTATTACAGGCTTACCTAATTCGGGAAATAAATCAGTCATCATGGTGGTAGTTGATCGCCTTTCCAAGTATGCTCATTTTTGTGCTCTTCAACACCCATTTAGAGAATCCATTGTGGCTTAACTTTTCATGGATCAGCTCTTCAAGCTACTCTATTGTTTCTGATTGTGACCCAACTTTCACCAACAATTTTTGGCAAGAACTGTTCAAACTACAAGGCACCCAATTGCATCTCAGCACAACTTATCATCCCCAGATCGATGGTCAAACTGAAGTTGTCAACAAGTGTTTGGAAACATATTTGAGGTGTTTTGCATCAGAAAAGAAAAATCAGTGGGCTCAATGGTTACCCCTAGCTAAATGGCGGTACAACACTTCATACCATACAGGTACCCGCATGACTCCTTTTGAAGTAGTCTATGGACAAAATCCACCTTCAGTTCTCTCATATTTACCAGGTGTCTCGAAGGTCCAGGCAGTTTACCAAACGCTTACAGTTAGAGAGGCTATTCTACGTACCCTCATAGAGAATTTGGTCATTGCCCAAAATCGCATGAAGCAACAAGCAGATCAAGGTCGCTCTAAACATCAATTTGTAGAAGGGGATCAAATGTTTCTTTGACTGACACCTTACAAGAAAAATTCCCTCAAGGATGACCATTATCAGAAGTTGGTGCCAAAATTTTATGGTCCCTATACCACTCTCAAGCGTGTGGGACAAGTGGCCTATCAGTTAGCTTTGCCCAGTCATTCGAAGCTACATCCTATTTTTCATGTTTCATGCTTAAAGAAGGTGATCGGAACTAAGTGGCAAATTCAAACCAACCTTCCTGAATTGGAAGAAGAAGGATCCATTTGGCTACAACCAGAAGCAATTTTGGACTAGCATGAGCGTCGCCTGCGTTAGCGAACCATCAAGGAAGTGTTAATCCAGTAGAAAGATACAACTCCAATAGATGCCATTTGGGAACCAGCTACCATTCTGCAGCAATTTCCACATCTTAAGCCTTGAGGACAAGGTTGTTTTTAAGGGGGGGGGGACATGTTAGGGACCTAACCCCTCATGTAGGTAGAACAATATATTCAGATGTAATAAAGGTCAATATTAATAAGGCCTTGCAATAAGGTAGAATAAGCCAAATGTAAGAAGACCTAATAGAAGCTTCTGCTTCTAGAAGGATCTTCCTCTAGATGGTTTTTTTGATAGACATATTTATTATAAATAGAAGTCGAGGGTATGATAACCCTAGCTTGGATATTATTGTAATAGAGCTCTGCTCGCCTGGAGGTTGCCCCCTCGAACAAGCCCATGAACATTTCTCTCATAATCAAAGTGTTCTTTTTGGTTTTATTTTGATATCATTTCAGTTATATTGTGGTGTTATTCTGATTATATTGTTGTTTATCTGCCATTTCTAGTATTTTATGTTTGTTCTGCATACTTTTTATATCTGGAATATTACAAGAAATCATTGTGAAAGAATACACAATGGAAGCTCCAATCAAGAGAAAAGGTAAAAGTAAAACTGTACCTATCAAAGAGCCCATTGAAGTTGTAGACATAACTACTCCTACAGAAAATCCTACCTTTAAGAGGTTGAACAGACAACTTAAAGAGGTCAGAGATGAAATTGCTAAATTGGAGAGGGAGGAGTTAGTTGAAAATAAGAAGCTAAGTGATCTCATGGATATGTATCGTGGGACTCTTGTAAAGGCCAAGTTCATAGCTAAAAGATTTAGACCTCTCCACGGGAAGATTAAGAACTTGTATAGATAGAATATAGCCTACCAGAGTCAGATCAAAGGGCTAAAGATGGAGCTGCAATATTTTAGGGAGGATTTGCCCAAGAAGAATTTTGATCTATTAGCCCAAGTTGCCACAGGAAGGAGTTCTAGACTCGGAAAATAAAAGATGAAATGCCTCAAAACATTATCAATTTTGGACAGTGCCTGTTTTTGTAATTTTGAGATTTTGGTGGATAATGATGCCTATGAACTAAACTCCACCATCTCTTAAACTTGTTGTGACCAAAGAAGAAGGAACTTTAGTTCCCTTGGAATTTCCACCATCCTCCTCCAAGACTCGACCTCTGTTTGTTAAAACTGAAACTTCTCCATCCTATACTTTTCCTTCTCCTAAGCTATCCATTATTCAGACTGTAGTTGTACCAATCAAGGCCCAGTCTCCCCCTAATTCTCCTAGAATTTATAATCTTCCTCTTCAAAATCAAATGGCAGGTGCAAACCCTCTTAGAAATAGGATGGATGCCATAGTGGTTGCTAGGTATGCTCCTCTTGTGTTGCCTCAGTCTATGAATTCTCTCTCAGTTGGAGACTATCTTAAGTACATGCCCAAGTTTATAGGAGAAGAGGACATCACTGCAGAGGAGCACCTTGCAGCTTTTTATAGTTATGTTGATAATCTAAATATTGAAAATGAGGATGTTTGGATGAGAGATTTTATACAAAGCCTTGATGGCGAGGCTAGAAAATTGTTTAGGGGTTTAACACCTTGATCAATTGTTGGAATTGAATCCCTAGAGGATGCCTTTTTTAGGCATTAGGGCAATAAGAAATATTTATTTTATTATATTACAGAGTTTGGGTCACTTAAGAGAAAAGAAGGGGAATCAGTTTCAGTTTTTTCCATAAGGTTTAACAAAATGTATAATAAAATTCCCACAGAGTTTAAACCTACTGAAACCTCTGCCAAAATAACCTATGCCAGTGCTTTTGACCTTGAGTTTTGCATCTTGTTGAGAGAGAGGAGATCTACCTCATTAGCTCATATGCAAGATGCAACATTGGAGGTAGAATCAAAGATATTGGCAGTTGATAAGCTAAGAGGAAAATCTGATGGAGATAGGAGAAAAAATAGGGTTGAAACTTCAACTTTTGATTCTTCTGGTGTCAACCCTCGGGTAGATGAACTAACTAAGCTGGTTAAATCACTTTTTGCAGAAATGGAAAAAATGAAACTTGAGGGAAGACAAAATAACAGAAACACACAAGATACTGGTAATAGAGGTAATTTCAGAAGACAAAATAATGCTCCTCAGATNCTTTTCCTTCTCCTAAGCTACCCATTATTCAGACTGTAGTTGTACCAATCAAGGCCCAGTCTCCCCCTAATTCTCCTAGAATTTATAATCCTCCTCTTCAAAATCAAATGGCAGGTGCAAACCCTCCTAGAAATAGGATGGATGCCATAGTAGTTGCTAGGTATGCTCCTCTTGTGTTGACTCAGTCTATGAATTCTCTCCCAGTTGGAGACTATCTTAAGTACATGCCCAAGTTTATAGGATAAGAGGACATCACTGCAGAGGAGCACCTTGCAGCTTTTTATAGTTATGTTGATAATCTAAATATTGAAAATGAGGATGTTTGGATGAGAGATTTTATACAAAGCCTTGATGGTGAGGCTAGAAAATTGTTTAGGGGTTTAACTCCTTGATCAATTGTTGGAATTGAATCCCTAGAGGATGCCTTTTTTAGGCATTAGGGCAATAAGAAATATTTATTTTATTATATTACAGAGTTTGGGTCACTTAAGAGAAAAGAAGGGGAATCAGTTTCAGTTTTTTCCATAAGGTTTAACAAAATGTATAATAAAATTCCCACAGAGTTTAAACCTACTGAAACCTCTGCCAAAATAACCTATGCCAGTGCTTTTGACCTTGAGTTTTGCATCTTGTTGAGAGAGAGGAGATCTACCTCATTAGCTCATATGCAAGATGCAACATTGGAGGTAGAATCAAAGATATTGGCAGTTGATAAGCTAAGAGGAAAATCTGATGGAGATAGGAGAAAAAATAGGGTTGAAACTTCAACTTTTGATTCTTCTGGTGTCAACCCTCGGGTAGATGAACTAACTAAGCTGGTTAAATCACTTTTTGCAGAAATGGAAAAAATGAAACTTGAGGGAAGACAAAATAACAGAAACACACAAGATACTGGTAATAGAGGTAATTTCAGAAGACAAAATAATGCTCCTCAGATTCTTCAAAGAGATCAAAGGAATAAAGATGACCAAAAAGTTCATCCCCCTCTTCAAAATAACATGGTTGATGATGAAGTAGGAGAGGATGAAGAAACAAACCCATAAATTCATTGGGGCAGCTGGGAGCACTGCTATAAAATGGATAAGTGTGTGGATCATTGTGTTGTAGAAGGCGAGTTGTTATAACAATGATTGGTTGCGGCAGGTTGTGAATGGTTGCACTGCAGGGAGTAACAACATTACTACAGATCGGAATAATGTTGCACAGTTGCAACAATGGGGCAATTGGTAATGCTGCTATAGAATGGACAAGTGCATGGACATTTGTGTTGTAGAGGATAATTGTTATTAGCAAGTGCGGACGTTACCACATGCTATTTTTAACACATGTTATTTTTTATTGTGTGAAATCAAGATTTCATAATCTAGTAGAACATTTAAAACTGGTTTGGAAGCCTGATAAACTAGGGAAGGGGATAAATATGGTAGGAAATGGCTAAATCTGGCAGGAGCACTAAGTTGATGGGGCCCGACGCGTCGCAGATCGTGAACTCTCAAGATCGACAGTCGAGAATGATTTCAGGGGGAGAAACTACGCGGGGGTTGATTTTGGAAAGCGGGCCGAAATTTAAATTGTGGTTTTTGTTTGGGGCTACGTGGAACCACCAGGTGCATTTCGGGGTGAAAAGCGGGTTGCCCCAAACCGCTTCCTCATGCCCCCGAAAAGAGGGAAAGTATAAAATGGCGGTTGATCATTTATTTTATTATTATTTCAAATACTTGACCGTTAAAACCTTGGCACAACCACCATTTTTCAAACTGCAGCTCAATAGTACACTGACTTGGCCCACCAGTTCCACTCGTTTCAGGTAGAAAATTATATCTTAAATAGATAATTTCATGACTTGCAATCGAAGGAGATAATCTGGCTGGGTAAGGCCAAGTGTAGTTTTCCAAGGCCTAACAAATGATGTCCAGAGGTCAATGAAAGACAATGAATCACACGAAGGGTTGAGACAGAGTCAGAGGGTGAAGAGAGGGACTGAAATGCTAGAGAATCCATAATCTATATTAAGAAACCTTTCTTGTTAATCATTGTAATCGGTTTCAAAACCAAAATGTTTCATTTTAATCATTGTAATTGGTTTTAGAAACCGAAACGTTTCTTTGTAATCACTGTAATCGGTTTCAAACCGAAGGAACTCGGCTTGTTTAAAGTTTAGGGGTTCCAAATGTATTAGGGGTTGGCAAAAGTGCAAGGGCACGATCATAGCTATTTGGAATTTGAATGTAATTTTCTGAAGCTGAATAGAATACACATGCATATGCCTTGAAATCTCCATGAAAAGATTCTAATGGTGGTGGCCTAACTTTTGTCTTCTTTCTTTGTATGTATTTCCTGTGATCTTGATTTCATTTTCATTGTCTTTTGTTTAAATTGGATAGTTAAATGCCCATGATTCATCTTGTGATGCTCTTGGCTCAAGCAATTTAAATTGTGTTAAGTTCTTCCTAGCTAATGTCAGAATTCATTTATTTGATGCTCTGATACAGTTATATGTTTTTCCTTCCTTCTTACGCTCTGCATATTTACAATTTATAACTCAGATTTATCACCTCATTTAGCCTTTATCCTCTGGATATTTCTACCGATCATTCAGTGCTTCCATTCATTTCATAATTTTGACTCCATAGCCCTAAGTGTCCCTCCCCTTCCTCGCCAGCAAAATTATAAAAAGGCTTTTCAAAACAACAAAACCCAACCATTGATTTGTTAAAGAAAACTCATATGTTGAATACTAAGTGACAGGAGAGAGCCCTCTCTGAGCTGAGCAGGCTAGTACCCACCTCTAAAGTTGGTTACCTCTGTCGTTTGTTTTATCAGTTGAACAAATTTACAGAGTGCTAACATTCTAGGGATGAAACTTAAGATTTTCCCTGGGAGAAGAACGACCTAAAGCTTCAGATTTGATTTCTTTGGTGGATAAAGGTCAAACATAAGAAGGATGTACATTTCCACCCGACGACTCCAATCAAGCTTCAAATGCGATTCAGAGACTCCATTGACAGAGGTATGAAAGGACATCATGGGAGAAAACAAGTACCTAAAGTTGGAGTTTTTTCCAAGACATAATATTTTTTGTTATTAATTACCTTTTGTCATTTCCTGAACATGATAAACAATTTTTTCTTTACCTGTTGCATTCAAATGATGATCATGAGAATCTTGCACTTGTATATCCTCCTCTCAAAGTTGTACATATATTTCCTCATTGTATCATTGATTTTGATCAAAATATTCCATCTGATCCATATGTTGACCATAGCCAAGTTGATGAGCCTCATGAAATCAAGGCTGATATCTCACCTCATGTACTTGATCCAACACCCTCCAAGATTCAACATAGATATAGACCTTTAAAATTACCTCACATCCTTCATAATTTTCCTCTAAAGAACTATAAGTACCTACGTGTGTTTGATGGAGAACCTAATGTCATCACAGCTGAAAAACACATCCAAGATTTTGAACATTTTATAGATTTGTTTGAGATTGATCATGACGATGTTTGTATGAGGGCCTTCTCTCAATCCTTGAAAGGGGATACCAAAGATTGGTTTAAACACTTGCAACCAGAGACAATTAGCTCATGGGAGGAATTGAAGAATGTCTTTTTGAAATTTTGGGGCAAGAAGAAATCTTTGGATCCACATCTTACAGAGTTATATGCTTTGAAACGTCAAAGCAATGAAACTATTTCTACATTCAATAGAAGGTTTTCCAGTATTTATTACAAGTTGCCCAAAGGAATTCAACCCTCTGAAGTTGTTGCCATGCTCCATTATGCAACAAACTTTCATCTAGATTTGTCTTTCCTTATGATGACAAGAAGATCTAAGCTCTTACAACAAATGTTTAATGATGCTCAGGAGATTCAACAATATATTCAAGCATGTAAATAGATTTGAAATGAGGAGTTGGATGCTAAAGAACATGACAATGAATACGAACAAAAAACAATTGATTTGAATCTTGAGCAGAGGGTTAACAATATCATATGTCCTCTTGAAGTTTTAAATGCTAATGATTTTGCAAAGGATTATATTCCATTTATTGAAAAAGAAGGTGTTAATTTAGCTTTTGATCCATCCCATGATAAGCATGGGGCTGATTGTTTTATGTATTCATTTGTAGACAGTTAAGAAAATGAATTTGCAAATCAGCTTGTTGAAGAGCAAGTTGATGTCCCAAGCTTTTTCTTGTTAGATGGCATTGTAGATGTTGTTGATTTGCCTATATACGATAAGTACAATGATGACTATGAGGATGACTTTTCAGAACAAGCAGTTGCATTTTCCAAATCTCAAAATGATTGTGTTCAACAACCCAAAGAATTCGAAAAATGTGCATATGACAGCAGTGAAGAAAATGAAGAAAGTTTTGAATCGGGTGAAAGAACTTTGCCATTGTGTTTTTCTTCTTTAAAATTGCTGAAGCAAAATGTTTATAATGTTTCAAATCAGAAATCATCCAGGCATGATGTTGAATATCAAGAAAACAATGGACTTGCCAATGAAAATGATCTTCCATTATGTTTTTCTTCCTTTGAGTTGTTGAAAGTAAATCATGAGATAACAGAGGAAGCGGGGAAGTTTGACTTCATTCACAATGACATTGTTTCACATGAGCAAATTGTTATCAGTGAGGAAGACCAACAACCTTCTCATGTATTTAATGACCGTGTTGTTGATTACATGGAAGGTTATCTCGGTTCATATTTCAACCTGTGCTCAACTACCAACTTGGAAATAAAGATGATGGTCAATCAACATTAGTGTTAGATATTGATTGCTTGCCACCAGGGATTTCATTTTAGCCATCACTGTCTTTTGATTCAAAAGATTGTTATTTCCAGCAGTCTCAACAGGTTTTTCAGCCTCTTGGTGGCAATGAACAAGTTGAATTACATGAAAACAAGGATGCAATGGAAGGGGTGAAACATGATTGTTGTTTTATGCATGTTTTAGAGGATTCATTTGCATTTTTATTGGAGGCAGTAAACAGTCCCAATGTTTTT
>JZKD02S2201464.1:29546-39998 GCA_000966675.3 Picea glauca
GGAAAGGTGGCGTTAACTTCCACTGAGAATTAATAACGTATTTGGACTTCACTGGCCCGGAGAACCAAAAGTGGCTCGCTGGCCCCAAATTAAATGCCTCGTAGGCTGGTAGGTGGATGGCTCCTCAGAAATTAATGAGGGATGGGGAGGTGAACCGCCCATCTGTAGAGCTGTCAAGCCTGACCAGTGCGAGGTAAATCACGCCACACGCAACCTCACAAGAGGATAAGGCGTGGGAGAGAAGCAATTTGGGGCAGACGCGAGGGGAGGAAGAGAACTCTAACAATATGCATAGTGAGTGATAGCAGAGAGGAAGGAGAGTAACCTTCACTCCTGGTCACTGGAAGACAGAGACACAGTCTCACAACATCGTGGTCTCATGTGGGGGGTGGCTAGTGGTAAATCCGCGGGGAGTCGTTGAGCCTACGGTTGGGTGGAAATGAGTACCCCTCTCAGCAGTTGCATAACCTCTGGTGTTAATTTATGATAAGTGTTTTTCCTTTGGCATCTCGAAATATATGTATTCTGATAATTATGCTCATAAGCTGTAAAATTGTGAATGATTTCATTATAAGAATGTCTGTATGGTGTTTTGATCAGTACTAGTAGTTGTATATTGGTATGGAAAGACTACGTATGACTTATGTCCTCATGAATCGTTATTTATATGCGTACTGATCTAATTCAGACTTCACATCTGGTTCTTGGTAGGGAGATACCCTTATCTGCCTCAGATAGCACCCTGGGTAAACCTCCCCATAGAGATACCCTCCTTAAAAAAGCCCATCAAGAACCGAGAAAGATCATGTGAAGGCGTAAGACCTTAGTAACCCTATATGAGGAGGAACAATCCTCTTGAAAACCTGAGATGACAACATAAGGATGAAGTATCAAATCAACGGACGAGATTTTGTTGGGAGATCTGTTGATCCATCAGGATTTTTCGAAATGACTATGGTTGAGTTTTATTTGCATGCATTTATTAACCATTGGAAAACTTAACGAAAGAGCGGAAAAAGAAATGAATTATACAACCATTAACATATTTTCAGATCTGAAAAACAATGAAAAGCAGCAAACCATAATGCACAAGTTTGATAACGGAGTTCGACAACTTTGCCTACGTCTCTGGGCCTTTTCTCTGTGAGGGAGGCTTCTTGATTTCTTTCCAAAATATTATTAGTACATCTTTACAATGTTGGCTGGCTTCTAGAATGATCTGGTCTTGTTCGCCATGATCTCTAGAATCTTGCACAACTTACGACACCTGAAATGGATGTCCCGAGCTCTCAGAAATCGTCCGACAACATCTCTACCTCAACAACTTCCTTGCCTCAATCTGGCTTAGACCTGGCTTTGCCTCAGCATCTTTGCTCTCCAAAACCATCCAAAATCTCTCCAAAGGCTTCAAACTCTGACCAAATGGCCTCAACATGGCCTTGGTTAAATAATTGGGAAAGTTGGTTTCAATCTCCAACTTCCTCCCAAGAATTAGGCTCTAAAAAAGCCCAATAACTCCCAATTACATTAAAAAGGAGTTAAATTACATTTAATTAAAGAAAAGTGGTTGAAAACCCACTTTTAAACTATATATTAGTTTTAAAACGGGCTTTTATCCCCCCCAAGGCTGGGCGCGCCCCTTTTACACGGTCGTATGGCATCCATAGGGCCAAGCGCTAGCCCAAAGGGCTAAGCGCTGGCCCCTAGCCCTCGCGCGCATTGGCATATAGGTCATATGGGAGTGTGCATGATCGTGGGCTTAACCCATTACAATAACCATTGAAACCAAACTTTACAACCGCGCACGTTTAACTGTCCGCGCCCCAGATATAACGGTCACATGCAATACATAAAACCGGGGTCAGGGCTAAGCCCCGACCCGACCCCCCGCCGCATAACACAACAAACCAATACAAATAAATATTGCGTCGTTTCATTAACAAGAACCATCGACGAGAATATTGGCTAGCGGAATGTGTATGAAGGCGTTAGTGAGGAAAGAGGTCGCAGGTTCGATCCCCCGGGCCCAAAAACTTTTTGACATAGCCGTCATTGGATAAACCCAGGGTGCCACGTGGCAGCCTGTGATTGGGCCACGTGGCACCTTAACCACCAATCAAACCTTGACACGTGTCGGCTTCTGATTGGTCCACGTGTATTGCCACTTGTCAAGCCGTACTGCCACGCCGCTTGCCACGCGTCACTTCCGTACATCCAGTCAGCACTGCCACATCAACACCATGTCACTTCCGTATGATCCAGTCATCATGCCACGCAAGTCTGCCACGTCAGCTGTTGACGTCACCCTACCACGTGTCACCCTTCCAGTGGTGACACGTGTCACTTTGGGATTGGTCCATCTGTGTGCCGAAAATTCCATATCAGCCTGACATGTGTCACGCTCTGGAGCCACCACATGTCCTTTACGGACCTGCCATGTGTCAGCATACGGACCTGCCACATGTCCCTGTACGGACTAACACGTGTCCTGTACGGACAGGTACAGTCAGCATCCCAAAATTTTGCATGTTTGGCTCGGCGGATAGAATGCGATATCTTCTTCATACGGACTCCGTTTGACATAAAAATTATACCACCGGAATCAAGAAGACGAGCCAGACGCAATGGTGTTGGTTTCGTTGGATTCTGAGCACTTTCATTTTTGAGCATTTTTCATGCCCTGATAGCCTTCTGAATCCGATTTCGGATCATCTGTGGTCACTCACGACCGTCAGATCGGAAGAAGAAGCTAGAAGGTTAAGTACCTTAACCATAAATAGGTGTTGATCAACGGACGAGATTCCGTCAGGAAATCTACGGCCACACACGACCGTTAGATTGGTAGGAGAAAGTAGGGTGTTAAACGCCTTACCACTTGGTTTCTCTGTGTCTTCGTGGGTAGTGAAGAAATCGGGACCGTAGATCCCCAAGGTCCATGGGAGTGTCTGGACCGTCGATTTTTCTACGTCCAGGGAGTCGTGGAAGAATGCACAGGTAGGAACCAATCTGAGCCATCAGATCTCGACTGGAAAACCCAACAGCTGTTGGATCTGTCAGGAGTTACCCGTGGGTTAAACCTCTAGTAAATAGGGACTTTTCATGGTGAAAACCCTGAAATAGTTTTGGGTCGTCCGATCTCGGGAGGCTACGTGTCGTGAGATCTCCCATTTCGGGAAATTAGGAATCGCGAACTTGGGAGTCCTGGTGATGAGAGTTTGGGACTTTCCATGGTGAAAACCCCGAAATAGTTTTGGGTCGTCCGATCTCGGGAGGCTACGTGTCGTGAGATATCCCATTTTGGGAAATTGAGAATCGCGGGATCGGGAGTCCTGGTGACGAGAGATCGAGACTTTCCATGGTGGAAATCCCAGGACAGATCTAGACTGTCTGATTTACGGAGGCTACGTGTCGAGAGATTAACCGAATCGGGAAACCAGGGATCGAGAATTCAAGAGTCCCATGATCGAGAGTTCAGACTCTTGTGACGATAAATCCTAATGAACGGACGAGATTATTTCGAAGGATCTCAGGTTCTATGACGACCGTCAGATGAGAGGAAGAGACGTCAACTTTAAGTCAGGGTGCGAATACGCCTTAGGGTAAGTGGCGAGCATATCTAAACGTCCAAAGTAAACCCACTCAGATCTACGACTGAGGCTTCATTCCAAAGCCCCCTTGTCGTTCTGCCTTTAACGGTGGGGGGGGGGGGTCCGGAATCGGATGTGCAACTCTCGAACAGTTGAGATTAATTCACCTTAATCAACGATGCTCAGGCGAATTCCAGACCCCCCTTGCCATTCTGCCTTTAATGGGGGGGGGGTTCCAGAATAGTGTGGCGTGTGAAGTGGGGCCCCCTCCTGTCCTGTCAACTACCGTGTCGCATTTCCCCCTCTGCCACTTGTACTCCACTTAACCGTGCGACAGGGCCTGTTCTCATTGGCTGTTCTCTAGCTCTGTTGGGATTTGTTCCTATTGGCCATTTGCTAACCCTGTAGGGATTCGTCCCTATTGGTCGATCGCTAGCCCTGTTGGGGTTTGGCAGGTTGCAGAGCCGAATGATTCGACATCATTGTAGCGCCGAGGCCCGAAATACAAAGAGGCACTACGTTTATTTGAACTATGATCATGACCCACGATCACATGGGAACGGAGAAAGAGAGAAAGAGCTAGCTTGCACTAGGCCTCCATAGGTAATTCGGGGGTTTTGATTCTACAGAAATCAACGGAAAATTGATTGAGGTAGTGGGTATGTGACAATCATGGGGTCAGAAATCTATTGTTACAAAAAAGAGAGAGCCTAGAGCTCAAATCTTATTTTTTCCATAACTTGATCATATAAACTTTGATGGAGCTAAAATTTTAGGTGGAAGTCCATAGAGCTGGTATCTATGAAAATGTCATTGATCTCAATCGTGGATACAATATTGAATGCTTGAAAATTCGTAAAATGAATTTTTTGAAGGATGAGACTATACTTTATGTCAGTAGCTTTGTTCATGATGAAATTTGGATAGGCAGGCCCTTGGTAGGCACAAGAGAACCCAAAACAACATTTGGATAGATTCCAAATGAATCTAAATGTAATTGGAAAATTGGGGTCAAATCCACTATTTCAGGACACGTTTTGGTAGTTTTTGACACTATATTTGAAGGAAAAGTAACCTAATAAAACAAATGTGAAAGTTTTTTACAACAACATTGCATCTTCTCAGTAATTTGGACAACTTTGTCCTAGTGAAAATTTTGCAGATCTCAATGGTTTGAAAGATAACGATTTTTCCTAAAATTTCTAACATTGGACAAAGTGCCAAAAGAGATAACTTGTCATCTTTCGAAGGATACAAAATATGATTGGAACAATAGATTTTAGAGATGAAGATTTCCAAGTGTTCACAAATAGGAATAATATTAGCATTTGATATAAAATCTTTTACAATTTCTCAATTTTCTTCCACCGGTGATGGAAGAGAAGATCCAACCTTGTTTTGCACAACCAAAAGTGCAAAAAATTGGTAAGTCATGAAATTTTGGGTGATGTAAATTTCAACTCTAAACTTGGAATGGGACAAGAATACAAGCATTGGAAAGCTATTTTAGAGGAGAACAAAGTAGAAGACTCAATGTTTTTAAATGGACTTCTAGTTATTTTGAAATGATTGTAGGTAAAATCCTCCAAGCTCAATTTGAAAAGTGAATTGTCAATATAGATGACCCTTGAGGTATCTTAAACTTGGGGAAAGATATTTGTGATGAAGTATGAGCATACCAAATTAAAAAATGACACTACACATTTCATAATGGTGCATGCACAACACAATGTGGAGGCACAATTGGATGGAAAAAACATGGTAGTCAAGATTCTTGTTTACTAACAAATTGAATGTTGGATTGAGGATGGCTAGATGTGCTTGACATATTTGACTTAAAGGTTAAGCATGGAAATGGAAAGGGACCAACGTTGTTGGCATTGTTAGCAAGAAACAAACACAATGCACTTTTCTACAATAATCATATGAAAATTCTAATGGCCAAGAAGAGTTGTGAGTGTCTTCAGCTATAAGAACCCTACCTCTAGGGAAGGAATGTAGGCTATAAGACAACACTCCAAGGTAGAAATACACATCCGTCTAGTCATTTTACCTTTGCCACTTTAGGAATGGATGTGGATATAATGTTATTCTTGATTAAGGTTACAACCTGTGATGGGCCAATGGAATGGTCAACGAAAAATGGGAACATACCATGCATGTATGTCATGGATAAACATATTAGTGGAATATGTATGTGTGTTTGGAAAGGATTCATATCATGATGTGAATTATAGTGGATCTTGTGAATGAACCATTGCAAACCATGTATGTGGTGGTGATCATTATGGTTGGGGTATGAACCAACAACTTACATGTAAAGAATGTGAAGTAAATGGAAAATTTAACCTTGCCTACAAAGTAGCTAAGGATGACATGGTTATGCTTGGCTTGGGACTAGTCACTACTCAAGGAAAGGTAGAGAAAGTTGATAAGAGTTGGATGGAATATGAAAACATATCAAGATAGCCTGAAACTTGCAAGCTCCAAAGAATGGAGTAGTGCTAAGAGTCGGCCTTGGTCAATAGTGAAATGATGACCATAAAAGGAGTTTCTCACCAAGTTAGTTTTTCTATTTTTCTTTTAGAAAGCTATGCATTATTTGAAGTCATAGATATACTTTTGTATATTGATTATGAATTGCTACTTGGGTGAGAAAGTTATAGCTGATGTTTTTTTAGTGTGTGATTGGTAGTATGTACATGAATTGGGTCAGTTGTGAACTATGGAAACCATTTTTAGGTGTATAAGTTGGAAGGGAATTTTCCTGAACTCATCTCTTGCTATGTGTTTCTATGTCATTGGTTGAGAAATGTGATTATGTAAAAATAATTAATGCATGGAAATGAAAATAAATTCAAGATATAAAACTTACTAAAATGTGTATGCATAAGTGAACATATTTAGAAATAAATTTGTAGTAATTTTCATACAAATAGGCATATCCATTATTGCTATTATATATATACAATGTGGTAGGATGACTAATTATGGATATTCTTGGTTGTGTAACCAGGAGTGAATAAAGACAAGAGTATACTTGTCAAATGAATGATGAATGAATGTTGCAAACCCCCCATGAGGCACCACTTGATCATTTAACATCAAAGATGTTGATGGACACCATATATGTATGATGAAATATGCCAATATAGCATGCACGATGAAGGGGATTTAGGTAAGAATTCCTTCAATCATGTTGGATATCATAAGTGTTTACTTGATGGTATCTATATGCATGCATGTGGTTGATACTTGATTGGGGGTATGGTTAAGGTAGGAAGCCTTGAACATGTAAAATTTTGAAATATTTTGATGCATTCATAAAATGGAATACTTATGTTGAGCTGGTTATGAGTACATAACCAAGGCAAGTGAATGTTTATGCCCATAATGTGAAAATAAATTCCATGTGGGATAGTCGTGTATGATGCCATGTCATTGTTGGAATTTGGAAAGGCTATATCACTACACAAATACCCAATGGTTTCCCTAATTGTGGCGATGTTTGGAACCGTGAACTTTTTTCCTACATTGAAGAGAACTAAAGGGGAAGCGTTCCCGAGGGATTTTTGAGTAAAGAAAGGAAATTCATTTGCTTGTGTTGTGTTTGGGTGAAGAGGGAGGTGTCCAAATGGTCAAATAAGCATTGGTGAGGTGGTTGGATTATGTGTTGAGGTGCTCACTAATCCTGCCAACTTGTGATGATTGATTACATGACATGATAATACAATATTTGGTGTAATGAAAGTGTGCATAAGTAGACTATGTGAATGTGGAAGTTGTGGTTTTGCATACATGAAACCTTGCACATTTGCTTGAATGTGTTGATATAGTTTCACTTGTTGATTGCATTGTGAGAATGCATGCTTGTGTCGATAATGCATATATCAAAGAAAATATTGCATTGGAATTAAATGTGTAATAGCTAAAATTGATTGAATTATCAGTATGCCATAATTCTATGATCATTTCATGTGTCGTTGTGAATGTATCAATGCCAATATTGTTTGAAGAATACTTGTTTTTTATTTGGTTGCATGAGAGTTCTATTAAGAAAGACACATTATAGGTAGAGTTGTCTAGATATGGCCACAAGAGTAATCCCATAATGAAGAATAGATGCTACCACATGAAAAGACCAACATCATGAAAGGAATCTCAAATTTTTAAATTTTTTCTATATGAAATAGATCAAAATTTTGATGACAATATCTCATGGTAATTGTATGTATATGACATATGTGGGATGATGGATCTATTTAGTGAGGAAAAATCACAACTATTATAATCTTGAAAGAAAAGGGAGGATTCTATTGTGATGACATTGGAACCCTGTGCTATGACTTGATCATCTTCAACTAATTATTGTTGGGTTTTCTAGTGGTATGTTGTGATAATAAACCCCTAGAATCCTATGCTCTTCTTGCATGTGAAAATCTTAGAAAATTATGAATCTCTTAAGGTACTATTTAGTAGAGAAGGGGATGCTTGATCTTGTAAGGGTAAGTGGTTTCAAGGAAGAGCTGACTTGAATGAATATGTTGTATGAGATTCATGGCTCAGATCAAGAGGAAATCTATTTGGGTGTGTTTGAGAATATAGTTAGTTGAATCTCACCCATGAAAACTGTGTGAAGTAAATATATATTTATACTGAATCTGCATCCACTTTGCCATAATTAGCAAACTCACAAATTATTGTTGCAACTAATTTATTTTTAATTATTTTCTTAATGCAACAACTTTATCCATGATTAAATCCTAGTTACCATAAATTTGTCTAGTACACTTATTCTAGGAGCCTCTAGAATAATTGACTTCTTTGACCTTATAGGAGCCTCTAGATAACTCATGAGAGTCCTCCATATTCACAAAGCCATATCTCCTAAACCATGAGGAACTACGTGACATGCCACATATCACCAGAAATGGCATGTCATATACTATCCATCTAGAATAGGATTACATGCATATTCATTGATTTTCATGTCTTTATACCTCAAACAAACTCGAGTCCCTTACCCATACCTTTGTGCTACCATAATTCAATACTAGACTTCTTTGAGGGTTGAAATCGATCTACAAGATCACTTTCCAAGGGTTGACATCAATGAAAATAAATTTTCCATCAACCAAATCCAATTGTACAACAATATCCTCCTTTGGAATTGATGGCAACACCAACATTGATGGAAACACTTAGTCTTGGAAATACTCATGCTCGTGGTCCCCGTGATCATCGATCCTTGTCAATGTTTCTATCTCTCCCTCTTTGACATCAGTGGAAAAGGGTATATCTCTTTGGGGTTTCTCCCCCTGACTGAACTCTCCTTGGATCTACTCCCCATGTCTGCATTGTCCTTTGGTTTTCTCCCCCTATCTAAATATCTTTGATCTTTCTCTGTGTTTGTAAGCCTCTTATTACTCTATCTCCCTTCATCTGAATAATCTCTCCCCCATTGAAAAAGGGTATCACTCTGATACAATTTTGATGGCATGGATGCCAATTCTCCCTTTATGATCATCTCTCCTCATTGAATCATACCTTTGTTCTTACCTCTCTGTCTGATTTTTTTTTTGAATGATCTTTCTACATGTATTATTTTTGGAGTTTTTGTCCATTGGTGCTTTCTTGTGTAATCAACTGACATATATAAAAATAATTCAAGAATAAGAATTCAAATATCCATGCATCATTATCATCCATTGATAATATTCATTTATCTTTGAACCACTCTCTGAACCAATCTATGAACCAATCTCTGAATCAATCTATGAATCCATGCTCTCATCCATTGTCATATATCTGTCCAAACCTGCTAAGTGTTCTTATGAATCCATCTTTTTCCATATTGTCAAAGACTCCACTACTCAATTGTCCACAATGATGACCCATTTATCACTGTATTATCATGAATTCTTCACTGTTGCAACTGATCATCAAATTTCAAATGTGTCCATTGGTCTTCTCTATCTATAAACCAAACTCTACATATCTAGAACAATTTTTGGTGTAATTTTCCAAGTGATAAATTTTTCATACTGTACTCCTGCTAACTAATTTCTCTGAGTTTGTCTACTCAAACTCTGTAAGTTGATCAAAGGATGGCTCTCTAATCTGTCTCATATTTTGCATAGACTCCCCCTATCTCATATTCATATTACTTGGGAGTCTCCAAGATGAATGGCTCAAAAGAATACCTTCTCTAATGTGGAGTCATCTTCCTCTTCATCTATAGAGTCATCATCTCTATGAAATTTGAATTTTCCCTTTCTACATGTGGATTGATATCGCTCTATAACTCCTAAAAGTACAATCTCTTGATAGCTGCGGGAGTTATTAACCTCCAAGTGTAACCTTCGTACTTAGAATAGAATATTCTGGAAGTAAGAGAACCATTAAACAGATGTGTGAAAACCCTAGAAGATAAGTCAGCCCAAAGAGAATAATAATAAAGTATTAAAGGCTCCAGAAAGTGAGGTTGGCTCCACATGAAAAGACACCTTGGAAGAGTAGTATAAATAGAGGCTAGGTGCTCCTCATTTATACATACTCTCACTCAACAAAAGGAGGGCGCAAGTTTGAAGACCAGCAGTTGCAGTTGCAGTATAAGGAGGCACAAGTATGAAGAGGGTGGTGTAGCAGTTGTCGTGGTGTAATCTCATTCTTTTTGGTATCTCTCTTATGTGCTTATCTTGGTAAAGGTACACTTCTATTAGTAGAGGTACGTTCTCTTGGTATTTTGACGCTGCTACAACAACGATGTTTTTGGTTATGGTTTATCTGTTAGTTCTAGTGTGGAGTTGTTAGAATCATTCTATCTAATAAAAGTTTTGTGTGCTCGGAGGTGGCATAGTGAATG
>JZKD02S2201486.1:58321-78915 GCA_000966675.3 Picea glauca
GGTAATGGTGATAATGGGCACCCCTGTCTCAGAACCCTTGAGATTTTGAATAAATTTGTAGGCTTACCATTTACCAACACTGCAAAGTTTGCTAATGTCACACAACCCATAATCCAATCAGTTGCTTCCAAATTCAAGACCACCTGTAACAGAACCAACCTAAGGAAACCCCAGTCAACTCTGTCATAAGCTTTTATGAGGTCTAATTTTAGGACCAAGGCTTTGATATTTTTCACCTTAATGTTGTGTAGTACTTCCTGCACCACACCAATAGCATCAGTGATTTTCTTTCCCTTAAGGAACCCAAACTGTTCCTTTGAAATACCAAAAGATAGGCAGGTTTTTATTTTGGAAGCTATAATTTTGGTGATAATCTTGTATACTAAGTTGCACAGGGCAATTGGCCTAAATCCTCCAAAAGAATCTCGATTATCACACTTAGGAATTAGGGCCGGAAAAGTGGCATTTAATGCTCCAGAAATCCAACCTTTCTTCCTTGATTCTTCTACCATATCCACAAGGTCAGTTCCCAATATATCAAAGAAAGCAAGAAAAAATTCCACTGTCCATCCATCAGGACCAAGACTTTTTTATTTTTTGAATCCTTTTAAAGTTTTCAATATTTCCTCTCTTGTGAGAGGCTCAATCACCCTGTGATTATCCTCCTCTATAATCATCCTAGGATAATTTTTCAATAATGCTAATTGATCAGTTATACAAAGATTTTTCTGTGTCTTATATATATTCTGAAAATACTCCACCACTTCTGATTGTAAATCTTGATTTCTAGTTATCACTAACCCATCTTCCTTCCTGATCTCCCAAATAGTATTATTTTGTTTTCTGGAGGTAGCATGTGCATGAAAAAATTTAGTATTCCTATCCCCTGCTGCCAGCCAATTAATCCTACTCTTATGCCTCCAAGTTTCCTCCTCTTGTCTTAAAAGAGTCAATTTTCTCTTTTCTAGATCAAATACTAAATCCTTGTCTTCTTCCTTGTCAAAACCCCATGTATTATTTGTATATGATACCTCCAAATCTTCTTCTATTTTAATCAATTCTCCCCTTTCTACAAGACTTTTCTTCCTTTCCCACTTAATCACCAATCCTTTGAGAAGTTTTAACTTTTTAGTTAATGAGTCCATCAGATTTAGGACCTCTGCTCCCAAAAATCCATTCCAATGGTTTCTCACAAAATTAACTAGCTCTAGATCCTGCAACCAAATAGAGTTAAACTTGAAAGGATATTTGACTTTTTCTTGATCAAATTCCAAGTGTAGTACCACAGGGCACATGATCAGAAATTTTTTGATGACTTAAACAAGTATTATATCTCAACCCTGACAAATCCGAGTCCTCATAAATCAAAAATCTATCTAATCTCTTTGCTATAAAATCCTGCCCCCTTCTATCGTTCCTCCAAGTAGGAAGTAGTTTGACAGATTCCACATCCACCAAACCCTCTTCCTGAATCAGTTAATTAAAGTGTGTATGTAATGGGTCTTATTTGGAATAAACACCCCAAATTTCTCTGCTTGAGGTGGTAAATTTTAAATCCCCCCACAAAATTGAGTGTTCCTTTAGCAGCCCATCTCTTTTATATTCTCCCAAAAGACCTTTCTATCTGAATATGGCCCATAGCATTTTATCAACTTCAATCTTTTATCCAAATCCTTAACATAATCCCTTCCAGGGTCAGATAGGTAGAGAAGTCAACTTTTTTAGGATTCCAAACCAATAATAGGCCCCCAAAGAGCCCTAAAGAATCCACACCACTCAAGTACCAATTAGGTAACAACTTATTAAAAATGTCCCTAGCCTTTGTCGCACTAACCATAGTCTCCTGAATAAGTAAAACATCCTGATTTATTTGTTCTACGAATCTTTTCAAAGTAAAAAATTAGTGTTTGCCCCCACCCCCCTAACATTTATAGAGGACACTATCATTTTTTAACTCTAGCCAAGGATTTTTGTGCTCTAAGTGCCCTTAGACCCACCGACTAAGAGGTGCCAACAATGATCTCTTTTTCCTTCACAATCTCTAATCTCCTTGCATTTATGTTTTTCAGAGGAGAGAATTCTTTCTCCAGTCCTCCCCGAACAGCCCCTTTCATAAAATAGGCCTCCCCAACCACAGTAGAATCAATACTAACCCTTTATTTTCCCCCTTTGCCTCCTGTACTTCAAAATTATTAATACAAACACCACCAGAAAAGATAGGTAGCATTTGTCTGGTGAGAATGTCTCTATAAGTCGGGATGAAATTTTTTAGAGAGTCCTCAATATCCGCCAATACCGATTTGTTTGTCTGAGGATTATTATTCAAATGGCCAGCAAAGGTTTCTTCTGATTATAAATAAGTTTTATTATTTAAAATTAATGGACAAGGATCCAATCCCTCCATTCCAACATCTAGATTTTCGGCAGATTCCGCACTCTCCAGGAAATCATCTAAAGTTCCAACAGCAGTAGAACCTTTGATGTAATCGCTACCTACTGAAGAAATTGAACTCTCCAATCCAACATCTAGAGTTCCAACAGAGTCTGACTCTGCCACTACCGAATGGAGTGTCTGAGGATTATTTTTCAAATGGCCAGCAAAGGGTTCTTCTGAATGCAAATGAGTTTTATTATTTAAAAATATGGGACAAGGATCCGATCCCTCCAAACCAACATCTAGAGTTCCAACAGAGTCTGACTCCGCCACTACCGAAGGGTTTGTCTGAGGATTTCTGTTCAAATGGCCAGCAAATATGTTTTATTATTTAAAATTAAGGGACAAGGATCTGATCCCTCCAATCCAACAACTAGAGTTCCAACAGAGTGCGCACTCTCCAGGAAATCATCTAAAGTTCCAACAGCAGTAGAACCTTTAATGACAGGCCTATCTACTGAAGAACCTTCTTTATCGGACATCTCACGAGACACAGGATCGAGCTTGTCTACACCTGTCATAACTGTGGAGGTTTGCAAATCACATCGGGAGATTAAAACAGCACCGTCTAGACAGGACCCCCCTGACCCTAAATAATGATCCACATCCAAAACCTGAGCCCCAGGCTGGAGGATCCTATGCTCAGGTTCTAAATCTGCCTGCAATGCTAACGATCTCCCACCCTCGGCTACCGCCTGTAATGCTAAAACTTCTCCACGCTTCTTATTGCTCCCATCCTTAGAGCTAGTATTCGGAATACTAACCGAATGCTCTACCCTTCCGACTGTAATTGACCCTCCCACCAATGATGGCTAAACATTACACATGCCCCCCAACAATAATTTATTTTGACAATTAACATCTTTAATGGTGGACTGAGGAATCTTACCTGAAATAATTTCGCAGACTTTATCCTTCTGGAGCTTGTTCCCGAACTTTAATCCTGGAAGCTGGATCAGCTCAGGTACCTGGTTCACACATGTCTCGTATGAATATTCCACGAGCATCTCGTTCTGCAGTTTTTTGTAGAACCCCGCGCACTTAATCTTAAGATGCCCTGTAGCTTTGCACGTTGAACACCAAAACGACATCCCTTGGTAGTCGAGTTTCTGAACGAACGAAACACCCCTCCACTCCAGCTCAATATCCAGTAGAAGACCATCAAACATGTCAACCTCCACCAGGAATTTCCCCATGCGCCTATCAGAACCAGCAAGTAAGCCAGGGTCTACATACAAAAATTTTCCAATTGCATTCCTGATTTGCCTAAAGGCCTCCCGATTCCAAACAGCGAGTGGACGGCATTAAAACCCACAAATGCCTGAATCTAATCAGTTCCTTCTCAGGATTAAAGGCCACATGCCAACGCTCGAGCATTAGGCTCCCACTCTTCACTATCCAGACCATACTCAGAATATGAATAACATCCTCCTCGGTCTTAAACATAAAGAAGAACCAACCCTTACATAAGATATAAACTACTGGAATATAACCCAGTATAGGACCCCAACAGTCTGCAACCCACCTATCAACCTCCTTCACAGACATTCTTCTGTAACCAAATCTACCAACTAAACCCCGACTGGAATAAGATTCTTCTTCCATCAGTCTGATATCATGCCCTAGGGTAAGATAAAGTTTGGAATTCTTCACCTTCCACGGTTTTTGACCCGTCCTCTCCTGTTAATCTCTCCTATAATGATCGCCAGTCACCGATGCCTCAATGTGTTCCTTTCTTGCCCCCAACTCCCCTACCCTCAAGCGATTCACTAAACCAGGCACCTTTGTCGACTGTGTCTGGTTCACATCCTTTGACTTAGGGTATTCTAGCTCCTCCAGGTGTGACCCATCAATATCAATCCTACCATTAACCGCCTCAGAACCCACATCCACCGACCTATATCCATGGAACCTTCACAGAATGAGCTAGGCGGAAAAGTCGGGATAGTTTGAGACTTGCGAACCTTAACTGAACCCCTGGCTACAATGTCATTAATGACCTCGGGAAATATGTTTCCCTTTGGAGGACTTAGAACCACTCCATCTGTCAGTTTCGAGCCATGCACGGCCAAGTCAGCCTCGGGACAACCCTCCCTCACAACCGCCAAGGCTTGGACTAGTATAATCCACTTAACTCCTCCCTAAAATCTGCATCCGGTTTTAATAATGCCTTCTGGCTCCACCACTCATCTTCGTCCAAATCACCTTCTAGTACCAATTCTTGTACTTCCATTCCTCCCCTAACCCTACTGACAACAGTTGTCTAATACCTCACTTCCTAATACCTCCCCATCCCAGCAGGTCAGTCAAAGCCCAGCTAAAGTTGGTTGCAGCCTTCTCCAGAGAAGGCAGAGAAAGCTAGCAGGGAACCCTAGGTCCGCCATTTCAGCTGAACTGTTCAACCTTCTACCCCCAATAGATTTGATACTTTCCAGAATATGAGAAATACCTTGTCACCATTCGATACAACCATGGACTTATGATAATGAATTTTCAGGAAAAATATTCATTGTTATTAGAAAGATCTAATTATAGGAAAGATCTTATTTATTAAAGCTAAAACTCATTTGTAGATAAGATCATTTGTAGATAAATCAAGTCTCTCTATAAATAAACTAATTTCGATTAAACAATTAGACTGCTTAGCCGACGGGGCATTAATTTTAGAGTGTTTCCGAAGAATTTGATTTTGATTTTAAGTATGTACAGATCAGGATCCAACTCTAAGCCCATGCTTAATAGGCAATATTGTTGTGAATGTGGCTGGGAGGTCTGCCCCAGCATCTTGAATCAAAAACCCATTAAAATTCATGCCAGTAATAAAGAAATACTCACCCAAAACAAAAACCCATTAAAATTCATGCCAATAATAAAGAAATACTCACCCAAAAATTATACTTTTTACTTTGGAATTCTCCTAGAATAATCCCACCCAACCTCAAAGAAACGCTCTATTTAACTCACTGCAAAAGTCCAAAATTTACCCANTGTGCCCCCCTTTAGCTCAATTAATTAATTATTAAATGCTCATGTCATGGGAAAATGTGACCCATGCTTAGGTGGATGCCATATCACTTTGTAGCTCTGTCATATGTTGATCTTTGAGGGTACCAATTGGCACTGCATGGATGATGATTGTACCTGCTAAATATAGACATTTCTAAAAATAGAATAGAGTTCCTAAATTTTAGGAAACTGTCCACGTCACCCAGGATGACTGGGAGAACACCGCCACATGTCACTGTCTAAAAATAAACAATGCTAAAAATAGAAAGTCATCTGAAAGCCCTTGACTTTATACTCGTTGATCACGTCTTTCCGCAAGGGATCCAAATAGGCAATCAAAACTGACATGCGATCCCTGGTGCTCAACTTGCTGAAAATAGTAATATGGGCCACATCATCCTGTAAAAGATCTAAAAGATTCTAAATGTCTCAAGGATCAATATTGCAGGCTTAGAATCTGAATACAGGGCCTGGAGCAAAACCTTCTAAAAATAGAAATTTCTTTCACGTTGCCCAGGAAAGTGTTATCGGGCCTAGAATCATGCAAGGACTCATACTGTATGCTCAGAACTGCTCCAAAATATCAAGAGACACACTCAAACCGTATCTCCTAAAAAATAACAACCCCTGTTGTATGTAGACATCTCTCTCAAAATGTATGGAAACCAAGCCAACTCTAAGTTTGAGCCAAACAACCATGTACCGATCATATACCTTCCTCTGATGGGAACCAACCTCTTGCTCAACACAAGTGCTAAACTCTGGGAGAATCTCATAATCCCATCTAAAATAATGCATGATCGCTCTTAACCCTCAAGATTTTCAAGGGTGAAAATCTAGGGGTTAACAGGTTGGAATATAGATAATGCTATCTAGCCTAAACACCCAGTGGTACAAGTTAACCCAAGAAATGGAACACTTCTAACAAAAAAAATGTTCCCCATGGTACTACGAGGCAAGTAACAAAACCGTGTAACATTCTAACATGTTAATAGACAATTGTTAGGTGTTTACCACTTTACGATGAGATAATAAGTTATATCATCATGTCTGAATGGGAACTGATATATGCAATGTCAAATGAAGAAAACTAAGAACCATACCATACCATAGTGTATCTATTATCTAAGGAGCGGGGATGAAAGTGAGCTACACCAAAGCTAAGCTAGCACGATCATGAATTGGGTGGAGATCAAGAGGAAGTATGTCTGAATCTGTGAAGATGGGCATGACACCTCATGTAAGCAACAACATGACACCCTTGCTAGGGTATCCCAAAAGTTATCACCCTGAGGGGGTAACACTGCCCTTGATCTAGACAAAGATGAAGAAGTCTACAAGCGGAGGTTAATGACTTTGTCATCAGTCTCAACCTCCATGTTAAAAAAATGAAGTAGTCTATAGGCTGGAAAAAAAGTGAGTTATTACTCCATTGTTAATAATCCATTCTTTTACATATAATCACTTTATTTATATAGGCATATGGAATATGGACGTCACGTTTTGACCATGTATCCCTTTTTATTTTAGTATATATATTGTAGCTAACTATTTATTAATCACTAACTAAGTTATATTATTTACTATTCTCTAGGTTCCTATACCATTTCCTGATGCAAACCCCCACCACTCCTGGGGTTTGCACGACCTCCCGATCTAGGATCGTTCGCTTATGGGAGCTAAATTAGCTCTTGGGCTCTTGTTGAACCCTCGAAATACTCTACCACATGTCTTTTCTCTTTTCCCTATGCAAAAATTTGTGTGCACAAGGGTCTTATCATGTCAGCGGAGAAATCCACGTGACCTCGGGCCAAAACCGTGGGCTAAGCTCTTTAACCAACAAGAACTCCGACACTTCGTAGCTCCAGGCTTTAGGAGTTCTAACTACAACACAAAACAATCCTCCTGAACGTCAAATTCACGAATAGCCGAACAAAGGTGTGGATTAACAACTCACAATACGCGCCTTGATCTACGGTTCATGAAAATTTTGGAACTCTGGGCTTCAGGAGTTTTTCTGTCTAAATGTGCAACACCTTCAAATGCGCGAACTTCAAACTGGAAAATTGGGCGGCTAACGTCCGCCTTCAATCGACATCCTAAGATTACTCCAGGCTCCGAGGTTCGGGCTTTGGATATCTTCACGATACAACACTTTAAATCCTCTGAGAACCGAACTGGTGAAGGGTTGTATCTACGACTCTCAATAGACGATCAAGATCTACTCCGACCTTCGGGAGTTCTCGAGCCAAAACACTTTACACCTTCGTTCTCCTCGACTATTGGATTCCCGAATCACTAGCAATTTGTCGACACGTGGCCCTAATGCCAACGGTTAGGATTTGCTCCAGGCTTCAGAGTTTCGAAAGTTTTGCACACTCTTGCAACAACACTTCAGGTTCACCGTATAGCCAAAATTTCAGATAACTATTTATCTATGGACACGTGTCCCCCGTATACCAATGGTCCAGATTAACTTTGAACTCCGAGACTTCATAAAATTTGTCTCCTCCACAACACACACCCTAAAATTGTCAAATTTGTGAATTCCGAAGGACTTAAAGGGTTAACACCCACGCACCTTCTCCAGATCTGATGGTTGTGAAAAAATTTGGCTTCTCCTGAACGGATCTCATTCGCTCATCCTCCAAACAAAATGAATCCTTTCTCCAAGGACCTTTTCTCTCTATTATTTATGAGCTTTGTCACTCTAAGTGATTCGAACTTTGGCGCACACCTTGCGCTACTTCTCCTAAGATTGAGACTTAGAAAAAATCTCTTGTGTACTCCTTATGCTTTCTCTCCTCGAGACTCTCTCAACACTTCACTAAGTGTTGGCCATGTGCACTCCTTGCACGGGTCTATCCTTCGAGCCTGTTATACTCAAACGAGTATATGTGCACTCCTTGCACTCACTCTACGAAATTCACTCTATCTCTCCTAAGCTATCGAGTCTGTAAACGAATCTGCCTTCGCACTTCTTGCATGGCCACTGTGCACTCCTTGCACGAGGATTTAAGAAGAGAACAATTTAAACTTATTGAACATCAAAGGTTCATTCATTCAACCATGAAATACACACACAGGCATATAAACACAGAAAATATATAACATAACATTACCCAAATAACTCAGAGATAAGCAAACTCAGACATGTGAAGTAAATCTCCTCTATTATATTCCTTCATGAAAACATTTACAAGAGTTCCCATGGATCTCATCTTCTCTTTTTCTCCGCAGTAATCACAATGATCTCAACAACAAATACAATAATCTTCAGCAACCTCTTTTGGGCATAGATTACATACATTTATACATGGAGGGGCTTCTCGAGCCTTCCTTCTAACTACTCTAGTGCTTTCACATCATAATTAAAGAATTCTACCACTAAGCTTATTACAAATAAATGATCATTTACAATATAGATATGAGTTGATGCTCCAAATCTGTACAATCCTATGGGCATTAAAGAAATTACAATCTCTTGGATTGTTTACAATGGCTCATGCCTCAAAATCTTACGGGTCATTAATTACAATATTTTCAAAACATTAAAGTGACATGATCTCCATGGAATCCAAAACCAATTTGAATGCATGCGCTAGATGTTGAGTTGTCCTCCACTTGGCCTCATTGAATGTTGATGGCGATACTCTTGCATCATACTCCTCTGGACAAAAAGATTCATGGACTCTTGTCCATGAGCTCCTCCACTATCTTTCCATGTTTCTGGATATCAGTTTCAGTTATCCAACTAACATCTTCTACTGGATGATCTTTCCACTTAACCAAATGCTCATAATAAACTTTTCTCTTGGTCTTTTTAGTAATCCTCTGGTCCAAAATATTCTCTATATGTGGCTTCTCTGCTATGAGAATCTATCGCTTCCACTGAATCTCCTCTCGATCATATGTCCCTTTTGTATCATCCATCCTATAAGGGTATAAGTTTGCTACATTGAATATTGGTGATATTCCAATGTCCTCTGGCAGTTCAATCTCATAAGCATTTGTAGAGAATTTTCTGAGGATCTTACAAGGTCTTATCTTCTTCATCTTCAGCTTGTTAAATTTCCCCTTCGGAAATCTTTCCTTCCTTAGGTGTGCTAAGACTTGATCTCCAATTTCAAAATACAACTCTCTTCTCCTCTATTCTACTATGTTTTTATATTTATGGCTGTTATTATGTAGTTTTCCTTTGATCTGATCATGCAACTTCTGCATTTATGCAACAAAGTCCTCTGCTCCTACACTTCGGAATTCATCTCGTCCCAAATATCTCAATTCTGAAATTCCTCTTGGATGCATCCCATATACTATCTGGAATGGACTCTTACCAATACTCCTATTCGGTGAGTCATTATATGCAAACTCTGCTTGGGGAAGAATTTGATCCCACTGACTATTATGTTCAGTGACCAAACTCCTTAACAGATTCCCTAAACTTCGATTCAACACCTCAGTCTTTTCGTTTGTTTGAGGATGATATGTTGAACTAAAAGACAAACTCGTCCCCGACTTCTTCCACAAGGTCCTCCAAAAGTGTCCCACAAATTTAGTATCTCTATCTGAAACTATACTCCTGGGCAACCCATGCAATCTCACAATCTCCTTGAAAAACAAATTTTCTATGTGAGTAGCATCACTAGTTTTGTGACATGGTATGAAATGTGCCATCTTCGAAAATATGTCAACCACCACAAATATTGAATCACTCCCTCTCTGGGTTCTTGGAAATACCAGAACAAAATCCATACTTATATCATCCCACGGCTTGTTTGGAATAGGCAATGGTTGATACAATCCAATGTTATGTTGCTTTTCTTTAGGATATTGACAGATTCTGCATCTTTCCATGAACTTCTTCACATCAGACCTCATGCCTGGCCAATAGTATGAAGAACTCAACTACGCATATGTTTTATCATGGCCAAAATGTCCAACCAATCCTCCACTATGTTTTGCCTTTAGCAAATTGTCCCTCATTGAGCATTTCGGAATACACAACCGACTTCCCTTGAATAACAGTCTGTATTGGATCAGATACTCCATCCATTGATTTATGTCTCTTAGCAAAGGGTTCTCACATGCTTCATAAGCTTCCTTGAAATCCAGGTCTTCTTGATACATCTCCTTGAGGTGTTCAAATTCCAAAGTCTCCACTTGGAATTCCTGGAAGATCAAACATCTCCTGCTCAAAGCATCTGCAACTTTGTTAGCACTTTCACTAATATGCTTGATAACAAAAGTAAAATTCTGCATGAATTCTACCTATTTGGCATGTCTCTAGTTCAATTTCTCTTGTCTGGTTATAAACTGCAAAGCCTGGTTGTCAATATACAAAAAAAATCCTTCGGGATAAGATAATGCCTCCACTTTTTCAAAGTTTGAATTACAACATAAAATTCCTTGTCATATGTTGAATACTTTCTCTTAACATCATTCAGCTTCTCACTGAAATAAGCAACAGACTTATTATCTTGACTTAAAATTGCGCCAATGGCTACTCCTCTTGCATCACATTTGACCTGAAAAGTATTCTTAAAATCTAGAAGAACTAAAACAGGTTGTTATGTTATCTTTTCTTTCAACACTCTAAATCCCTTCTCAGCTTCTTCTGTCCAATTAAAAGATCCATGTTCCTTCTTTATGGTGTCTAGTATGGGTGCACAAATACTGTTGAAATTCCTCATGAATTTCTTGTAAAAACTCACCAACCCATGAAAACTCCTTACTTCAAACAACTTCTTGGAGAAGGCCATTCTCTTATTGCCCTCACTTTTTTTGGATCCATCTTCAATTCATTTGAAGAGATTACAAACCCCAAACACACAAGTTTTGTTTTCATAAAAGAACATTTCTTCAAATTCACCAACAACTTCTCCTGTTGTACCCTTCTCAACACCATTTTCAAATGTCTTAAATGCTCCTTTTCAGTCTTATTGAAAACTAGAATATCATCTAAATAAAAAATCACAAACTTACCAATAAAATATTTGATCACTTCATTCATCAACCTCATAAACATACTTGGTGCATTTGTTAAGCCAAACAGAATAACAAGCAACTCATACAATCCTTCATTTGTTTTGAAAGTTTTTTTCCACTCATCTCCCTCTCTCATCCTTATCTGATGATAACCACTCTTCAAGTCTATTTTGGAAAAATAACTAGATCCACTCAACAAATCCATGAAATCATCCATTCTAGGTAAAGGAAATCTATACCTGATGGTTATCTTGTTGATGGCTATAGAATCTATGCACATTCTCCGACCTCCATCCTTCTTCGAACTCAACACAGTTGGTACTGCACACGGGCTCAAACTTTCCCTGATCAAATATTTATCCAACAACTCTTGGACTTGCTCCTTGAACTCTTCATTCTCTTGAGGGGTTAGTCTGTATGTTGCTTTGTTCGGAAAACTTGCTCCCGGAATAAGGTCAATATGGTGACTGATACTCCTGATGGGCGGTAAAGTGTGAGGTAACTCATACACCACAATGTCAACAAACTCATCCAATAACTCATGAACTTCTACAGGAAAATCATTCATATAAGCGCTTTTGAGAATGACTCTCGGCTTACCTACAACAACAAACTGTATTTTCTAGTCTTTCTTAACTTCTTTTAAGAGTTCCTTCCCACTCATGAGAAGTATACTAGGACTAGCTTCCTATTTGACTCCTTTATCTTATATTGGCAACAACATATGCTTACACCCATTCTTCTCAAGGGTATAAGTATTCTTCCTCCCATCATGTAAGAAATTCTTGTCATATTTCCACGGTCTTCCAAACAAAACATGACAAACATCCATAGGTATGACATTACATAAAACTTCATCTCTGTAACCACCTATTTTAAACTCAACTTTACATTGTCGACTTACCATGACTTTATGTTTTTTCTGAAACCACGACACCTTGTACGGATTCAGATGTGCAGTCATCTCCAACTTCATATTTTCGACCATTTCTGTGGATACCAAGTTATCAGTGCTCCCATTGTTTATGATCACCTTGCATACCCTATCTCTAGTCTTGCAAGCAGTTATGAACAAACATTTCCTATGGATTGGTTCTCGTACCTCTTTCTCTGGCTTTACGAGATATTTCCTCATCATGAGTGATCTTCCTTCTTCCACTACTTCTGCCTTCATCTCTATCTCCACATTCTTCTTCTATGCCTCAGAAATGTGAGCTTCTCCGCCTCCTGCATTCTTCTTCTCAGGACATTCCCAAGACATGTGCCCTGTTTTTCTACAGGCATAACACTTCTTCTCCTCCTCTGCCTCTTCCTCTACCTCTGGGAACATATTTTTTTTCTCCATAGTGTCCTCCTCTAGAACTTCCTCAGCTTTCTCTCTGACTGTTATATTTTCCAGCTTCTCCTCTAGGTTTTTGGAACTTCTCTCTAACAATTCCTCTGCCTCTGTTTTGTTGACTCTGGTTCCTTGCCAACTTTTCTTCTACCTTCAAGGATACCTAATAAGAATCTTCCACAGTTCTCATTGTCATCATGCTAATCTCATCCTGGATTTTGTACCTCAATCCATTAATGTACCTAGAAACTTTTTCTTCATCATTCTCCCTGTGTCCCTCTCTTATGTTCATCTTATAAAATTCTTCGGTATACTCTTTCACCGACAAACCTTTCTATCTCAGATTTTGCAACTTCCTGAATAGATTTAACTGATAATCCTTGGGTATGAATTTAGCCTTGACTTTAGCTACCATTTTATCCCAACTCTTGATTTTGGTCTTACCTTTCCTCCTTTTGTCATATTGCAACTCGTCCCACCATAAAGATGCATGTCCCTTCAATCTGTTCACTACATGCTTTACCTTCTTCTCATCATCAATTTCCTCATAGTCAAAGTAATTTTCTAAAGCACTTATCCAGTGAAGCAATTCTTTTACATTTAAATTACTTTCATCGAGACTTCTATTTTTGATGTGGTTCCCAGCTTGACAACATCCCTCAGCAATCGCTCCTTTGCTGCTTGTTCTCCTACAACTTCTTCTGCTTCTACATATTCACTTTCATCTTCACCGACGTCACCAACTTCGGGTTCTCTTCTTTGTGTTGTCTCCATGGTGTCCAACCTTGCATGAAGTTGTCTCATTTATTCTTCCATGGCTGCATTGAATATAGGTCTCTCCCTGCGTCTTCTAGGCAGCATGATTCCAAATCTTCTTTTCACACGGAGATTAATTCTCGCTCTAATACCACTTGATTCAAACCCCCATCAATCATGGGGTTCACGCGACCACCCAGTCTATGATCGTTCACTTAAGGGAGTTGAATTATCTCTCAGGCTCTTGTTGAACACTTGAAATACTCTACCACAGACCTTTTCTCTTTTCCCTGTGCACAAATTTGCATGCACGAGGGTCTTATCATGTCAGTGGAGAAATCCATGTGACCTCGGGCCAAAACCGTGGGCTAAGCTCTTTAACTAGCAGGAACTTTGACACTTCGGATCTCCGGGCTGAGTTCTAACTACAACACACAACAATCCTCCTGAACGTCGAATTCACGAATAGCTGAACAGAGGCAGGGATCAACGACTCACAATACGCGCCTTGATCTACGATTCATGTTGGCCCTTGGTTAGGGAAGTAAACGAAGAACAAGGAAAAAAAGGAAAAATGCAAACTTTGTAGAAGGCACAATGACTGTTATTAGGTCGAAGTGAGCAAAAGAGCAGAAAAGACGGAGCGAAGTCTGAGGACGAAATTTGTTGAATGAGGAGATCAAGGAAGACAGACAAGAAAGAAAGAAGCATCGTGGATAGCTCAGCAAGCGGAAGAAGCCACCATCAGATGCTTTGGAGCACCGCGCGAGAACGAAGGAAAGACATGTTGGTGAAGCCCTGAAAACACAGGTCAAGTTGACCTAGGGTTTTAGACACCTAGGGTTTTGGTATCTAGGGTTTTGACACCTAGGTTTCGGCCTAAGGATGTCGGTGAGCTATTGTAATGTATAAATAAAGGTCAAGAGGACTTGGGTTGGGTTTTTGTCATTATTGCTAGTATTGATCTAGTTTTATTGTTGATGTGAGTGATTATTATCGTACGAGAGAGATAAGTGTTGAGTGAAGAGCCTTTTGGTATTGTAAGATCTTCAGTTGGGTGCGAATATCAACCCTGCAGCTGGGTGCGCAGGGAGGGGAGAAATAGAGAGAAGAGAGAAGATTTGTTGGCTAAGAGCATAGATCAGAACTGTATGCTTTCATCTTAGTATATCATAAAGCACAGTTTTGTGGACGTAGCCCTAGAGAGAGGGTGAACCACGTATATCTGTCTTGTGTGTGTGATTGATGTTGTGTTGTTTTTCTTTGATATATTGTTATTACATTGCTGTGGTAGATCTGATAGTTGTATGGAATAGATCTAAGCTGATAAGTGATATATGCATGTTGTATTGTTCTAGTACCGGATCCACTTGATATTTCCCTTGGTTGTAGACATTTATGTCCTACAACCACCTCATAGCTGCTTCGGGTGAGATTGCATCTACTTTGCAGGTGTAGCCGAAAGGGACAATAGTTAGGGCTTGTTGGTGTGCTCTTGGCTTTGAACCCTAGGTCTGCCCCTGTGCCAACAAATGGTTCCGTTGTCGGGATCTGAATCTTCATGAGGGAATGTCAAGGTGGTTCCCATCAAAGACAGAGATTCAAAATTGGATAGAGGATCAAGAAAAGGACTTTGCTAAAGTCTAGAACAAGAACCCTAATATTAGTACAGAGGATTGGTTGGAGAAACATATTTTTACTGATATACATGATATATTCTTTGGATGAATCCATCAAGAACTATATGAGTGGTTAGCCAGGTTTTCGGATACCCAGTTTGAGGTCAGATCTAAACCTCATGTAGCTTGGATGTCAGCATTGATCAAGAAGGTCAAGAGAATTGATAGCATCGTGTCAAGAGCAGTAGATCATTGGTTTGATAGCACCATTGAAGGATACATCACCGAGTTTGTTGTTGACAGAGTAGAGTCATACAACCAAGTCGAGAGATATTTTTTCAAGGGACCCAGAGGAAAATTTTTACATTTTCTAAAGTTGAGAATCAAGATGTTATTACATAAGAAGAACATCTTGAAGATACAGTAGATTGGCTGAATCTGAAAAAGATAATGTTCAAGAATTCAGAGAGCGACAGCGACACTAAGGCCAGACATACACGTAGTGGGAAAGTGTTCAGAGAAGTTCATCTTGCAAACTTGTTCAAGAAGAACTATGGAGACGAGGGTTTCTATAGTGGAGAAGAGGCAGACCTAATGGACGAAGAGCATTCAGAACCCACTGGGATTGAGGAAGGGAAAACTGAAGAGCTTCGCTAGGAAGAGCCAGAAGCTTCAGGAACCGCGCAAACCATTGAAGTAAGTACTATTATCCCTCCTGTTGATTCAGCAACACTAAGCAATCAGACTAGTCAGAATTGTCAGAGTCCTCATAGTACTATTACTAGTAGTTCAACATACACTCAGACAGGAAACCTAGGCAGCTCTATGGCAGATGAGATGAGGATCCCTATCTTTAGGGGAGATGGATTTGAAGATCCTGATCAACATTGGTTCCTGCGTGAAGCCATATGGAATATTAAGAATGTCACCGACGAAGCAATTAAAAGAACCTAGTTTAGTACTACCCTTCGAGATCGCGCATTAAGATGGTACATGAAGCTTGTCCAGGGACTTGCACAGCCTAAGTCGTTGAATGAGATCAAGAATGCGATGATTGCAAAGTTTACGAAACCTAAGTCGGAGTCACAATGTATTACAGAGATGAAGGAGATCAAGAAGAAGGTAGCCGAGCCCATTTGGGAGTTCGATCAGAGATTCAAGACCTTAACAGGCCGACTGACTTTCCAGATCCCAGATGAGCAGAACAAGGAATGGTTCATTGCTGCCCTCTTACCACACATCAGATTTCCTCTGATGCAGCAGAAGATTTTTTCGCAGGCTGAGGCACTGGAGATTGCCATGAAGCTAGAATCATCCCCTATGGGAGAATCCAGCTTAGGTATGAGTCATATCTTGATTCATCTAACTAGTTTGTCTTTGCAGGTTGAAGATATGAAGAAAGACAAGGGAAAATATAAAAGAGAAGACATCTGGTGTGTCGAATGCAGGTCATAATGCCATGACAAGGAGCATTTCCCTCTATTCCATGAGTACTTGGCCTCTGAAGCTCAGAGCCCTTTGAAGCAAGTCACCTTACCCTAGTGCGAGGTATGCAGAAATAGGCATCGCCCTGGTGAGTGCTATTATATGCAAAAATATGTTCAGACACCCACAAATTTGTATTTCACGTTCTGTAAGTCTATGGGACATAATGATAGGTATTGTAGGGCTTATGATCTCATGCATGAAAGGTCAAGAGACATATACAAGATTCAAGGTGAAGTGCAACAAGAAGGAAACACTACGCAGTACAACTCCCCTGGGAGAGGAAACTTCAATCCTCGCGGTGGATTCAGAAAATGAGGACAAGGAGGAGGTATGGTTCGAGGCTGAGGACAGATCATCTGTTAGAACTACGCACAACCAGGACACTTGGAAAGGGACTATCATAACCCTTTCACTACTTGCAGCTACTGCAACTCCTTTGAGCATGTTATTGAAGAATGTCTAACATTGCTGGCTAAACTTCAAGAGAAACGAGGACCTTAGCAGAACCCGCAGATATAATTGATCAAAGATGAACCTCGTGGAGAAGACCCTAGATTCGTTGTTATTACTAGAGGGGGCGCTATTACAGGAGATGACAGAATGACCCAAGGGAAGACTACAGAAGATTCAGGAATTAGGAAAGTTGCAAAGAAGACCCAAAATTTTGATGCGAAGAAAGAAAGACAAATATTTGAGGAGGTAAGAAAAGAGTTTAAAGGAGACCAAGGTTCTTCATCAAAGACACGACCAGAAGTAAGAGAGTATGGAATGCCTCAAGCATTTGAACAGTCTACTTCGCCAAGAGAAGGAAAAGAGGTAAGCAAGCTCATGGAATTTCTATATACTTGTGTTAAGTTGATTCAGGATGAGAGCATTATCTAGGAACTACAAAATTTAATCAAACAGTATGAGATAGGAAAGACTGACCCCTTACTGTATAGGGCAGTATGTCAAATCGCTAAAAAGAGAAGGACAAATAAGGAATTACATTTGAATGCTCAGATAGGTGAATATGATATAGACTATGTGGTCGTCGACTTAGGATCGAAGGTCATTGTCATGACGAAGAAAACTTGGGCGCTGATGGGGAAACCGAGGTTGATCTATTCCCCTATCAGGCTCAAGATGGCTAATCAACAAGCTGTCGGCCCCTTTGGACGATTGGAACATGTCCCTATGGATATTGATGGAGTAAGAACATTTGCAGTTTTTGAGGTAATTAAGATAGTTGATGACAATTTCCCTTACCCTGCGCTTTTAGGAATTGATTGGGCCTTAAATAATTCCACTGTGGTTGATTTAAAGAAGAGACGTATGACTTTTGAAAAATATGGCCTCAGGGTCATTGCACCCTTAGATCCAGATGAAGATCGACGATACATAGAGCTCATCAGAGAAGAAGACCGTGCATACGAACTAGAAAATATATACAAATAATAGCCAAACAACATGATTACATTAATCCTACGGCCGACGGAAACCTAAGCTGGCGAAGTGACATCGCATGTTCATCAGACTCAGAAGAAGCACTAGATAAATGGAATAATAAAATGTATGAGGTATCTACAAGAAGATGTGCAAGATTAACCAGAGAAGTTCGCTGGATCGGCACAACAGTAAGTAACTTACCCACCTTTGATGGTCTAAATCCTTTAGATACCTTCTTGTCGGACTTTGAAGAAAGTGTACCAATGCAACAAAGATTGTTGGTGATGGATGATGCCTTGAGAGCAACCCAAACAAGATGGTGGGGGACACACAAAAGAAATATTATAGACTGGGTACAATGTTGTACCTTGATGACAGTGTGATTCTCAGCACAAGTAGAAGGCTGTGAAGTTCGATACACAGGTCGAAGCTACCCAAAAGACCATGTGCGAAGCTATGAGGAAGCCTAGGGCAACATTCCTCAAGAACAGTGGGTACACAAATTCATCAACACACTAGACACGACACCTATCAACTGGTACCTTCAAGTAGAGCTGCACCTCATCACTACATATTGGAAAGGTATGACCAAGAATTTTGTAACCACCTTCTTATTTGAAAGTAAATATCCTTCAGTAGATCAAGCACTATAGATTGTTAGATAGAAAGTATTTGAGGAGGCCTCTATCCTCCCTTTGGAGCAAGACGAGGACGAATGGATTGCGCCTCTACAGAAACTACAAGGTTGTTACAACATCCATGCTGATGAAGACGATGATCCAAGAAAGGTGAACATTACAGAAACAGAAGGCCAAAGAGATGTGGAAGGACCAGGAGTTGAGTTACCATTCATTGGACAGCCAATCAAGATTAAGAAGGTCAATATCGGAACAGAACAAACACCGAAGCTTGCAAATGTTGGAGATTATTGGGATGCTGCCACTATTGACAAGATTACAGAATTACTACATGAATATCAGGACTTGTTTCCAACCAATTTCACTAATATGAAGGGAATTAAAGGGCCTATGGGAGAGATGAGGATCCCTTTGAAGCTAGATGTAAGACCAGTCAAACAAAGACCTTGCAGAATGAACCCTAAATATAAGGAGAAAGTGAATATTGAGCTCGACAGAATGTTGGAAGTAGGGATTATAGAACCCGTGGAAGAGTTAGAGTGGATTAGCCCTATGGTGGTGCAAGACAAGAAGACATGAGAGATTAGGATCTGCATAGATCTCAGAAAGTTGAATGATGCCTGTTTGCATGATCCCTTCCCTACACCATTCACGGAAAAAGTGTTAGATAATGTAGGAGGCCAGGAAGTATATTCTTTTACAGATGGATTTTCAGGATACTATCAGATCTGGATTGCCAAGGAAGATCACCACAAGACCACACTTGCAATAGAATGGGGGTCCTATCAGTATACAGTGATTCCATTTGGATTAAAGAATGCCCCATCCATCTTTTCTAGGGTGGTGGTCGAAGCATTCAAGAAGTTTTTGCATAAATTTCTAGAAGCATATTTTGATGACTGGACTGTCTTTAGTTTATTGAAGAATCATAATGAATGTCTAAGGCTAATGTTGGACAAATGCAGGCAGTGTCAAATTTCCTTGAACCTAAATAAGTGCATATTCTTCTCACCATTTGGAGTGTTGTTAGTCCATATTGTATGCAAGCGAGGATTGTTGGTTGATCCATCTAAAATTGCCATTATAGTTGATCTGCCACCTCCTACTTCAGTCAAATAGCTACGCACTGCGCTTGGACACACAAGATATTATAGTAAATTTATTAAAGGATATGCCCAGATTACAACACCCATGGAGAAGATTTTGAAGAAAGATTATCAGTTCAATTGGACAGAAGAATGTTGGTTGTGGAGCCTGATTATCTTCTTGATGCTGAGGTCCTTTGATTTCAGCCGTGTCTATACCCCATGAAGTATTTACACCCCAGAAGTATGTACACTCTTCCACGCGGGGGAGTGTAGAGGGGGGGTACCCCCTCTGCGGGGTCCGGGGGGTCCATCCCCCCGACTGGGGGGTCTGGGGGCAAGCGCGCCCCCAGCGGGGGTTCGGGGGTGAAGCCCCCGAAGCAAAAATTTCCTTATAAAAGTATATTGTAATTTCATTGTAAATCTGGACCGTTCATTATAAGGTTGCAGATCTAACAGTAGAGATTATGTTAGGGTTTTTTGCCCTAGAAGGAAACCCTCTTTTATGAGGGAAATGTATTGCGGCTATGTATCAGGGTGAATATTGTATTCTGAGAGAGGAGACTGTGAGAGAAAGAAGAGGAAGTTACAATGGGTTTTGCTGTAGATTGTATCCCTTCATTTGCTGGATAATAATAAAGGAAGGACCTGGCAATTTCTCTGGTGGACGTAGCCCACACTGGCTGAACCATGTAAATCCGTGTCTCTCTTGTATTGTGTGTCTTCTGTGTTTTTGTTTCTACATTTGTTTTATTTTATTGCTCCGCGGTCCTGTTTTTCTAACAACTGGTATCAGAGCGTAAGGTAACTTGCAGG
>JZKD02S2201486.1:82519-93542 GCA_000966675.3 Picea glauca
GAGGAGACTGTGAGAGAAAGAAGAGGAAGTTACAGCGGGTTTTGCTGTAGGTTGTATCCCTTCATTTGCTGGATAATAATAAAGGAAGGACCTTGCAATTTCTCTGGTGGACGTAGCCCACATTGGGTGAACCACGTAAATATGTGTCTCTCTTGTATTGTGTGTCTTCTGTGTTTTTGTTTCTGCATTTGTTTTATTTTATTGCTCCGCGGTCCTGTTTTTCTAACAAAGAATGCCAGCAGAGCTTCGACACACTAAAACAAAAGATGGTCACTGCGCCCATTCTGGTTTTCCCAAATTGGACCAAGGAGTTTCATGTACATGTCGATGCATCTTCTATTGCATTGGGAGTTGTGTTAGCACAATCGGGAACATGAGACATTGACCACCCATTAGCTTTTGCCAACAGAAAGCTATCAACAACCAAGATCAACTACACCACTACCGAGA
This sequence comes from Picea glauca, assembly GCA_000966675.3. Taxonomy (NCBI): domain Eukaryota; kingdom Viridiplantae; phylum Streptophyta; class Pinopsida; order Pinales; family Pinaceae; genus Picea; species Picea glauca. Next base: position 82,970 of record JZKD02S2201486.1, read on the forward strand.
GAGAAGGTTTAGCCATGGTGTATGCACTGTAGAAATTCCACCACTATTTGTTGGGAGGACACTTTAAAATGTTTACTGATCACTCTGCACTGAAATACCTAGGCAACAAGCCAGTGTTGGGGGGAAGAATATGCATAAGGCTTCTGTTATTTCAAGAATATGACTTTGAGATCATAGTAAATCCGGGAAGAATGAACAAAGGTCTTGACCACTTGTTGAGTTTGGAACATAGAGAAGAGCCCACTAGTTTGGAGGATGCACAACTTCTAGCCATTAGAAATATTGATGACCACTTCGCAAAAATAGTCCAGTTCCTGTCAACAGGAATGGCACCTAGTGAATATACAATTCCCCAAAAGAAACAGCTAGTAGTGTGCACTGCAGACTTTTCGCTTATAGCTGGACAACTATACAAAATGGGACCTGATGAGATCTTGAGAAGGTGCATAATGGAAGCAGAGGGACCGATGATCCTCGCAGAAGGTCATGAAGGCATTGTAGGAGGACACTATGCAGGGAAAGAAACTGCGTAGAAGGTTCTTAGAGCCAGCCTTTGGTGGCCTACCTTACACAGAGATGATAAAGACCATTACAAAGCCTGCGATGTGTGCCAAAGAGTTGGGAAACCTTCCCGAAGGGATGAAATGTCATTAGCACCACAGTTGATCCTACAAGCATTCGAGAAATGGGCCATTGATTTCGTGGGACCTATAAACCCACCAGGAAAGTGCACAGGAGTAAGGTACATCATTACTGCGACATAATACTTGACCAAATGGGATGAAGCAAGAGCATTTAGGGACTGTAGTGCAACTATAGCTGCGCACTTCATATTTGATGACATCATAACCAGGTTTGGATGCCCAAAGATCATTATGAGTGATCAAGGCACACATTTCATAAATAAGACTGTTGAAGCCCTAACTGAGGAATTTGCAGTCCATCACCAAAAGAGCACACCTTACCATCCACAAGCAAATGGGACCATTGAAGCATTCAACAAGATCTTGGAGACAACGCTGACGAAGATTTGCAGTGTGAATAGGGATGACTGGGATTTACGAGTACCAACGGTACTTTGGGCCTATAGAACCACTTGCAAGAAGCTAACAATGCAGACCCCTTTTAAGTTAGTATATGGTCTCGAAGTCGTTGTGCCAATGGAATATTTGGTACCAAGCCTGAGAATTGTTGCCTTTACAGACATGGATGACACTGGCGCTGTTCAAGAGAGGCTTGCACAGTTGGTTGAATTGAAGGAAGACATATTTGTTCCAAGATTTTATCAGCAGGTACAGAAGGAAAGAGAGAAGGCCTATCATGACAGGAACATCAAGGTGAAGGCATTTATACAAGGTGATCTAGTACTGATATACAACAATAATTTCATCAAGCATCCTGGGAAGTTCAGAACGCATTGGCTCGGGCCATACGAGATTGCTTATGTTACAGAAGGAGGAGTTGCGCAGTTGAAGACTTTAAAGGGAGAATGGAAGGAAGGACTAGTGAATGGGAGTTGGTTGAAGTTGTACTATGAAAACCAGATGCCTCGTAGCTCTAAGTAAAAGCATAAGGAAAAGGGTCTAGGCACCAAGTGTAGTTGAAACTGGGTACCAGACACATAAAAGATAGTCTGCACAAGGAAGGAGAGGAGGCATAGAACAGAAGGAAGACACTGCACTACGCAATCTTAAGTCAAACTAAAACAAGAAGATCGGATCTGAAGTGCCTCGGGACGAGTCATAGGTGAGTGTTGGGGGGTTGTTGGCCCTTGGTTATGGAAGTAAATGAAGAACAAGGAAGAAAATGCAAAATGTGAACTTTGCATAAGGCACAGTGACTATTATTGGGTCGAAGTGAGCAAAAGAGCAGAAAAGATGGAGCAAAGTCCAAGGAAGCAAGCCATTGAATGAGGAGATCAAGGATGATAGACCAGAAAGAAATAAGAATCTTGGACATCTCAGCAAGTAGAAGAAGCCACCATTAGATGCTTTGGAGCACCGTGTGAGAAGAAAGGAAAGACAGGCTGGCGAAGCCCTGAAAACGCGGGTCAAGTTGACCTAGGTTTTTAGACACCTAGAGTTTTGGTATCTAGGGTTTTGACACCTAGGTTTCAGCCTAAGGATGTCGGTGAGCTATTGTAGTGTATAAATAAAGGTCAAGAGGACCTCGGTTGGGTTGTTGTCATTGTTGCTAGTATTGATCTAGTTGTATTGTTGATGTGAGTGATTATTATTGTATGAGAGAGAGAAGTGCTAAGTGAAGAGCCTTCTGGTATTGTAAGATCTTTAGCTGGGTGCAAAGATCAACCCTGCAGCTGGGTGCATAGGGAGGGGAGAGATAGAGAGAAGAGAGAAGATATGTTGGTTAAAAGCGCATATAAGAACTATATACTTTCATCTTAATATATCATAAAGCATAGTTCTGTGGACGTATCCCTAGAGAGAAGGTGAACCACATATATTTGTCTTGTGTGTGTGATTGATGTTGTGTTGTTTTGCTTTGATATACTGTTATTACATTGCTGTGGTAGATCTGATAGTTGTATGGAATAGATCTAAGTTGATAAGTGATATATGCATGTTGTATTTTTCTAGTACTAGATCCACTTGATATTTCCCTTGGTTGTTGACATTTTTGTCCTGCAACCCCCCCATAGCTGCTTCGGGTGAGACTGCATTTGCTTCGCAGGTGTAGCCGAAAGGACTAGTAGTTAGGGCTTGTTGGTGCGCTTTTGGAGCTGAACCTTGGGTCTTCCCTTGTTCCAACAGTTCACAAAAATTCCAGGACTTTGGGCTTCGGGAGTTTTCCCTATCTAAATGTGCAACACCTACGAATGCGTGAACTCCGAACTGGAAAATTGGACAGCTGGCGTCTGCCTTCAATCGACGGCCTAAGATTACTCCAGGCTCCGGGCTTCGAAGCTCTTCATGATACAACACTTCAAATCCTCTGAAGACCAAACCGGCGAAGGGTTGGATCTACAATCCACGTGTCCCTCTCAACAGACGGTCGAGATCTACTCTGACCTTCGGGCCTTCGGGAGTTCTCGAGCCAAAACACTTTAGCCTATGTTCTCCCGAACTGTCCTATTCCCGAATCACTAGCAATCTTCCGACACGTGGCCCTGACCGCAACGATTAGGATCTGCTCCAGGCTTCGGAGCTTCGGGAGTTTTGCACACTCTTGCAACAACACTTCAGGTTCACTAGATAACTGAAATTCTGGATAACTGTTTATCTTCAAACACATGTCCCCCATCTACCAACGGTCTAGATTAACTTCGGACTCCGGGACTTCAGGAAATTTGTCTCCTCCACAACACACACCCTAAAACTGTCGAATTCGCGAAGTTCAGAGGACTTAAAGGGTTAACACTCGTGCACCTTCTCCAGATATGATGGTTGTGAAAAACTCTAGCTTCTCCCGAATAGGTCTTGTCCGCTCAACCTACAAATAAAATGAATCCTTTCTCCAAGGACCTTCGCACACCTTACGCTACTTCTCCCAAGCTTGAGACTTAACAAAAATCTTCTGTGCACTCCTTGCACTCGCTCTCCTTGAGACTCTCTCAACACTTCACTAAGTGTTGGCCCTGTGCACTCCTTGCATGGGTCTATCCTTCAAGCTTTTTATACTCAAACAAGTATATGTGCACTCCTTGCACTCACTCTATGAAATTCACTCTATCTCTCCTGACCTATCGAGTATGTAAACAACTATGCCTTCACACTCCTTGTGTGGCCACTACGCTCTCCTGGCACGAGGATTTCAGAAGAGAAACAATTGAAACTTATAGAACATCAAAGGTTCATTCATTCAACCATGAAATACACACATAGGCATATAAACACAGAAAATAGATAACATAACATTACCCAAATAACTTAGAAATAAGCAAACTCATACATGTGAAGTAAATCTCCTCTATTATATTCATTCAGGAAAACATTTACAAGAGTTCCCACAACCCTCAACTTCTCTCTTTCTCCACAGTAATAACAATGATCTCAATAGCAAATACAATAATCTTCAACAACCTCTTTTGGGCATAGATTACATACATTTATACATGGAGCGGCTTCTCGAACCTTCCTTCCGACTACTCTAGTGCTTTCACATCATAATTAAATCATTCTACCACTAAGCTTATTACAAATAAATGAGCATTTACAATATAGATATGAGTCGATGCTCCAAATCTGTACAATCCTTTGGGCATTAAAGAAATTACAATCTCTTGGATTGTTTACAATGACTCATGCCTCAAAATATTACGGGCCTTTATTTACAATATTTTCAAAACATTAAAGTGGTGTGCTATCGTTGGAATCCAAAACCAATTTGAATGCGTGCGCTGGATGTTGAGTTGTCCTCCACTTGGCCTCATTGAATGTTGATGGCGATGCTCCTGCATCATTTCCTCTTGGTTTAAATGGAAAGCATCATCGCTTTCCTCCTGGTTTAGAAAGGACGTTAGTCATCATTTCCATAATTAGATTGTTTATACAATAAGAGTTCTTTTGAAAGTATTGAGCTGGTGTGCATTGCTAAAAATGACCCCATAATCAAAAGGAGAAATGTTGTGGGGTCTTTGAAATAATGGTTTTATGTAGGTGCTGAAAATGATAACCAAATCCAAGAGTGTATTCTTGCATGGAGCAAGGCTTCTACTTCGATTCATTTTCTCATTTTAATTTCTACCCAACATGATGCTCAGTGGGAGCATCTTCTACTGCGACTCTTGAATATTCACTTTGATATCTCTTCATGAACATGGCTTGGTAAGATTTTATGTATTCATCCTCTCTGAACTTCGTATTGTCATTTTGGGGGCTATCTATTTCTTTCTCATCTCTTGAATATCCACCTAGATACACTTTCCTATCCTTGTGTATCTGCCCTTCTCTTCTGCAAATGTTGTCCCATAAATAAGCTTCAGAACACCTTGTCCAATTATGCCTAGCTACTCCACAATATATTGAAGTTCGTTGTCTAAATGTGTCAATTGATTTTCTTATAGAGGGTTCTAAAGTGGTTGGCTTCTCTTAGATAAGATGTGTAGTCCCATCACACAAAGAGGTGTCAAGGATAACATTCTAAGTTGTGGCTGAAACAATGGCCAGTGGGATGGTGGGTTGAGAAATTGGACTCATAAAGAGATTCAAAGACTAAATATTGTAAGTACATCCATATCCTCTCTTTTTTACTTGAGATTTGCAGTGGTGGTAATAGTTGTGATCGTTGAACATGAAGCAGTGTTATCATAATTGGTATTGCCAGTATTAGTCATCTTACTCTATGAAGAGGAAGAAGTGGGTTGAGTCCTCAAGCATGTCTTGATCATGGAAATCCCATTTATATTATTATTGTTTATCCCAGACGTTTGCAGGAGTTTAAGTGTGCATTCAGGGAATATGTATTTATTGGAGTTGTGATGATATGTATTTGTTAGAGTTGTGATCATATGAGTAATGTAGATTTGCGATCTTCTTGGCCAGCCCATTGATAACATGATTCTGTTTCTGGATAAGTTGAATCTGGTGTTAGAAAAACTGTTGTTGTTATTGGAATAACTGAATCTACAGATTTGTGAGAGAAATATCTACACTTTGTAATTTTTTGTGAGGTGCCATGTGTGACACTCAACAACAAAATTATGGTTGCGGATAGAGAGAGAATCCTTGTAATGGCTACGAAAGCCTGAAAAAGAAGGGAATGGATCCCTGTAATGGCCACAAAAGCCTGAAGAAGAGAACGGATCCCTTGTGGCAGCTGTGGAAGCGAACTCCGATACCAAATAGGTGCTATGGTTACATGGGCTTCGTTGTCGCTTCTCTATACTCAAACAAATCTGATGATGAAAGTTTTTGTGCACAACTCAAGCACATATCTAGCAGTTATCAACGTGTTCTGTTTCTGGGGCAAGCAAATATTCTAGGGCATCGCATTTGCCATAGCGGCAATTATGCAATTTATGCAAGATTAAATTATATTCAAGCTTTTGGTGACATAAAATAGAAACGCTGTGGGAAAAACAACTCATCTTACTGGTCTACTCATAACATCATTGTTCATCCTTTGGCAGAATATAGTGCCAAAATTATGATTGGACCACATTGCATGCTTGTTGAAGGGTCACAATCGGGTGACAAACGTAGTGTCAATCTGTTATCCAACGCCACTACAAAATTGGCTCAAATGTGAAGATTGTTAATTTGGCCATGATGAACCTTGTCACTATTGAGGATGGATGCTTCATTCAAGGATAAATAATATGCAGTAATATCCACCTTTAAGAGCAGGCCACATTAAAGGATTGTGGAGTAGGAGTAGAGTATGTAATTGCTTCTGGGACAAAGCATTGGATGGAAGCCTTGGCGAAAAAGGAGAATAGAAAGACAATTAAAAGCCTGCCATATTCTCTCATTCTTCCACCTACTAGAGAACTTTATCAATAAATCGTAGATGTTTTGGCTAATATTGGATATTCTTATGGAGGAAATATGTTTGTCTATATGGTGGCACCTTTAAGGGACAATAGATTTCTGCTATGAAGTCTGGAGTGGACATTGTTGTTGCTACTCCAGGGCGTTTAAAGGATTTAATGGATAGTGGCTTTTGTAACCTTAGTGAGGATTCCTTTGCATCATTTGATGAAGCACATCAAATGATAGTCTTGGGATTTGAACCAAAATTTTGTACAATAATGAGCCAGACTTCATGTTTTTAGCAAGCGGTTATGTTTAGTGCCGCTGGGCTAGTAGAAGTTCATCAGTTGGCCAAAGATTTAATGGACCCAAATCCAATAAGTGTGGTTGTCGGGTCACAGGATTTGGTCACAATTCATGATGTCATGCAAACCGTGAAGGTTTTGGATGATCAAGCAAGAGACCTGCGATTGGTATCTTGATTTGAGAAATACCATGAGTCTCGCAGGAAATGTGTACTCCTCTAAAGAAACAGTGGGAATTGATTCAGTGCTTCAAAAAAAAAGGTATAGAAAATGCCCCCTATTGATTTCCCCAGAGGTTGCTGCAAGAAGTCTTGATATTCCAGATGTGGAAGTTGTGATTACAGACAAGGCTCAGCCTGGAGAGCTTGTAAATGTTCTTAGAGAAGCTGGACTTGGTGTGTTTGTAAATTTGTGGCCTACTATTGTTTTACCTCAATTTGAAAGCTTTTCCACTTCATAGAGAGATATTGTTGAAGGTGTTAATATTGTGGTTTATGTCAAAGCTTTGGAGACACAAAATACGATGCGGGATCAAATCTGGCAGGTCAAGGGGATTTGGTTTTGTTTCCTTCAGAACTCCGTAGGATGTTGATAGTGTAATAAAGCAGATGATAGGAAAAGCTCTTGGGAGTAGGTCGATTTAGTGTAATTGGAATAACAAATCAAGCTCTGGAAATTAGAGTGATGACAAACAGAACTCAAAAATGCAATTCGCTTTAAATGCATCAAATAATACTTCAGCCAATGGCAGTGCCAATTCTTCATAGATGCGTTCCTCATCACAGGAATTGTTGAATTGCATGTTGGGTTAGTGAACGAATTGCAGATGGAAACTACCTTAGAGTGTTCTGAACATTGGCACATATTGAGTCCCATATGAAGGCTTTAAAGGTGCATAGAACTGACATTACTTTGCACATACATGATGATCGATCTCTCTTTAGCTCTCCAGGGTCTGACACAAACTCAAGCCTCACTCAAATACTCTCCGATTATTTGGGAATCGATTCAAAAGTTGATAATTGTTCACATTACTGCCAGTTATGCAGATGTTGAAGAGACAATCTCTTCTCTTATCTTTTCCATTAGAATTTTAAACATTGAATTAAGAGTTGTAAACCACGATACTATAAAGAAGTGGAGAGATGTTGCAAATGAAGCTCGCAAGGGATTATATGAAAAAGAGAAGTTTCTAAGCTAATCTTGGAAGTTTTGGGTTTGAAAAAGGCACTTAAAGAGGCAGATGACTAGTGCCTTGTCCTATCCAATGAAGTTCAGAAGGCCTGGAAAGTTGCATTCACATTACAAATAGATATGAAGACAGAGAGTGTATTGCTAGAAAAGAGAATTGCATAGTAGATTGGACAAGTAGTTGAGGTGCTATCCATTGAGATTGGCTTAGACTGCAATTTAGAGGGCGCATTAAAAGATTGAGATATTCTTATTTAGGAAAAAAGAGATTATTGCGGAGTATGGTGAAAATTAAGTGAGTGCAGTTGACACAAATCTACAAAAATTCTTCGTTGACTTCATGGAAGACATTTTTCCACCAGATCTTGTTGTAGACATCAAAGTACTTATCTTTGAAAAGGTTTTGTTGATTCCATAGAAAATTTTGGTGTCATTACAGTCTCATGGAATTTGGTATCATTGCAGTGTTAACAGTGAAACCTTGCGAAAAGAATGACAAGTGGCATTTTGGCAAAGCTATAAAGATTGGCTTGTAAACGTTCATGGAGAAAGTGTGATAACATCATAGGCTACCTATTTTTTTAACAAAAATATGGCAATTGGCAAACTGTTATGATGGCGGGCAGTGAAAAGTGGAGGAAATGTACTAACTAAATTCTCCTATTTCATTGAAAAAGTGGGGCAACAAGTGCCTAATGTGTTGAGCCACTTCGAACCACCTCAAATCTCATTCTAATTTTGGAATTGGGTTACATAAAAGTAGGCAGAAATTAAGCATGCCAAGAGGAGATAAAATGAAAGTGCTAGACACTTTGAAAGGGTTGGAAAATTTTGCCACAGAGGGTTGGGATCTTCTGAGGGCCCTTAGGGCCATTTTGTTTGTTGAAGACTAAGGAGTCATACTGGAAGATTCGCAACTCCATTGCAGAAATTGTTTCTCTCTGTTGTATATTTCTTTGTTTTTCTCTGTTGTATATTTCTTTTTTTTTCATGGACCTTTTTCTTCTTGTTCATTTGTGCAACTTGTTGGGGTAGAATTTTTTGTATTCACGATCCTAATCGAATAATTTTGGGTTACCGATTGTTTAGTGTGATTGCTGATATTGTCTGAGTTTCTTTAACAATTTTAACAATTATATAGAACAAAGATATCTATTATCACTCTGTATTTTGGGAGGAAAGATTGTACAAAGTTTTCAGTATGATTAAATAATTCTAAACATATTCAAATGAGGTTCATGATATTATTATTGTCCTCCATTTATGTGATGAATATCTTTGAAGCTGACCTAGAGGTCCCATGTTTGAATCTGAATTCCTGGATTTTTTTTCCAATGTCCAACAAATTTGCTTATCATATCAACTAATGGTAAAGACCTCCACATCTCATTAGTATTACTGATATTTTTGTTAACACTTTAAGTGCCAAACACTGTCTTCCTCATGCTGCTTGAAGGTATTTGTTATTCTTTAAACATACTCTACATCTTTCATTCAAACTCATCTTTTATGTTTTTCTGCAATGCGGGATAAATGTGCCCAACAGAAAGTCCATCGTCTAGGAATCTGAAAGTAGTTGCCTGAACTCAGTCTGTTTTCCTTTCCTCTAAATCTCTTTCACAAACATTGAAAATATTGCAGTTTAAAGATTACATGATAGGGTTGATGCTGAAGTGACAGTAGGCAGCCAACTCTGAAGATATTTTAGGGCTATCCCATCTAATCCAAGAGCAAACTTGTGGCTTAAAGTGGGGAGGTTCATGAGCCTCCAGTTGATTCCTTGGCATAGTTCCCTAGCCAAGAACATCTTGGGGAACAACATATAATAATAAGCAAACTGTGTTTGACAAGCACAAGCGGTAACAGAGAAACAATTCATACTATAGGAGTGTATATTTCTTACAATAAATCTATAAAATAAAAACAATTATTGTAACATCCATGTTTTCAAATCCCAAACTAGTGATGTATATTGTTAATGTGATGTATGGCCAAGGGCCAAGCGATGTAATATGTAAATGATGTAAATTGAATATAATAAATAAAATATATTTCCAGCTACAGATGGACACAAACGGAGATTTGGGGGCTTAGTTTCCACAAGAGAGGGAAGAGGTCCAAGGGGGAGAGTTTACCCATGCAGGGTTACCAGAAGCTCCCCCCCCCCTCGCTTCGAAGCCCCGAAGCTCGATCCGGGCGGGTGCGTCCTGGAAGCGCCCTCTGAAGTGCGACTCAATTTTTGGAAGCACGCTTCAGGGCTCTTGAGCACGATTCCTGTGATTTCTGAAGCGTCCCCCTCCGAAGCGCGCTCCAGAAATTTGGAAGCGCGCTTTCAAATTTCTGGAGCGCGCTTTCGAGGAAGGCCCACATGCTTCCAAGGGGGATGAGGTGTTTGGGTGTGCAGGTGAGGGTTATTTGTCCTTACTAGGGCTATTTAAAGAGGTCCGCACCCCCTCCATTTCACCCACCCTAGTAATTAATGGTAATGTTAAATTCTTAAAGTAAAAGGATGAAAATGAAAGATAAAGGAGAATGTTAAATTCTTAAAGTAAAAGGATGAAAATGAAAGATAAAGGAGAATGTCACTTTTTAACATTACCATTAATTGTTTCAGGATGTTTGAGAGTGGTTCCAACCTCATTGGAC
>JZKD02S2201486.1:93965-113703 GCA_000966675.3 Picea glauca
AAGCAAGCAAGAGAAAGAGAGGAAATTCATATGGGTAGAGAGGAAAAAACCTATCTTGCAAATTACTTCGCTCGTCACAATCACTGATGTAGAAGTATTTGAAATGTGGAGGTGTGGAAGTGCAACAATGCAGAAGGATAAGGTGTGCCGGTTCTATTGACCGCCTCTCCAACTAGGGGGTCAAATCCATGTGCCATGAAGAGATGCATCATCAGATGCTCATTTGTCGAAGATTTTGGTTCTACAGGGCATTTTTGGCCCCATCACTTCTTTTTGTAACTAGAATTTCCACACCCCTGCGTGGGTCAATAATGTAATAGGTCTACATGGATCATGTCTAGGTCAGTTACCTTAGGATCGGTTCACTGGGAGAGTTCCTTTCATCGAGGGTTTTTTATCCTCAGGTTATCAATTGGGTTTTTTAACCTTATTTATTTCCCTTGAGTTTTTCCCTCACACTTGCGATAATTCCTCCAAAGTGGTGAATGACGTTCCAGTGGGCTTATCTTCTGGTAACTATTGTTAGGAATCATTGTAAACGACCATGAAAGACATCTTAGAAAGTATCGCGGAATTCCATCGAGTCTAGAGTAGTTTTTTTTAAGTAATTAATTTTTAATTAAATTTCCCTAAGTTTGGAGGTTTAATTATTTAATTAGTTAATTATTTTTGAACAAAAATTGTAAAAACTAGGTCCTTGGACTTTTGATAGGGGTATTTTTGCTCAAAAGAAATGGAATGAGACCCCCTACATCCATGGACCAAGTTTCATCTCAGTCAGACAACTTTTGCTAGGTGTTTGTCCACCAGGAGTGTCAGTCAGTCAAAAACAACAATTTTAATTGCTAAGTCATGACATTGGAAAAATGTTTTTTTGTAATTTTGAGTTAAAAGAATGATGTAAAGATGGATAAAGGTGAGAAAGATTTTTCCTAACCTTTCCTAACTTTTTTCAATCCTCACATCACCCCCTTACCTAACCATTAAGCAAAAACGTCACTTTGCCTAGAGTGGTGTGCCTCCCTTCTAGAAAGTCTCCAAAAAGTAAAAAAATAATGAAAACATTAAGGGGAGACTTATTATATCCCTTGGCACGCCTTTCCTAGCCTCCCATTACCCTTTTTGCTTGATCCCAACACTCCCTAACCCTTCCACCTCATGGATCCACGTGATCAAACCCTAGATGGTGCACCCCCCTTCTTGGGATCTCACCTTATGCTTGGTGGTGGACACTTGGCATTGATCCAAGAGAGGTAGGTTTGTCTCTCCAAATATAAATAGATCCCTCTCCTCACTTCTTCCTTACCATATCTTGAGCTATTGTTATGCTACTTGATTTTCCTCTCTCTCTCTCTCTCTCTCTCTCTCTCTTGTTCCATCTTTCTTCCATTCTTTGGCTCTTAGGGTTTTGGAGCAAGCATTTATCCAAGATCTCTTTATTGAGTAATATAAAGGAGAAACTTTAGAGGATCATTGGAAGAACAACAAATACTTTCATTCTTGCTACATGTGAGGTAAACTTGTATTGGTTTGATTTGATTTATGCATAGTCTAGATCTTGGGTAAAATATTTTATTTGAGTAGATCTAACAAAGAGTATTCTTGTAGATATATATATGTGAATTTCTAGATAGGGTGCAAGTATTTCATCTTATTAGCACATTCATCCATATTATCTTGGTATGCATAGATACTGCTAAGTTTTTGTAGGTTTGGATTCAAAGGGTTTCATTGGGAATGCCTCAAGGAAGAGTCATCCCTTGAAATACACATAAGACCATCTTTTCTCTCTCTTTTCTCACTCTTTATTGTTGTCCTTTCTATACATATTTCAGCTAGCTTAACATCTTAAAGAGGTCATCTAAATCTACTTTCTTCATAAAATTTTCTATGTGAAAAATTTCTACCAAGACTAGAAAATTTTCTTCATCTTTGCTTGTTGTGTGTAGCATTTCTAGCAAGTATACCTTGCTGGTTTTTGCAAGTTCAGATCTGGTCGAGAGGTTTATGCTACCCCAAAAACGTCCACACAACACTCCAAGACCCTTCTCTTCAAGTGGGTAACATTATCAACCCTTCTATTCACTTCTTCTAGCTTCTTGGGCATACTTTCTTCGCTTCTTGCTGATTTTTAGTTGCTCATAGTGTGGGAGAAGGATTGGTACGACCTACCTCTCACATGTGAGCTTGGGTAAGATCTATCTTTGTGTTCTTTCATTTCTAAATCATTCTCTCAAGCTAGAACGTGGGATTAATGAGCTTATTCTCTTCCTTGCTTGCCTTGCTTGCTTCTTCTCTTGCTTTCCCCTCTTTCTTTCTTTATCTCTTTCTTTCTAAGCTATCTTCTAAGTTAATAATTACCTACACTTTGGGAGAGGAATACCCCAAATTGTAAGGTTAGGGTTTTAATGTGTTTTTTTATCTATTTATGCTTTAATGGTTAAAATCATCTAGATCTAGATCTCTCACACATTAATCTTTAAGCTTAAACCCTTGGGGCATAATCAACTTATTTAGATTTACTTGCATGCTTATGCTATATCAAGATTTATCTTTTTTTACATGCTTAAATCAAACACACTAAATGCTTAATGTTTCAATAGGTTAGTAAATGGTTTTCCCTTTTCGTGCTTTAATATCTTAAGGCCATTTGCCAACACTCTTGAAGTTAATGCTTATTGACAAGTTGATAGTATAGGCACATGCTTAAATCTTCCTATTTATTTTCACACTTAATGCTTTGATATTGATGCTCTTAACAAACATAAGATAAGTGTGATAATCTCTTAATGCTTTTAGCAAGTTGTTCTTGCCCTTGTGATTTAGTTTCTTTTCATAGCAAGCTACACATGTTAATGATCTAGTGCATGGTAATGAACTCAATCTTTATTTCAGCCATTTTTTGCTTCACATGTGTTAATGCTCTTTATTTCTAAGCTTAAGCAACACACATAATAAGCTGAAGTGAGTTTTGGCCTTGGCAATAAATCACCATTTTAAGGCATCATAAAATCATTAAAACACCCCTAAATACACCTAAAAGTCTACCCAATTGATATATTAACTTAATAGACTTAATAGGGTACCTTAGACCACCATCTTCACCATCTAAAATGGGGATTGAGGAGGACAATGAAAGGTGATAGGCCGGGGACGATCTCACGGCACAAAGGAGTGTCGTTTCCGTAAAAACTCAATTCTTTGGGCTGACTGTGACAGCTAGGGTAGGCCTCGTTGCCTTACTTCTTGAGCATCCAACAACTATCTGGATATCGGGGGAGGAGTCTTTGGTGACACACTTAATAAGGGTAACTAAAACTTTACAATCTTAAGAAACCCTTAACTCATTAAGTAATCAAACCTTGGGCTTAATCATCTAATGATACTTTGTAGGTTAAACAACTAAGTGTTGAGTATCATAATCATTGTGGAATACTTGTAAATCTTCTAAGTTTCCTTTGATTTTTGAATGTTGATGTTGCCATTGAGGAGCAGTCCAATAGAGTAAGTGCTATTGGGGCATTCTTAGGCTTAATGTGTTGTTGATGTTAATGCCTTGATCTTCTTATCCTGCACATTGAAATAATGTGGTTAGCTTGTTACATTGTACCATTGTATCTCTAAGCATTCTTTATTGTAAGTATTGGTATAACTATTCGTTTGTAAGTAACTTGTAATTCTATTGTAACGAAACACCCTTTAACCTTAGTTGACCCCATTGCCCAACCTTAGGCACTAGTCTTAGTTGACCAAGGGAAAGGCTTGTTTAACATACTAACCTTGCATCTTGCATTGTTTCTTTTACATCATAGGTTAGACTCCCCCTAAACCTTAACAAATTAAAATCAACACCTAGAACTTAACTTTAAATCTCATCTAGAAACTAGGGTCTACCCCCTTGGTTTCCCTAGGAGTGAGCCTAGATGGAAGAGGTTCCGGTCAAAGTGACAGTGTGGGCTATGAACCTAGGCATTGTGCCTCCAAGGACACATTAAGTGAGCCGGACTTAGCTCATGTTTTCAAGTGTGTATTAGGACGGCAACAAGTTCTTTGCATTACCTCCAAATTACCTAGCTTGTCACAAAAAAGTGCAGAACTATTGCAAATGTTGACTCGCAAAAGCATAGCAGCTCGCGAGCATGTATTTCCTCCACATAATGATAGAAAATAGAGCAAGTCTTTTATATGACTGCCATGTAGTTGTTCCCAATGCCATCACACACAACCAGTACGTATGCGCACTTGGAAAACAAGAATTTAAAATAAACAAGTGTTGTTTGTGCTAGCCATAAGCCTTTGCAAAGTACACAACTTCATAATACATAACTGAACCAGATGCGGACATATGTCCACAACAAAAGTCTATCCACAACCTGATAAAACATGCCTTGTCACAATCCATATTATAGAACTATTGCAAATGCCAACATGTGAAAGCACCGCAATGCAGGGATTCCCAACAACAAGTATCAATTTTCCGCACAACAACAGTGGAAAACTACAAAACATATAGCTATGCATAATTCACACAAATTGTCAAAGAAAAATCCTATGCACATAAGCATCAATGCATCGCACATCACATTATTGATCGTCTACTATAGAGAAATCATTTTTAAGATCGGATGAATCTTTTCATATACTCTTACACTCTTTGTTTGATGGATTTCACCTCTCATTTGCATTTTTGTTCTTCCATTGAATTTGGGAATGGATCAAAACTCGTGGTTGCAATGGAAATATGTCTCTGCGCAGAGTGGACATGTGGAAGACATAACTGCACTGAGTACCCGCATATGTTCATAGCAAAATCCTCTGGACAACATGGGAAAAATCCATGGTCTAGAACTATTACAAATGCCTACATGCAAAAGCCCCGCAATGCAAGGATGTTAGAGAATCGGTAACCATTCTTTGCACAGGAATTTAAAACAGACCAAATGCCCATTGTTCCAGAAAAAAAACACGTACAAATCACAGAAGACACAACTTTGCGGGATGCAGACAACTCGTCAAAGCTAAAGTCTCCACACGTAAGAAACAACACATTGCACATCACAATATTGAACATCTGCTACACAAGAATCCTCTTTTTAGATGGGATGAGTGTTTTTCATATACTCTTGCAAAATCTTTGTTTCATGCATTCCACGTCTCCCTTCCATTTCCATTACTTTTCCATTGAATTGTAGAATGGATCAATATATCATTTCTTGCTTTCCCTTGACAATGAATATATATACGCATTGCATTGATCTCAATATGAACTAGGACCCTACTACTTGCAACAATTGTATCAAATTCCTGACATCAAGATATATCTTTCGAAAAATGTAGTTATCTGCATTTTCATGTAAATGAAAATGCGGAAGACATAATTGCAAAGAGTTTTTGCACATGTTCATGGAAAAATTCTTTGGACAACATGGGAAAAATCCATCGTCCATAACTATTGCAAGCGTCAATGTGCAAAAGCACCACAATGCAGAGATGTTGGAGAATTGGTATCAATTATCCACACACGAATTGAAAATAGGACGAATGTTCAATTTGCCAGTCAAAAACGTTTACACAGCATAGAATAAACAACTATGCATGATACAGACAAACTATCAAAGAAAACGTTTCCGCACATAAGCAGCAACGCATTGCACATCTCAATATCTTAAGAAAATTGTTGTTATATGCATCTTCAAATGTAAATTAAATTCAAATAGAACTATCAACACATACAATTTTGCATAAGATGAACCGCAAGAGGGTTAAATAAAAACATCAGAGTTATCTCCAATAAAACACAACACCTGCACTATGCATGAAACATATACTATTAGACAACAAGCACACAAACTAATTGCATCTCTCCAAGAAACACAGGTGAATATCCAAATATTTAGGCGCAATATAAGAATTGGTATCAATTATCTGCATAGGAATTGAAAAAATATCAATTGTTCATTGTCCCAGGTTTTATGGTCCAAAATGCAATATCTATGCATACAAGACATTGGCCCATCCATTTGCATACTTTGTCAAAAATATTGTTGAGGCTTCCTTCTTAAAAACCCTTTTTTAGATAGTGTATGTGCCCTGTTGTACTAATAGCCTGCGTACACACACGTGTTGCATGCTAGTTATCCCACGTACACATGCGTGTTGCATGCTAGTTAGCCCGCGTTTACCTCCAAAATTTGCAAAAAATATAATATTGCACGGAACTCAATGGAGTTTACAGGCTATGAAGGGTTTCCTAACCATTTTACCCCTTGTAGTCCATCCTCAAGCTGAATAACCATATTTTTCTCATATAAAAAGAGGTTTTGGGGAGTCAATTAAGGACATGAACAAGAGAATAAGAAAACTCTTCCAAAATCCCTTCCCTTTCTTTGCCCAAGATTTGCATCTCATTCTGAGTTTTAGCCTCAACTTTCCCCTCCAGCCTTTCTCCTTATGCAACCCTTCCTCCTTCCCTTGATGGTATGTTGATTGTGAGAAGCTAATGTGGGATTTATGCACTTGGAGCCGCAACAGAGGAGCCTGAACTTGGTTCGTAGAGCAGTTGCCAGCAAAGGTTGTAACCCTTTTTATCATGAATTTGAATAAAAGAGATTATCCTTGTCCCAACACCCTATGTTTACATGTTCTTGTTAATTTGAGCATTTATATCTATGTTTAGACTTGTAAAGTGATCATTAGAGATTGTATGTGTTGTTGCATTGTATTCCTAACCCCTTGCAGGTCAGCTTTGGGAGGAGATCTGTGATCTAGGAGGCGACAATAAGTGAAAGAGATCGACTCCAACCGTAAAGATTGAAGGTGCACTCATTAATCCTCTCTTTTCTCTCTCTCTCATCACTTAGTTTAGATGGTTTTGGGCTAGATTAAAGGTAGATCAGCCTTTTAAGGGAGTTATCGCTCTGCCTATTCCTTAGACCCAGTTTAGGGGGATTTTCCCCGTAGCATAATTGACGACTCCACTGGGAAATATCTCTAGGGTATCAGTGGGAGATCTTGGTTTGATTTCAGTTTCAGTTTATTTCTGAGTATTCTGAGTGTTCTTAGTCAGTTTGGGTCTCTAGTCACCTTCCAGGTAGGTGCCTACCAGCTTCCCTTACCCAGGTTGTTTGTCCAAAAAAAATCTTTTTTTGAAAATTTACAGAGGTTTACGCGCTATGTTCTCTATACAACACTCGTACATACACATTCTTCATTATACATAGCCCGCGTACATATGCAGGCTGGCCATGCACAACACACGTCTATGTTGTTTTGGAGAATTTTTTCAAAAGATTTTCTTTTTCTTTCAAGAAACTTGTGGTTCCCATGTCTTCCTGAGTTCCAGAAACTTTTGTTGTTTGGGGTTTAGACAGTTGGCAGGCTTATATTGTTTATGAAATAAAAAAAGAAATCCTCTTGTCTCTTCGTGTTTCCAAGCATTTTTGGCTTATTTTTAGCTTGAATTTTAAGAAAAATGAGTTTCATTTAAAAAAAAAAAACCCTCATGGTCGGGGGGGCATGAATTGTGTATTATGCAGTTTTTTTTATTATCTTTTGTTAAATTTTCTTTTATTGAAAGAAAATATAAAAAGAAAACCTAGTCTTTTATGCTATTTAGGTCTCTTTCTTTCTTTGCATTGTTTTTCATTGTTATTTGAAAACGAAAAAAGAATTAGCATAGGGTTGTGTTTTAATCTCATCTTGAAAATATTTCAAAAGAAAAATAAGAAATAAAATCCTTTCACTTGCTCTTTTGTTTCACTCGAAAGTTGCATTGTCCATTTTGCATGGAAAGGAGAAAAGATTGCATCTTTATGTTTGAAGGATTGTTCATGATTTTTGCTTGAAACTCTTTTTCATTTGTAGGATTAGTGTAAAGTCTTTTTTGCCAATTTCTAATAAGTTTTATTTTTGCAAGAGTCTCAAACAACATTAGTTGCTCTTCCATTCCTTGAGTAAGAAAGTCCCCTAAAACGAACACGCTAATCTAAAATATATTAGTAACACTTTTGATAGGGTTCACCAATAGCTTAGGCTAGGGCCTTGGATTAGGTGTGGAGAGGTAAACTCTTTGAGGCCAACCAAAACTTAACTTAGGTGTATGTGCTAGGGTGTGAAAAATCCATCTTGTAATTACTCAATCCGGGAAGTTCCTCTCACAAACTAATTGCATATGTCCAAGAAACATAGGTGAATATCAAAATCTATAGGTGTGGAATAAGAATTGGTATCAATTATCTACATGGGAATTGAAAACAGATCAATTGTTCATTGTCCCAAGAAAAGAACTTGTACAAAGCATGAAAGATACAACTATTCAAGATACTGACAAATTGTCAAAGAAAACATCTCCCCACATAACCAACAACACATTGCACATCGCAATATCTCTCAAAAAATGCATCTTTCTTGATGCAGGAGCATTGCCTTCCAAGTCAACAACGCATGCGTGGAGGCGAACGAATGACATCTCAGCAGGACTGAGTTTCAAATCAAACATTTATTTCAGACATAAATCGATTGTTGGGATATTTTGTAAACAACATTTTAAAATTGTAACTTGTTTGTAAACTCGTGAAGGATTGTAAGAGATTGCATATATGGAGTGTTGACTCTATCTGGAAATAACTGGTAGTTAGTGTAATAGGACAAAGGAGGTAATAGCTTTAAGTTTGATAGGATAGATTTTAGATAGGACGAGAGAGATCGTAGAGCCAGTCCTTAGATAGTTTTTTCATTGTTGTTTTGTAACAGATAGACTGAGTAGAAAGTGTGAGATAGAGATCAGAGAGATCAGTAGAGTAGAGTGGAGTAGAAGAAAGACTATGTAATTTGTTTTCATGAATGAATAGAACAGACATAATTGTCCCAAATCCTTGGACTGTGTTCATTTAACGTGTGATTGAATGACTGTGATATTCTATGTATTTGGTTATTTTCATTTTCGTTCATGTATGATTGTTCGAGAGGTTGATTGTATGAGTTCGTGATGAAACAAGATGATTTTCAAATGTTTCTCTTCTAACACTCGTATGCAAGGTGTGCATATAGAACACAAGGAGTGCATCGACTAAGTCTCAAAGTGACACAGAGAAGTTCAAAGAGAACAAAGGAAACTTAGACTAGGTGTAAGATGTGCACATCATCAAGGAGCGACCAAGCTTCGAAGAAACAACGCAAAGGAACGCCAGGTGGGCGAGAAGAATTTTTTTTTAAGAAATCCTTCGATCCAAGTTATCGAAATCTCGAGAATGCAATGTGTGTGTGGGGAATCGAAATCCTTTTAAGAATGAAGCTCAGAAAGGATAAAACTTTTCATAAGTGTTGACGAGATCTCAGAGTCGGACTCATGGAAAGAACAAAGGTTCGAACCCTTTGAAGATTGATAAATCTTCCAAGCAGGGAGATATCAGAATCTCAGGAGGAGGAGCAACTGTGATTGTTGGATCACAGTGAAGAGGATCGACAGTCGTCGCCGGTCAAATCAGAGGAAGGTGCAAGAGCCTTAGCACTTCATAGCACCGAGGAGAGAGAACCTATCGGGGATGAACTTTGAGGTTTTCTAAGTACGAAGAGCTGAAACCCAGAAGTAAAATCTCAGTCGTCTGATCATAGGAACAAATTTGAGCCATCCGATTGTTCGGGGCAAGGATCAAGTGTCAGATCGTCTGAAAAGATCTGGAACGTCACATACTGTGGAGTCCGGGAGGAAGCAAGTTTGAAACTTGAAACACCCGAAGCGTGGAGAGCCGAAGGACCGAAGCAAATCTAGATTGTTGATCCAAGAGGATACATGTCGATAGGTCAGAAGATCCAGAGGAAGGCGAAGGTTGAAGCGTTGAAACATCTGAAGCTTGAATACCCGAAGAGACGAGAGTCGTTGATCTATGAGGAAACACTTGGCAACAGATCTTGAGCTCCGGGAGAATTGAAGTGGGTTTTTTAGTTGAGGACTGAGATCGTCGGAGTGCGAAGACCCGAAGACCTGAAGTAAGATCTGGACCATGAGATCTAAGGGAGACGTGGCACGAATACATGAACTCTAGGTAAAGTCTCGAAGTGGTTTGTAGCTGTCGGATCTAAGAGGGACATGGCGTAGATCCATGCATTCCGGGTAAAGTCCCAAAGTAATCCTCGATCGTTGGATTAGGAGGACATGTGTCAAGTGATCATAGCCTTCGAAAAAAAGTGTTTGGGAAATGGCGAAGTTTGAGATTTGAGATCTCAGAAGTCTGAAGACCCGGAGAAGATATCGACCGTCGATCGAGAAGATTTTTGTTGGACCGTTGATCCAATTTGAACGCTCAAACACCCGAAATGAAGGCAGGGTCATCGATTGGGAAAACAGGTGTTTATAGATTGCTAGTTCCAAAGAATTGACATACGAAAGGAAGTTGGGTTTGATATTTCAAATTCTTGAAGTCCGGAATTGCGAAGAGATCTCGACCGTTGATTCAGAGGAAGCAAATTTGGTCCGTCAATTTGAAGGGCGTAGATCTTATCGTCGATTTAGACGTTATCGTCAAGATCGTGAGATCGACGATCCCGTAGTATTGCAGGGACAAAAATTGCAAGGAGTTTAAGATATCGAGGGTGAGCCACAATTCAAACCATGGTTCTATCAAGGGGACACGTGGAAGCTTGAGGATAATTGCAGGCCCAAAGGTAGTTTAACTCCAAACCAATTGTGGGTGTGCCTGCAATCGCATGGTCATAGGCCAAGGTCACATCAAGAGAGGGTTTATCTGAAAAGGAGCTAATACCGACACTCTAAGTTTTCATAGCAAAGCGAAAGGAAAGGTCGCAGGTTGCTGTCAGACCTACACCAGGAAGCCGAGGGGGCCTATTTTTAGATACAGGGGGGGACCATTAAGGTTCCAGAGAGTCTTTCGACTCAAGAATTAGAGATCCATTGAACAGGAGGGTGTGCAGCCCTATGAGGGAGTAGGGGGGCTGCATCAGGTGGTATCAGAGTTGATATTGAGTTTGTTTGCGTAGACAGAATGCAGAAAAGGAAGAAGAAATGAGGCGACTCTGAATGAGATTGGACGCCATGGAAACAATGCAGAGAAGAGCACCAAACGCTGGATATATTAGTGAAGCTGAGAGTGAATAAGAAGAGGTCGAATAAAATGTAGGAGAGGATGCTGCACAAGATCGCTAAGTAAAAGTTGTTTCAAAAGTATGAAGGAAATTTAGAAGTTGAAGAATTGTTAGATTGAGTACATGCTATGGACAAATACTTCTATTATGAAGATATCAAAGAAGACAAGATGGTGAAGCATGTAGTGACAAGACTGAAAGTTCATGCAACGCTATGGTGGGATGAACTGCAAGCCAAACGCAGAAGAAATGGTAAGTAGAAAATTAAAAACTAGGATAGGATGGTAGCTAAGTTGAAAGCCAAATTTATCCCGAAGGATTTCCAAATTAATATTTACAGAAGATTGAAGAACCTGAGATAGAAAGGTTTATCAGTGAAGGAGTACACTGAAGAATTTTACAGACTGAACATCAGGGCTATACAGAAGGAAAATGTAGATGAAAAGACAGCCAGATATTCTAATGGGCTGAGATATGAAATCCAAGAGGAGATCAACATGATGTCGCTTAGTACAGTCGAGGATGCTTATCAAGCAACCTTGAAAGCTGAAGAAAAATTGCCTAGGAAGCAAAGCCAACGAAGCAGAGGAGGAAACTCAAATAGAGGTAAGGGAACTACTAGAGAGAAGTTCCAGAAGTAGAAGCATGAAGCTGACAAACAACATAGTTGCCATGAGAAAGGTGGAAGTTCTAAAGAAGGACAGCATGGTGGAAGAAGTTCATTTTCCAAAGGAAGAGGACGAGGAAGAGCCAGAGGAGGCATAGTTAGATGCTATACTTGTGGAAATAATGGGCACAAATCTTGGGAATGTCTCGAGAGAAAGAACGAAGGAGGAGGTGAAGCACATGTTGTTGAATCACAGAATCATGTGGAAGCAGAAGCAACAAAAGGAGGAAGGAACCTCATGATGAGGAAAATTCTTCTTAAACCAGAAAAGGAACCAGAGGAACCAATTCAGTGAACACGTCTGTTCATAACTGCTTGCAAGGGGAAAGACAGAGTTTGCAAGGTGATCATAGATAGTGTGAGCACTGACAATCTAGTATCCACAAAGATGGTGGAGAAGCTGGAGTTGAAGACAACTTCACATCCAAACCCATACAAGGTATCATGGTTGCAGAAAGGACATCAAGTAATGGTAACTCAATAATGCCAAGTTGAATTTAAAATAGGAGGTTATAGGGATGAAATATTATGTGATGTAATTCCTATGGATGTCTGTCATATTTTATTGGGGAGATCGTGGCATTTTGACAGAAAATTTATTCATGATGGAAGAAGGAATACTTATACTCTAGAAAAGGATGGTAGGACACATATGTTGTTACCAATAGAAGACAAAGAGCAAAAGAGGGAAGATAGTTCAAGCATAATTCTCATGAGTGGGAAGGAACTCTTGAAATAAGTCAAGAAAGAAAAGGAAATGCAATTTGTTGTAGTGAGGAAGCCTAGAGTTATCCTTACAAATACTTTTTTGGAAGATTTGCCTATAGAAATCCAGGAACTATTAGAAAACTTTGTTAATATAGTAGTGGATGAGTTACCACACTCATTTCCACCCATCAGGAGTATAAACCATCATATTGACCTTATTCCAGGAGCTAGTTTACCAAACAAAGCAGCTTATAGGTTGACACCTAGAGAGAATGAGGAGGTCAAAAATCAATTCCAGGAGTTGTTGGATAAAGGTTAAGTCAAGGAAAATCTAAGCCCATGCGTAGTATCGACTGTGATAAGTCCAAAGAAAGATGGGGGATGGAGAATGTGTATAGATTCCTGAGCCATCAACAAGATAGCCATTAGGTATAGATTTCCTTTACCGAGGATGGATGATTTGATGGATTGTTTGAGTGGAGCAAGCTATTTTTCTAATATAGACTTGAAAATTGGATATCGTCAAATAAGGATGAGAGAGGGAGATGAATGGAAAACAACATTCAAGACAAATGAAGGATTGTTTGAATGGCTGGTCATGTTGTTTGGGTTGAAAAATGCACCAAGCACATTTATGAGGTTAATGAATGAAGTGTTAAAAGAATTCATAGGCAAGTTTTTCATAGTATATCTGGATGACATACTAATCTTCAGTAAGACGAAGGGAGAACACTTAAGACATTTGACATCAGTGATGGAAAAGTTGCAGCAAGAGAAGTTGCTGATAAATCTGAAGAAAAGTTCTTTTATGAAGAAGGAAATCATATATTTGAGTTTTGTGATCTCTTCAAATGAATTGAAAATGGATCCGGAAAAGGTAAGAGCAATCAAAGAATGGCCATCACCAAGTAGCATATTTTAGGTAAGAAGTTTTCATGGGTTAGCAATCTTTTATAGAAAGTTTATCAGAAATTTCAGTGGTATATGTGCACCCATGTTGGACACTGTGAAGAAGAAACACAAGTCTTTTAAATGGATAGAGGAGGGTGAAAAAGGTTTCAAAGTGTTGAAGAAGAAAATCACAGAACAACCAATTCTGGTCTTGCTAGACTTTGGAAAAACATTTCAGGTGAGATGTAATGCAAGTGGATTAGCTATTGGAGCAGTCTTGAGTCACGATAATAGACCAATTGCTTATTTCAGTGAGAAACTAAATGACGCCAAGAAGAATTATTCCACATATGACAAAGAATTTTATGCAGTGATTCAAGCTTTGAAGAAGTGGAGACACTATCTAATTCCTAAATAATTTGTCTTGTATAGTGATAACCAAGCTTTGCAATTTATTACTAGGCAAGAAAAGTTGAATAAAAAACATGCAAAATGGGTAGAATTTATGCAAAATTTTACTTTTGTTATCAAACATATCGTTGGAACTGCTAACAAAGTTGCAGATGATTTGAGTAGGAGGAGTTTGATTGTACATGGATTCCAAGTGGAGACCTTAGGGTTTCAACACCTCAAAGAGATGTATAAAGAATATGTGGATTTTAACGAAGCTTATGAGGCATACAAGAATCCTTTAATGGGAGACAGAAGCTTTTGGACTGAATATTTGATCCAGGATGGATTATTGTTCAATGGAAGCTAATTGTGCATACCAAAATGCTCAATGAGAGATAACCTACTGAAAGAGAAACACGACGGAGGTTTAGCTAGACATTTTGGTCACGATAGGACATTTGCACAGCTATTGAGTAATTCGTATTATTGGTTGAGCATGAGAGCATAGGTGAAAAAGTTTGTGAACAAATGCAGAATTTTCCAGCATGCAAAAGGAAGACAACAGAAAACTGGTTTGTATTAGCCATTACCAATTCCAGAAAGGTCATGGGATGCAATCAGTCTGGATTTTGTTTCGGGATTGCCTAGAACTCAAAAAGGGAGCGCTTCCATATTTTTTCTAGTGGACAAATTTTCAAAAATGGCACATTTCATACCATGCCAGAAGACAAATGATGCTACACACATAGCTAATTTGTTTTTCAGAGAGGTAGTAAGACTACATGGATTTCGAGGAGCATAGTCTCAGACAGGGACACCAAATTTGTAGGACACTTTTAGAGGACTCTATGGAAGAGGCTAGGGACGAACTTGTCCTTTAGTTCATCATATCACCTTCAGACAGATGGACAGACTAAAGTAGTAAACATGAGTCTTAAAAACTTGTTAAGAATTTTAGTCACTGAGCAAGGTCGACAATGGGTTCAGATTCTGGCATAGCCAGAATTTGCATTCAACAATTTAGTGAATAGGAGCATAGGAAAAAGTCCATTTAAAATTGTGTATGGTATACAACCAAGAGGGATTACAGAGTTGAGAGATCTAAATCAAGATGAGTTCATAAGTGATGGAGCAAAGGATTTCGCAACAGAAATGCAGAAACTCCATGACAGAGTCAGAGAGCAGCTATAAGACAACAGCCAGAAATACAAGAGCAGAGTTGATCAAAAGAGTAGAGAAGTTCAATTCGAAGTTGGAGATGAAGTTTTAGCTCATTTGAGAAAATAAAGGTTTCCAAGGGGAACATATAACAAATTGAAGATGAAGAAGATAGGACCATGAAGGATTCTTAGAAAATTCACAGCCAATGCTTATGAAATTGAGTTTCCAAACAATGTTGGGATATCGCCAATATTCAATGTTGCAAATATGTATCCTTACAGGAGAGATGAGGCAGGACAATCAAATGATCAGAAAGAAATTCAGTGGGAAGAGAAATTGCCGACAACAGAAAAACCTCAGATGGAAAAAATTATTGAACAGAGGGATGGAAAGAAAACCAGGAGGAAGACATATTCTGAATACTTAGTGAAGTGGAAATATCATCCAATGGAAGATGCCAGTTGGGTTACAAAACTTGATATTTTGAAGCATGGAAAAATAGTGCAGGAGCTCATGGATAGGATTCCATGAAAATTTTAACCAGAGGAGTATGATGCAAGAGCGTTGCCTTCCAAGTCAACAATGCACATGTGGAGGCTAACGAATGACATCTCAGCAGGATCGAGTTTCAAATCAAACATTTATTTTAGAGATAAATCGGTTGTTGGGATATTTTGTAAACAACATTTTAAAATTGTAACTTGTTTGTAAAGTCGTGAAGGACTATAAGAGATTGTAGATATGGAGTGTTGACTCTATCTCGCAATAACTGGTAGTTATTGTAATAGGACAAAGTAGGTAACATCTTTGAGTTTGATAGGATAGATTTCGGACAGGATGAGAGAGCGCATGGAGCCAGTCCTTAGATAGTTTTTTAATTTTGTGTTGTAACAAATAGACCGAGTAGAAATAATGAGATAGAGATCAGTAGAGAATAGTAGAGTAGAAGAAAGACTATGTAATTTGTTTTCATGAATGAATAGAATAGATTGAATTGTCCCAAATCCTTGGATTGTGTTCATTTAACATGTGATTCAATGACTGTGATATTATGTGTATTTGGTTATTTTCATTTTCATTCATGTATGATTGTTCGAGAGGTTGACTATGTGAGTTCGTGACGAAATTGAATGAGTTTCAATTGTTTCTCTTCTGACACTCGTATGCAAGTTGTGCATCTCGAATGCAAGGAGTGCGTCGATTGAGTCTCGGAGTGACTCAGAGAAGTTCATAGAGAACAAAGGAAACTTACACCAGGTGCAAGGTGTGCACAGCGTCAAGGAGCGACCAAGCTTCGAAGAACCATCGTAGAGGAACGCCAGGTGGGCGAGAAGAATTTATTTTTAAGAAATCCTTCGATCCGAGTTATCAAAATCCCAAGAACGCAAGGTGTGTGTGGGGAATCAAAATCCTTTTAAGGACGAAGCTCAGAAGGGATAAAACTTTTCATAAGTTTTGGCAAGATCCCAGAGTCAGACTCATGGAAAGAACAAAGGTTCGAACCCTTTGAAGATTGATAAATCTTCCAAGGGGGGAGATATCAGAAGCTCAGGAGGAGGAACAACTGTGATCGTTGGATTGTAGTGAAGAGGATCGACAGTCATTGGACCAGAGGAAGTTGAAAGAGCCTTAGAACTTCACAGCACCGAGGAGAGAGAACCTATTGGGGATGAACTTTGAGGTTTCCTAAGTCCAAAGAGTGGAAACCCCGAAGTAGAATCTTAGTCATCCGATCACATGAACATATTTGAGCCATCAGATTGTTTGGGGCAAGGATCAAGCGTCGGATCGTCATAAAGGATTTGGATCGTTAGATATTGTGGAGTCTGGGAGGAAGCAAGTTTGAAACTTGAAACACCCGAAGCGTGGAGAGCCAAAGGACCGAAGAAAATATGGATCGTTGATCCAGGAGGATACATGTCGATAGGTCGAAAGATCTAGAGGAAGGCAGAGGTTGAAGCATTGAAACATCTGAAGCCCGAATACCTAAAGCGACAAGAGTTGTTGATATGTGAGGAGACACTTGGCAGTATATCTCGAGCTCCGGGAGAGTTGAAGTGGGTTTTTTAGTTGAGAAATGAGATCGCCAGAGTGCAAAGACCCAAAGTAAGATCTAGACTGTGAGATCTAAGGGAGATGTGGCGCGAATCCATGAACTCTAGGTAAAGTCCCGAAGTGATTTGTAGCTGCCAGATCTAAGAGGGACATGGCATAGACCCATGCATTCTAGGTAAAGTCCCGAATTAATCCTTGATCGTTGGATCAGGAGCATGCGCGTCAGGGGATGACAGCCTTAGGATAAAAGTGATTGGGAAAAGGCAAATTTTGAGATTTGAAATCTCATAAGTCTGAAGACCCAGAGAAGATCTCGACCGTCAATCGAGAAGAGGGTTGTTGGATCGTTGATCCGAGTTGAACGGTCAAACACCCGAAGTGAAGGTAGGGTTGTCGATTGGAAGGATAGGTGTATATAGATCGCTAGTTCCGGAGAATTGACATACAGAAGGAAGTTGGGTTTGAGATTTGGAATTCTCGAAGTCTGGAATTGTGAAGAGATATCGACCATTTATTCAAAAGAAGCAAATCTGGTCTGTAGATTCAAAGGGTGAATATATGATCAACAATTTAGACGTTATCATCAAGATCGTGAGATCGACGATCCCATAGTATTGCGGGGACAGAAATTGCGAGGAGTTTAAGATATCAAGGGTGATCTGAAATCAGATCTAGAAGCTTGATAGGGCTTGAAAAATGCTCAAAAATGAAAGTGCTCGAAATCCAACGAAACTAGTGCCATTGTGTCTGTCTCGTCTTCCTTCTTCTGGTGGTATATTTACTTTGTCAAATGGGCTCCGTATGGAGAAGATATCGCATTCTGTCCGAAAAGTCAAACAGGCAAAAAAAATTGTGGACTGTGCAGTCCGTACGGACGCTGACGTGGCATGTTCGTACGCTAACGTGGCA
The DNA here is from genome assembly GCA_000966675.3 of Picea glauca. Classification (NCBI taxonomy): domain Eukaryota; kingdom Viridiplantae; phylum Streptophyta; class Pinopsida; order Pinales; family Pinaceae; genus Picea; species Picea glauca. Next base: position 111,850 of record JZKD02S2201486.1, read on the forward strand.
TGTCTATACACTGACGTGACAGGTCCATACAGGAGACACGTGGCAGCCTCGGGTAGTGACACGTGGCAGGCAGATTTGGACATTTGGGCCTACAGTTGGACCTATCCCAAGGTGACACGTGTCACCACTATAAGAGTGACACGTGGCACAGGATGACTTTAGCAGCTTACGTGTCGGATGACATGGCAGTACGGCATGTGATGACATGGCAGAGTCTGGTTGGCAGTTGGAAGCGAATGATATCTCGACACGTGGCATTTAATTGGCAAGTGATTGGGTGCCATGTGGCCCAATCATGGGATGCCACGTGGCACCTCAGTAATGGTCTATATGGTTTGTGTCAAAATTTTATAGAGTTCGGGGGAGTCGAACCCCGTACCTCCCCCACCGGCTACGCCTTCGCAACGATCGTCTGACCAACGGACCACTGGGTGCTACTTGTAATATGTACAGGTTTAAAATTATTTAAATTCAAACTATGTGTTGCATGGCGGGGGGTCGGGTCGGGGCTTAGCCCTGACCCACGGTTTTACACTTTGAACATATGACCATTGTTCTATATGCCATGCGTGTGGATTTTTTGTATATTAATCGACAGTCCTATATGCAAATCCCATATGACCAATATGTATATTCATATGGAGTGTGGGTTTTTATATATGTGTTGCCACGGTTATATGGTTATACATGTGACCGTATACATATGCGCGTGGGGTTTACATTTGGTTATGGTTTTAAAACGGTTGAACGACCCGCCACATGTTTCATTGTTATTTGGCATTGAAATGGTTAACCCTTTGTACAAATGTGCCAGGTCGTATGGACCCCCATGTGCCCATGGTTTTGGCAGTTAGGGGCTGGCGTGCCCATAACTGTTCGACAGTTTGCACCGTTGGCGCGGTTGAGCCCGGTGCCAGGTTTTTGCGCTTAAATAAGCATGTGTGCCAGGTTCATTAAAAAAGGGTGCGTTTTGTAGAACCTGTGACAGCAAGCTTGAAGGGGAAAACTTCCAGGAGGCATAACTTCTTCGTTTTTCGACCGATTGAGGTGCCGAAAGAGCCCAGATAGGGGTTTTTGGACACTATTAAGCCATTGGAGTAGTCAGAGTAGAGTTATACTGGAGGGAAATCAAGCTAAAGCCATTTTGATGCAGAGAAGCTTTTGAGGAGGAGACGCTGTTGGATCATTTCTGGGAGCTCCAGACGTCCATTTTGCGTGCTGTTTTGTTTGCATGGTTCTAGAGATCTAGAAGAACATGACCAGATCATTCTTGTATCCATTTGGCATTGCAGTGATGTACTTTTGATCATTTGAACAGAAATAAAGAAGCTTCCCCCACAGAGAAAAGGCCCGGAGACGTAGGCAAAGATGTGCCGAACTCCGTTATCAATTTGCGTGTTATGGTTTGCTGTCTTTTATTGTATTTTAGATATGCACATATGTATATGGCTATTATAATTCCTCTTCTTTCCTCATGCTCTACTAATTTTTCCCAAATGGTTAATTAACGCATGCAAAATTAAAACTCAACCATAAGTCATTAAAAGATCCTACGAATCAAGTGGTATCAGAGCTAGTTGACGTTTGGATTTGAGTTGCATGTTGACCAGGGAAAAGCTACATCATGGTGAAGGCGAGCTTGTTGTAGAGAATCCATTAATTGGATTGAGAAAAAGAGCTTCTCACAGCGAGAAGATGGCATCGGAAGAAGGGATTTCTCAAGATGAGAAAGAGTTCTGGAAAAAATTCCTTGCTATGTCGGAGATGGTGAAAGTCTTGTACGAAGATTACTTGGAACGGAAGCGACCAGTTTTGGGTGATTCTTCAAAGGGAAAAAGTGAAGAGGAAGAGGAC
>JZKD02S2201486.1:119017-132078 GCA_000966675.3 Picea glauca
TAGGAGGTATAATTACAACTAATGGATTAAAGCCGACATAAATAAAATAACATTACTAATGTAATATGCCCCAATTAAGGGGTAATGAGCCACTATTTAGGGCTTAAAATGCCCCTCCCCTTGATACAAGTGTTGTTCACAATGCTTGAGTAACTCTGGATGCTTCTGTATAAAATACTCATCTTCCGAAGTGGAGTCTTCAACCAGTAGTTTCCTCCATTTAATGAGATACTCTGAAATGGATCTATTCTTCAACTAGTGAATTCTTGTGTCAGTGATGGCTTCAGGCTCTAATATGATTTTTCCTTCCTCGTCAAGTTCTGGAAATATAGTTTGAACTGGGATCTTGTCACTTATAACCCTCTTTAAGCATGAAACATGGAAAACTAGGGGTACTCGTAAAGATGCAGGCAACTCCAATTTGTATGCCATAGTACCAATCTTTTGTAACACCTTATAAGGGCCATAGTACTTTCGTGATAATTTCTTATCCTTCTCGGATTGCTTGAGGGATATCTGTTTGTATGGTTGTAGTCTTAGAAACACCCAATCCCCTACTTCAAAACTTATTTCACTACGATGTTGATCTGCTTGTTGTTTCATGCGATTTTGTGCCATGGTCAGGTTGTCCTTTAATATTTGGAAAACTTGTTGTTGATGCTTGATGTGATCTTCCAGTGCCTGAACCTTAGATTTTTATTTTAGATAAGAAGTGATGGAAGGAGGGTGGTATCCATAGAGTACCATAAATGGTGTCATTTTTGTTGCAGTATGAAAGGAAGTGTTATACCACCATTCTACCAAGGGTAACCATTTGAACCATTGTGTTTGTTTATCAGAGACAAAGCAACGAAGGTCGCCTTACAGAAATTTGTTCACTATCTCGGTTTTTCCATCAGATTGAGGATGATACGATGAGCTATGAGCCAATTGAGTACCCAAACAAGAAAATAATCCTGTCCAAAAATGTCCAGTGAAGATGGGATCCTTGTCACTTACAATAATATTTGGGCTGCCATGTAGCTTTTGAACTGTCTCCATGAATGTGGTGGCAATTGTACTGGCTTTGAAGGGATGAGAGAGTGCACAAAAGTGTGCGTGCTTGGTCAGTCTATCAACAATAACCATGATGACACTCTTTCCTTCAGACTTTGGTAACCCTGTGATGAAATCCATGGAAACCTCCTCCCAGCGCCGACTTTGTTACACATCAAAATTACTCATTATGACAATGACCTAGTGTCATCGTTATCAATATTACAAGTGTTGCATTTTGGTCACAAGTGTCGCAAATGTCAGAAAAATCATACTACCATACTGTCTATGTCGTGCCTATAACGACATCGAAAGGACACTTGAAACACCTCAAACAACTGATTTGGAAGAAGAAGGAATGAGTTAACAAAGTTTATAAACCTTTTGCCATTGGAAAAGTCACTCAAAAGACTTTTTTGGAGGGGAGCGCTCCCCTATACACTGACAGGGAGCGTTGGCACTCTGTGCACCCCTTTAGGGGAGTGCTATAGCACTCTGGTGCCCCTTTTGGGGAAGCACTGCCTTTTCTGGGTAAATTTTGGGTTTGTTGAGGTAAATCAGGGAGGAATCCCTCAATCCCTGAAAGTGGTTGGATTCAAATAGATAGTCAAAGCATGATCTTAGGAAAGATCCTCAACTGAAGGAGGAGAATCCTCAACTTATCCCAAAGATCTCTCAAGTGGTTAGGCCTCTCCAAGCCTATATAAGGAGGCCTTCTCATGGTGAAAATGGGAGATGGAAAGAATTGTGAAGCATCTAACTTATGATCTCATGAGGAAGATGTCATTTGGAACATCAACATTCTGTTTGTGGATTGTTTAAGCAAGGGTTTGGACAAGGAGAGCTTGGTGAAGTTGTTGCACTACATCCATGGTTGTAAGTAACACTTTGTTCTCATCAATATAATCAATGATTGGCCTATTTCTTTCAAACTTGTACTTGTTCCATATAAGTTTGTTTGCAGTAGATGGATCTATGTTTTAGCTAATCTCAGTAGAGTAGGAAGTCATTTGTACTTTTGTTTGTCTTGCAGGATCTACCAAGGAGCTCAAGATCTAAGCACATCCTGGACCTTGCAGGGACAAACGACGTTCATAAGGTACATGCTTTCCTCCTCTTTTTTTCATCATCTTGATTAGATCTAAAAGGAAGTCAGTGTCCATGTTAAGAACCTTTTGTCTTAGAGTTAAGAATCTAGCTCTCAAGAGGAGGTCTACCTGTCTGCAGGGAGATTTTCCTACAACAGAAATTGGCGATCATACTGGGGATCGAAGCGAATCTTTCAGTTTTGGTTTTCCTCATAGACCTTGTCTTACCCTTCATTCTTTTTAGACCTTGTTCACCCTATATGTCTGATTGAATATGCTGATTGGACCCTTATTCCATCACATCCATTGTGATTGACAAATTTTGACTGAGTTTTGTTTTTTTTTGACAATTTTCTGGGTCTTAAGACACCAGCGCTCCCCTACATATGTTATCAGAGCGTTGGCGCCCCTTGTTGGCTTTGTACAGAGTGTTATAACACTCTGGTTCCCCTTACACCATAGCACTGCATTTTCCTCTGCAAAAAAACTTCTAGGGTTGTGTTTTCTGAAATCCAATTTTTGCATTTACCCTTGCTCAACTTCTTTGTGCTTCAATATATCTTCCTATTGACCTTTGACACTCTGCTTTATGAGAAATAAGCACTTTGTTGTTTATATTTTTTGACCTTCTTCCTTATTTTGAGTTTTTCCTTCTGTTGATAACTTGGAATCAATCCACTGCTTTCTTCTCTCTTATTTGACTAAGTGAAAACTGTGGTGAAGAACATCAAAAATCTTTGAATCATCTGATTTGGTTCTTTGAGGTCATTTTTCTTCGCATCTTTCTTTTGTGTGAAATTTTTTATTTTCTTTGTTATCTTTTGTTTTCTTTTTGCTTCTTGTTTAAATCATAGCAAGAGGGTGTGTTGTTTGTGCGAAATCTACTTATGCTTGTCCGAATCTTCTTGATCTAAAAGGTTAGTTGGCAGGAGAAGTTTTTGCATTGAATTAATCATCATTCGCCTACAAACAAAAAAGATGCATCTTAGTGATTGGTTTTCATATTAGAAGGTATTTCTGAAATTTTTTAGCATTACATTGAATTTGATTGAGAACAAATTGATTGAGGACATTCCATATTAGTGTTTGATAGTGAAAACAACTCTTTCTCTCTCCCTTAAATAGGCATTCATTGAAAAGAAACGATTGATTATCATCTCTTATGCATTTTTTTGGGAATTGAGTCATCATTCCATCAGTTTCACTTTCATACACCCTTTGAGTAAACAACAACCGTAAAATGAACGCTAATTTAAAAATTATCTAGAACATTTTTATTTTTAGGATCTTCCACCAACATTAGACTAGGATTAGCACTTTGGATTAGGTTGTGAGTACAACTCTCCAAAGTTTTCAAAACAAACATTAGCATCCTGAGCTAGGGAGAGTCAAATCCAATTGTTGTATAGGTTTTTTGGGATCCCCCTCTCACATAGGGGTTACACACGAGGTCGAATTCGGGCTAGTTACGGAGATTATCCCTCCATGGTTCAACTGTTTGTAGTAGTCGGATCGTATATTGGGGGTCACTTGAAGGTATACCCACGATTATGTGTGGGAGCCTCTCAGGTTGATTTTGGACTTGTTATCCTTCCCATACGTTCGGATCGCATTGTCGATTGTACCCGCCCAGGGACTAACTACGAATTGGTGTCTTTAGTTGCCATAATCTTTAGGTACTTACACAAGGTGATAGTGAAGGGAATTCTCACTGTACCTGGAACAGACATTGGTCAAACTCACTAGGGCTCCTTGGAGGGTAAATCCACAATTACTGCGTGGAATCTTGCACCAAGGTGAAAGTCTGTTAAGCAGGTTGCCATTGTAACTATTCCACCATATCCTAGCCCCTTCTTGACTTGATCACACGACATTGGATTTCATCACCAACTAGCACGATCATCGAGAGAAGTTTTGTTTGCTTGGTTGATTCCTAGATTTTATTAGCATATGTTGTTTCTTTTTGTTAGTTGGCCCTAGATTTTCAGTGTGTTCTATTATTCTCCAAAATTGAGCTTGTAGACGATAAAGGTCTGTGCTGATCACGTAGGATTAAAGGGCTGCCTCCATAAGGCTATCAACCCTTACCTCCTAACCCTCCAGAAGACAACTACCGTGGAGAGGTAGACAATCAATATGACGTTGTAAGTGTTATTGCTCCTCCATTAGATAACTCAGAAGGTGCTTTGGTTACGGTTGAACATCCCACTCTTCACACTACATCTGTGTTGGTAACCCCTCTCGAACCACTTTTGCTTCGTTTAGACTCCATTGGGAACATCATAGATGAAGAGGTCCCACGATTACCAGAGAGAACTTTTACCGCAAAATATATGGGATCCATAGAACCAACCTTTGGTGATGAGTATAGGACTCTTGTTCGTCCTAGCACTACAGTAGATACACATCCCACACCTAATCATTCTGTATGGAGAAATTCATCGGTACGCGATATCTATGAACATTTTGAATCCTTTCGACAACCCTTTCATCCTCATGAACCTCTTGGTGAAACAAGACCATCCGGTCAAACCATGAATCACCAAGTCGATCAGGTCATTAACCCTACTGTTACGTCAGCACAATTCCATCCTAATACTGGACTCATCACCTCTACTCATCTCCAAAGAACTTCAATCCCTACCCCCGTTGTTACAATCTTTTACTCTACAGCTCCACATGTTCCACGTGATCCTGCTGGGACATATTTTCACCCGAGAATGCATACCCCTGCCAGCCAAACACAACCAGTTGGAGGGAAACCACCATCTAATGAACCATTCCCTCCTGGAGGACTACCATTATATGGAGGGCCTAACCCTCCTGGGGGACAACCCCCTTTTCATGCTCCTCTTGGAGGGCAACCTTCGTTTTCCAGTCATACCCCGATAGTTAATCCACTGTTGGCAGGGGGGCAACCTTCGTTTGCTGGAAACCCTTCACAATCCTGAGGAATATTTTTAAGAGGCACTTTTATTCAACCCCACGTTGGGGGACACTCGTCTCATAACCCACTAGGAGGAGTATCAAATCTTGTTCCTTCCGAAACATCTTACGAACAACCTTATCCGAGCAGCATCCCAAACACCACTTGGAGTTCTCTGGGACAACATCCTTATCCTTTTCATGGGTCTAATGTGTATCCACCTCCGGGATCTACTCCTTACCATCCTCAAAGGAAAAATGTTTATCCTCCTTATGGGAAAGCAAATCACCCGGCCTATAATGCTCAGAACCCACTGGGTTATGAAAATGTTTTTCATCCATCATCGAATCCTACTTATCCTGGCCAACAATAACCGTATGTAGGAGGACCTACTCGTTACAACTATCTGCCTAACCCAGTTTATGGTCCTACTGGTGTTCCTATGCCACACCAGTATCATCCACAAATTAACCGACAACTACCTTTCCTTGTGACTCTAGATCTCCCAGACTTGTCTCGGTTAACTAATGATCCTATTTTTCATTCACCGGTTTGGCCAGTCATTCTAGATAAACTTCCTTCTGATATTCCGAAATTTGATGGAAAATCTGGTAAATATCCAAACAACCATGTGATGACTTTCCATTTTTGGTGCTCATCAAAATCCCTAATGGATGATTTTGTACATTTGCGTCTTTCCCAGCAAACACTTATAGGCTTGGCAGCAAAGTGGTATATTGAACTACCACATGCTTCTTTTCATAATTTCAATTCCCTTGCCATGTTTTTCCTCACGCACTTTCAACTACCTATTCGCTATGAGATGGGTACTGAACTCTTGACCTCCCTTCGTCAAACTGACTCCATGCATATCTCTGACCATATTCATGAGTGGAGACAATGACAAAGGATGATCAAGGTAATCATTCCTGACATATTATTGGCGGAATGGTTTACTAAATCACTTTTACCCCCGATCACTCACGATGTCGCTATGGGTGGAGCGGTCACTGAGGAAGAAGACATTGCTCGGGCTCAGTACTTAGATTTGGTTTATTCACAATTTGTTACTTTGTATGATTTGCTTCCGAATTCTTCTTGAGCTAATACCGATGCATCTAATTCGTCATCCTCGTCTCATGCGGATGGCGTTATCAGTTCCGTCAACACTCAATCTACTTTCCAATCAACCACACTCTCCTCTACCTCCCCCCAACCTTAGATATTTGAGGTGAATGCAATTCAATCTGCCCCTTCACAACAATCCAAAGGTAAGAAGAAGACAAAGAATAAATCAAAAAATACCAATAACAATGAACAACCAAAAAATCAAGCTCAAACACCTGCTACCGAAAAGAAACCACAAAGGAAATTGAAATTCCCGTGTATCATTTGTGGTGATGATCACTGCACTCAAGACTGTCCACATCGCAATGAAGTGGCCAAAATTTTCCAAGGAAATTCACAACCTGCTGTGCTTACTCAGCCTTTTCCACAGCATCAATCCATGGTTGCTCAAACCCCTTCTCTTGGGGGTAGTTCTAGCCATCCTCATGATGAGGCCTCATCGAGTGCACATATTTATATGTTTAATGGGATTAATTTGACCACTCTCTCTAAGACATATGACACACCAGGTAACCCTGACAAAAGAAAAGACACTAATGGTATCGGTACTTTACCGGATCCATCACCATCCTCTGTTAGTCCTCCATCGGTTTATCCTCCATTTGGACCACTTCAGATTGAGAAACCCACGTTCGAATCTGTCTTACGCCCTCCTAAGAGCACTATACGTAAAGCTACCTTTAATCCTAGTTCACGTGCCGCCCATAACTACAACATTGTTGAAGATTTAGCTCAAGCACCATGTGCTATGTCCGCGTTAGAAGTTCTACAACATTGCCCTAGTCAACGTAGAACGCTCTTGGCTGGTATTGGTGCTATTGATCCCGAGTCGTCCAACCATATCATGTTTAACCTGGACAATTATGCATCTCGACTCTCCCACCAACTTTCTTTCCAAGTTGATGTTGTTGTTCACAATCAATAAATACACCGAACTATTCTGGATGAGGGAGCCTCAACTTGTGTCATGTCTTTATCATGTTGGAAAGGTTTTAAATCACCCACCCTCAACAAATCCCCAATGATGTTACGCACCTTTGATGGGCGAGGTTTTCATCCCCATGGGATTTTACAATCCCTGCCCATCCATTTGGGTGGTAAAACTGTTACTGTTGATGTCGAGGTGGTCGATACTCCCATCGATTACAACTTGTTAGTTGGAAGAAGTTGGTTTTATGCTATGACTATTGTTGCCTCGTTGGTTTTTCTATGTGTACAATTTCCTCATCAGGGAAAAATTGTCACTGTTGATCAGTTGGATTTTTGCACGACCGACGCTCGCACTCCCGCTACCAACAATATTCCTTTCTTGGGAGACCACAAGATAACGTATGAAAGCATTGGTGTTGGCTTACAGAAATATTATAGCCTCATGGGTACCTTCCCTACACCACTTCCACCAACTACACATCATATTGCCACTGTCGATATTATTTCGACCATTCTTATCAATCTTTGGAATCATCTAACCCTTGGAATTCGATGCACTAAGTGACACTGTGCCACTTAGTTCAGCCGAAACATCATATGTTTCTATCCAATCCGATTCTCCCTCTTCGACTGACCAATATCTATTGGCACCCGACAATCATTGGATGCCACCACAATTAAGTTCCTTGTCGTCTACGATCGACTACATTTACCCAATTTTTCCTTCTGATGTATCTCTTCTGGAAATGCTTCGCATTGAAAAGTTACCTTGGGATAATAACCATCACCGATCCTCTTTTCTTCCCCCTCGTAAAGAAATTCGGGAAAATATCCCGTCTATCTCCCCTCCTGATGTTGATTTTCCATCATCTCCCATGTTTTCAACTTCTGATGATTTGGATCCGGCAGTGAACACGGTGATCTCTTCGGTAGGGCTGTTGGAGCCTAATCCCCTTACCCCTATCATGACCCTCGACATGTGTTCCTTCCAGAGTCATTATCTTCCATCCAGAGAAGATATCTTGGAAGCCATGACCAAGTTTTGTCCCTTGACATGGTATCCTTCTAGAGCGTTATCATCTTGGAAGCCATGATCACAAAGAAGCTACGTGCATAGTTTCTCTTCTCTATAGAAAGCTCATTAAAAAATGAAATAGAGGCTTTGAGCATAGTTTTCCTCTCTGTCGCAAAATCGTTAAAAAATGAAACAACTATTTGGGGATCGAACCTGGAACCCCGAGCATAGTTATTTTTCTATGTCAAGCTCGTTAAAAAATGAAATAGTCACCTCTCTTGAACCTTCTTTGCATCCACCCTTCTCCTTTTTCTCATCTCGTAGAGAAATTGGTGAAAACCTCACAGTGGGTGCATGAACTGAAGCTTGGAGGGCATGTCTCCAGCCTTTGATGATCATTTTGGAGTTACGCCACTAGCTTTCAAGCTGGGGGCATCTCGAGCTTAGTCTTTGTTCTTTCTCGAACTCGTAAATCCATGAGAATGCAACTGGGTAAAATTTTATCTCTTTTTCGAACCTGTATGTATATACGAAAAAGGAACCCCCTAGAGTCTTATTTAAGCTCTTTTCAAACTCTCTAAACGTGAAAATATTATCGAGTGACCTTGCTTCCTTTCACACTCGTTAAAAGGTTTGAAAGGGCGTCTTTCGAGTGTTATTTTATCTCTTTTTTGGCCTCGTGAGACTAACATTGAGAAAAAGGACCACATTGAAGTCATCTTTAAGTCATTTCCAGACTCTCTAAATACGAAAAACCACCGAGTTTACCTTCTTTGGACTCGTTAAACAATTATACACTGAAGGGACCATATGGGACCGAACTCTTACTTCTTCCAGTTCGTTAAACAAAGGAAGAGGAACTTACCGAAGGTGAGTTATATCGAGCATGTGTTACCCTCCTTGAGCTCGTTAAATTAAAAAGAGGTACTCGTCTACCTGGATGGGGGAAAAAAATGAAGGAAGCAAGACAAACAGTTTTTTAGAACATTACTAGTAACTCTTAGATTTTCCCTTGAACACGACATTTTGTCTTTGCGCACATATTAATCCACTGAACCTCTGCACTAAACGAATCCTCTGAGTTTTTCTTACTCCTTTGGGTCACCCGACGAAAGTCACAGTATCCACTGCATCATCGTGTTTTGGTCCATGTCATGTTTCTGCTGTGGTGCCTTAGTGTTCAAGGGAAGTATCCACCTCGAGACTCATCCATCGCAAATATCTTATCTCAATACTCTTGTCAGTCCATGTTCATTTGATCTACCAATTTACATCTCTGTGTCAATTTTGTGTCGTTGATGGGGGATACATCAAGGCCCTCCTGTGACGAGTCTATTCCTGTTGACTTCAACACATTATACAAGAACTAGACATAGAAACCAGTTAGTACCTTGGGACCTGCATGCCTTAATGGTAGGCCTCCTTGTGTCCGACAGTGGGTTAACATAATTGACCTCTGATCGAATGATTCCACGGATGTTCGACTTCATCTCCTCCATTCACATTCGTTGGAATGTTCTAAGTACCTTGGGAATCATTGACATCCATGGTGATCTACCTTGCGCTTGTTAACGGTTCACCTCACTGACCGGTAATCAAGTGGTTTCCGCCATGTTCAACATCAAAACATCTATTCGCATCGTTATATTCGTACTACATCGGAATCGGTAAGAAGACCTTGGGTTGAGTTGTCACTCTTGTATGTACTTTTCCCAAGTTGCGATGAAGGTTTATTTGAACATTGACACATATATTGTTACATAGATCCACTTTGTATTGGTCGTGGCTATGTCTTGTCATCTCGTAGCTCCACTATGTATTCTTCGTGGTTGCGACCAGTTCAGGTCATGCCAATATAGATCCACATTGTATCTTCAGTGGCTATATATCTTTGTCAATATAATTATGGATCCGCAGTGTATTTATGGCAGCCATACCTTGAAAGTCTCTATCACTCAAGCATAGGTATGCCTGCCTTGGGTTGGAAGCATGTATTAACATTTGTTTGATGGTTGTGTGAAGATTATGTCAGGTTCTCTGAGTCCGTACCCTTTCTTGACGGTCTGCAAATCATTTTAGTTATCAGTTCTCGTTTTCTAACTTCATACTTTGGGGGGAAATCTGTTACACATCAAAATTACTCATTACGAAAATGAGCTAGTGTCGTCGTTATCAATATTACAAGTGTCTCATTTTGGTCACAAGTGTCGCAAATGTCAGAAAAACATACTTCCATACTGTCTATTTCGTGCCTATAACGACATCGGAGGGACACTTGAAACACCTCAAACAACTGATTTGGAAGAAGAAGGAATGAGTTAACAAAGTTTATAAACCTTTTTCCATTGAAAAAGTCACTCAAAAGAAATTTTTTGGAGGGGAGTGCTCCCCTATACACTGACAGGGAGCACTGGCACTCTGTGCACCCCTTTAGGGGAGTGCTATAGCACTCTGGTGCCCCTTTTGGGGGAGCACTACCTTTTCTAGGCAAATTTTGGGTTTGTTGAGGTAAATCAGGGAGGAATCCCTCAATTCTTGAAAGTGGTTGGATTCGAATAGATATTCAAAGCATGATCTTAGGAAAGATCCTCAACTGAAGGAGGAGAATCCTCAACTTATCCCAAATATCTCTCAAGTGGTTAGGCCTCTCCAAGCCTATATAAAGAGGCCTTCTCATTGTGAAAAGGGGAGATGGAAAGAATTGTGAAGCATCTAAATTATGATCTCATGAGGAAGATGTCATTTGGAACATCAACATTTTGTGTGTGGACTGTTTAAGCAAAGGTTTGGACAAGGAGAGCTTGGTGAAGCTGTTGCACTACATCCATGGCTGTAAGTAACACTTTGTTCTCATCAATATAATCAATGCTTAGCCTATTTCTTTCAAACTTGTACTTGTTCCATATAAGTTTGTCTGCAGTAGATGGATCTATGTTTTAGCTAATCTCAGTAGAGTAGGAAGTCGTTTGTACTTTTGTTTGTCTTGCAGGATCTACCAAGGAGTTCAAGATCGAAGCACATCCTGGACCTTGCAGGGACAAATGATGTTCATAAGGTACATGCTTTCCTCCTTTTCTTTTGTTCATCAGCTTGATTATATCTAAAAGGAATTCAATGTCCATGCTAAGCACCTTCTGTCTTAGAGTTAAGAGTCTAGCTCTCAAGAGGAGGTCTACCTGTCTGCAGGGAGATTTTCCTACAACAAAGTTGTTCTTTAATATTTGGAGAACTTGTTGTTGATGCTTGATGTGATCTTCCAGTGCTTGAACCTTAGATTTTTCTTTTAGAAAAGAAGTGATGGAAGGAGGGTGGTATTCATAGAGTACCATAAATGGTGTCATTTTTGTTGCAGTGTGAAAGGAAGTTTTATACCACCATTCTACCAAGGGTAACCATTTGAGCCATTGTGTTTGTTTATCAAAGACAAAGAAACGAAGGTAGCCTTACATAAATTTGTTCACTATCTCGGTTTTTCCATCAGACTGAGGATGATAGGATGAGATATGAGCTAATTGAGTACCCAAACAAGAAAATAATCCTGTCCAAAAATGTCCAATGAAGATGGGATCTCTGTCACTTACAAAAATATTTGGGCTGCCATGTAACTTTTGAAATGTCTCCATGAATGCGGTGGCAACTGTATTGGCTTTGAAGGGATGAGAGAGTGCACAAAAGTGTGCGTACTTGGTCAGTCTATCAACAGTAACCAATATGACACTCTTTCCTTCAGACTTCAGTAACCCTGTGATGAAATCCATGGAAACCTCCTCCCAGCGCTGACTTGGGATGGCTAATGGTTGTAAAAGACCTGGGGTCTTAATTGTTTCCACCTTATTTTGTTGGCAAACCAAACATTCTGCCACAAACCTTTGAACATCAATTTTAAGACCATCCCAAAAAAATTCCTTCTTGACCCTATGGTAGGTTTTGAAAAATCACGAGTGCCCTCCTACTGGAGAGGTGTGCAATTTGAATAGTACCTTTTGTTTGAGTTCGGAGTTCTTACATAAATATAAGCGATCTTTGTACCATAGTGAATCATTTTTCCATGTAAATGTATCTGATGTACTGGAATCCTGTTGCAACCTTTGAATGAGAGTCCAAATTTTTCATCATTCTTCCATTCATCCCTTGCTTCTATTATCCAATTGGGTTGGATGATCGAGATAGCACAGAGAAAGGCCTCAACATCTTCATCCTTCCTTGAGAGTGCATTTTCCACAACAATTTTCTTCCATTTTTTATAGACTATTTCAAAATCATAACCCAATATCTTAGTTACCCATTTTTGTTGTTCTTCTAAAGATAGTCTTTGTTCCAAGAAGTATTTAAGACTATCATGACCTGTTTTGACCTGGAAGTACCTACCTATTAGGTAAGGACGTTATTTCTTCAATGCATGTAGTATTTCCATCATTTCCTTCTCATAAATGGGTTTGTGTAAATATTTTCCCTTGAGTGGTTGAATTTCAAAAGCCAGGGGCCTTCCTTCTTGCATTAGGACAACACCAATTCCATTTCCCAAGGCATCACATTCCACAATAAAGGTTTTTGTGAAGTCTGGAGTGGTCAAGACAGGAGCTTTTCACATCACCTCTTTAAGTTGTTCAAAAGCTTTACTTTCCTCTGGAGTCCATGAAAATGAATCCTTCTTAGTTAGTGTCATTAAAGGTGCTACTATTCTTCCATAGTGCCGAGCAAACTTGCAGTAGTAACCTGTCAAACCCAAAACTCCTCTAATATTCTTCAATGTTTTCGGAATCGACCAGTCCATCATGGCCTTAATATTGTTAGGGTCTACCTTGACACCTTCATGAGATACTTTATGACCCAAATAATCTACCTCCTTCACTCCAAAGAAACATTTGGATGGTTTGGCATATAGTTGTTGCTCCTTTAGTAGTTGTAGCACCTTGTCAACATGTCGCACATGATCCTC
>JZKD02S2201486.1:132767-152851 GCA_000966675.3 Picea glauca
GCCCCTTTTTCAATAATTTTTTCATGCCATTAGAGCTTATCACCTTACCGGGTTTCCCTGTGATACCTCTTAACTCAATTTATTTTCCTTCCAATGAAAATTTCATGAAAAGTTGAAAATTAAAAGCCATTATTCCTAATGATTGTAACCATTGGATTCCTAGTACAACATCAGCACCACCCATGGGTATAACAATCATTGGACTATTCATTACATATTCTCCCATAGTAAGATATATCTTATTGCATTTTCCTGAAATTGATAGTTCCTCCATCTGCAATCATTACTTGAAACTCTGGTGCTGGATATACAAATCAATTGAGAGCTTTGGCTAATTTATAGTGAATGAAATTATGAGTATTGCCAGAATCAATTAGGACTATTACCTTTTTTCTTTTTGATATATCCTTCGATCTTGAGGGTTTGAGGAGTGCTAATGCCAGCCAATGCATTACACAATATCGTGGGAGCCAACTCTTCAGATGAAATTGCTTCTACATTTTCATCTTGAGATGGTTCTTGTTCTTCTTCTTCTTCCTCTTCACAATCTATGTAGAATAATTTATTCTCACCACACTTATGTCCCTTACTATACTTGTTTTCACAATTAAAGCATAAACCTTTTGATTTTCTTTCCTCCAATTGTTGAGGTGTAAACCTTGTAGGTTGAGGTGTTTTAGAAGAAGGAGCATTATTCTCTCTATAGATGTTAGGATTATTCCTTCTAGTAGTCATAGCCATATTTTTTCTTTCAACATTTTTTTCCACCCTAAATTCATTCTCCAATGATTTGGGTTCCCAAAGGCGAACCTCATGTTGAATGTTATCCCTTAAAGTTCCTATGAATACATCAATAAAGGGCTCATCTGGAATATTTGTTACATTTATATTCAATCTTTGGAAGTTCTTAATGTGCTCTGTAACTGAACCCTTTTGCTTGAGATTTATCAATGGGCTAAAGAAGGTATTGCTCCTTGTATCCTCATAATGTGCTATCATTTCTTCCGTGAAAATTATCCAAGTGACGAGTGATTTGTGAGAACAAATCCATCGATACCATACAAATTGATTGGGTTCTAAATATAAAGAAGCAATTCGTACCTTTTGTGTACGTGGCACATTATGTAGATCAAAGAATTGCTCCATCTGAAGTATCCATGTGATAGGGTCCTTTCCATCAAACTTCTTCATATCGATCTTAGGAACATGGTTGGTCTTCAACCCAAAGTTGGAGTTTCTCCATTATTGATTCGCCTTCCTTGTTTCCTCGTCATGCATTTCATGGGATACATTTTCACTTTCAGGTATCCTCTCTATTACGAAATTTTCCAATCCTTCCATGATTTCCTTTTTTAAACCATCCATCTTAGTATTTATTGCCTCTAACTTAGCTTCCATCTCTTGTAGTTCATGTTTTGTTATTGTCTTCTTTTGTAAATCATTTATGTCCCTACGCATTTCTTCACCTTCATCAAGATTCCAAGTAGGATTTTCTGGACGCTTCTTTGGTGTAGAAGTCCCCTTTTTTGGTGGCATGTTGGCCAAGTATCACTTTAAACCTTGATTTTGAGGTGGTTCTGCTAGACAATCTTTCTTTTATTGTATCTCCACAATTTCGGCCCTTCTGAGTATGAAATTTTATTTTTTCTAGGTCTCTGATATTTCTTCTCTGCAATGCTAAAGGTATGATCAAAATTGGATGTGCCAAGTGGAATTTAAGGTAACTTCCCCACAAATTGCTGATTTTTTTCCTTTCGAGGAGATGTCACTTGTATAGTGTGCCCTGCACAAAATAATTGATATAAATTTTGAAAATCGTACCAGAACTACTACGTTCTATCCACTACCCAATGCAACTAGTCTCACTCAATTTGGATACTCTAGGAAGAAGTTATGATTGTTTTACCCGGACTACCTGCTTGAAACTAGTCAATAGGACTAGTCAGATACCCTATCTTCCACAGGGTGTATATACAAATTTAAGATGAACTAGAAGATGAAATGTTTACCACAGATACCTTAATAATTTATGTGAATATCCTTTGGAGTTCAAGGTCTGAAACATTATAGAAACAATTTTATAGTGAAAATTCCGCAATGACTCAATTAAGGATGATTCCAGATCCCTGTCTTAGAAAGGTTGTATCTCTGAACGTATAAATCCTGAGGAGATAAAATTTTAACCCAACGTACCTTGATCCATCTACTAAATATCCTCCAACTCATTCCTTCTGAATAGTTGTAGAAAACAAGTTATAGCGAAAATGCCAAGGTGTCTCATATGTAGCAGTGAAACCCCAAGATCTTGAGCTCTGATACCATATGTTAGGAACCAAATATCAATATAGCATAGAAAAACCTCAGAATAAGTACCCAATGCCTTGAAAAAGAGATAAATTCAGATAATAAGGCTCTTCGAGGGGGCAACCTCCTTATGCCCACATAAAATGTTCAATTACAAGATGATTCCAAATGAAAATGTATCCTTGGTATATATAGGAGACTAGGAGGTATAATTACAACTAATGGATTAAATCCGACATAAATAAAATAACATTACTAATGTAATATGCCCCAATTAAGGGGTAATGATCCACTATTTAGGGCTTAACACATGTATGTAAATTTATATGAAAACGAGATAGGCAATTAAAGTTGTATGAAAATGGGATAAGAAATTCACAATAGTATTTTTGAGATTTTAATAAATATTTATAATATTATTTAAATTTTAATATTTTATGCAATGTTATTGGGTTTACTTTAAAATTATTTATTATTGAATTATATTGATGATATCATTTATTGTTTTTTTATAAATTAAAAGTATTAATTCATGTTGTGATGACCTCCTTGGAGACCCAACCGACAGAAACATCAAGGATACTTCGCCTAAACTATGCCTCTTCACCTAGAGAATACACATACTCCATTCTAGGCTACATGGGAATCACACTCCTACTTGATGCAACTCACTTGTTGTTAGAATATTAAGGATTGTGCTCGTTTTACCATTAACAATATCTCTATTGTCACCCAACCATAGGCCGAAGCCACCCTCTGAGCACCTTAACCTTGATAGAGAATCACTCTGGAAGAAAACCATAGGCTAGATAGCCACACAAAGGGTAGCACACCTTTCCCCAAGGATAACGCACCAACAAGAGATGATCAGATAGTCCAAACCCTATCCAAGAGATATTCCAAGCCAAAAGATAACTTCTAGCTGCAGCAGTTGCACCGGCAGCTCTCCTCCAAACCTGCGCACAAAACTGGGCACTACAGTGCGCACAAGTGTTGCTCTGCAATTCTGAGACTGCCTGCTAGAATGAAGACTTGCCTCCTATATTTATAGTAATTCTGGATAACTGTTTGGGCTGACTTCTCATTCTGGGTATCTTTATGTTCGGTATATTATTATTTATTCTGTCCGACTTCTTCTCTTGAAGGCTAATAACCTAATATAAATTATCTTCTTGAGCCGACAAGTCTTCTAGGGTTATTAACCAACTCATTAGGGTTTCTTCTTACTTCTCATAGTATTCTATTCTCGCCAGGTTTACACATGGAGGTAAATACCTACCGCAACTACCATAATATCAACACTCCCTCCTAGATAGGGAGGTATTACAGGTAATGGTCTTGAGCACAAAACATACCATTCACCCAGTAGCATCAACATAGTCATCTAGACTATCTCATGACTAGATCATGAGCATCATCATCACCATCAGTGCCATCATTTGCATCATCTCTTGAAACCATACTCCATCTGAGTAATCAGGCGTGATGCTAGATAAGTCACTCACACCACAGAGTGATACAAGAGACATTCTTCTAATCTGGACATATGTCCTAGAAGAGTATATGTTCTGAACCATTTTTCGTCTAGGAAATCTCTATCCTTTAATCATTTATTTGGCTGATAATCATTTACCAAACTGTTGATAGTCTTCAAGGTAATCAGAACAAAATAGAACACAACTGTGTCTATCCATACTAGTACATAACTACAATCCAGTGGTACACTACCACACCAAGTAGCAAACAAGTACTTGATTAGTAACGTATAGTCACGAACAGTGGAACACATCCACCACAGTAGTATACATCTACTATCATACAGTCTTCATAACAATCATCTGATATCAACCTACACATAAACAATGTTATGATATAAACTGAATCATCTGGGCCAATATTTCACTCACATCTGTGAGATCTTGAAAGTATATCTGCCCTCAGAGTAGAACATCAACGATGGGCTATCTACCTTATTCTTCTCAAACAAGGAAGAATGATTGTTCTAATTTATGAGCCTGGACCATTCCTCACCCTGGGCCATTCCTCCAACACTAAACAAAGTGTAACCTGGAGAGAATGAATCTTTCCTAAGGAATGCCTGTCCCTAATTATTGAGCCTGGACCATTCCCCACCCTGGGCCATTCCTCTAGCACTAAACAAAGTGCAACCTAGAGAGAATGAATACACCCTAAGGAATGACTGTCCGGACCATTTCCTCTATTAACCACAAGAGGAAAATATTGTCTTGTACCAACCTCCAAAACAAACCATTCCTCATGTTAACCACAATGAGAAATCATTGCCCGACGAGGCGATCCAGTCTTCTTGAGTAACCCTCAAGAAGAGAGACTACCCTAGACCACTCCCCATGTTAATCACAATGGGAATTCAATGTCTATGGTACATCAACAATCTGGACCATTTCCCATGTTAACCACAATGGGAAATCGTTGTCCGTCAGAAATCTCAATCCACTTTCTGAACTCGAAAGAATCTGCTCATCTTGGACCGTTCTTCAAACTAAGAAAATGATTTTCCAATAATAATACATCACTGATCCCCCCCAACCTGGGAGTCATCTCTTCCTTTTTAAATAAGGAATTCATCTCCACAAGCTCCAGTTTGAGTATGCAAACTCTTTCATTTTAAACAGAAGATTTTACCAAAATGTCTTCTTATCTGCTCATCTGTCGAGATATGTATTGGAGAACCACTTTCTCCTTTTTGGACTTCATCACAGATAATGTAATGCTTGATTTCAAATGTACTTCGGTATGGAACACTGGTTTATCTCTGTTCAATAAAGTATATCATTGTTGGATTCCTCCTGCTAGCTCACAACATTGTGGCAAGAGTCAAACTGGAACATATCCACGTGGCACTTCTTTTGTCATCATGAGATCTTTGTCATGGATTGCCAATCCATCATCCCGATCTTTTGAGTAATCATTCTGATATAATATCTCTGTTATAGAGAATATTCACCATGCTTTTGATGTGCACTGGAGGTTCTCCACCAAATTATCTTATTCCATATGGACACAAGGGTCTCTTTTTGGTATGCCTCAAAGTCTTGAGGTTGCTCTTCATATGCTCTTTAGTCAATTTCTCTGGAGAACATTCTTTGCATTCATCTGATGTAGAACTCCAACCCATGGATATTGCAGATGATATAATGACTCATGTAGAGGTATGTCTGATTTATTAGAACAAGTAATCATCATAGTCTTCTCCCTCCATCTAGGAGAACCTCTAGTTTTGGATCTTGCAATGCTTGCATATATATATATATATATATATATATATATTGTTCTTCATCACAACTTTCAGTTCCTCTGCTTGATTGATTTTATTGAGTTCATATCAGGTTGGTGATCTTGTGATTCTTAATACAGTGACTGGTTGTTTTGGCTTCTCTTTATTTCTTGGAATCTTCATGGTCTTCCTGATGTTTTTGTTTAGCTCTTGGGTCCATGGAGTTTCTTATAAATTCCATGCCCTAAATATTTCACTTCTTCCCTTCATTATAGAATCATGGATGTGGATGGACAACCAGG
The DNA here is from genome assembly GCA_000966675.3 of Picea glauca. Lineage (NCBI taxonomy): Eukaryota > Viridiplantae > Streptophyta > Pinopsida > Pinales > Pinaceae > Picea > Picea glauca. The sequence continues at coordinate 138,630 of JZKD02S2201486.1, forward strand.
GATACTTTAAGACTTCTCTTCGAAGAAGACTTCTTCTGAGGTTGAACTGAACATGTACTTTCTTTCATGGCCGCTCCCATGGTCATATACTTCATCATCTTCAATGGATCATAGGATTAGCTCCCTCCTAATCCTTGCTTCATGTATGAGTGCATATAATAGGCTCCCTCCATCTAATAGAGTGCACGCTTCCATATGCATCCTTATTGTCTTCTGCAATATATAATCGTCTCCCTTTGTCTAACAGAGTCCACGCTTCCGTCTTATTATCTTCTGCAAAACGTCATAAGTCTTTCTCCAATTTTCTCTTGATTGTTGACTTCTTTCTTCTAGGTTTCTTCAAGATTGATTCTGATTTTTGCTTATCTTGTAATAGATTCCACAAGATTTGTTTGATATATTTCATCCTTTCTTGTATAGTGATAGCAATCCTTATCTTGTTGTTCTTCCATAGATATAGTTCTTCTTGGAACATATTATCTTTTAAGAGATAAATATACAAGATATCTACAGATACTTATGCAAACAAGATATGTACAAGAGCTAAGCAGAGTATTGCTACCTTCAGAAGAAGAAGTCTCTTACATCCTGCTTAGTCTTCTTTGTGGGTTCCTTCTCTTCATCAATTGATGCTTCGTGTTTCTCCTTCCTTTTATTTAGCTTGGGACAATGATTCTTGTAGTGACCATACTTTCGACAGTTGAAGCATTGTACTTCTGAAATGTCTTTCTCTTTATTTGGCTTCCTCCTTTAACCAAACTTCCTTTTGTTCCTGAAATTCTTGAATCTTGCTGTGAAGGCTTGATCATCGTACTTCATTTGGGGTTTCTCTTTTTCACTGATCCTAGATTCTTCTTGAGCACAACAAGTCCAAATTTCTTCAAATATAGGATACTCCTTCCTTGTGTTCATTCTTGTGGCAAATGCATCCCATGTCTTGGGAAGACCATTGAGTACTATGTTTACCAATTCCTTCTCTGAAATGATCTCTTCAACAACTTGTAGTTGATCTCTTAACTGAGAGATTCGCACAAAGTATGATGTTATATTGTCATCATCATTCATCTTCATGTCATTGAGCTCGTTCTTCAGAATCATTACTTGTCCAATGTTTTTGACTGAGAAGAGGTTTGTTAGGGCATCGTACATCTTCTTCGATGAGTCAAGATGGGAGATGTATGGTATCAAGTGGTATTTTATAGAATCCACTATGATACTCATGGCATTTATGTCACTGTATTTGAACTTTTCCATAGCTACAACGTTTTGCAGTTCCTTCTCTTTCCCTTCTTCAAACTCTGGTTTCACAATCTTTCCTTTCATGATATCCAACACTTTATTCTTGGAAAGGATGAGATCAATTCTCGTCTTCCACGCTCTGAAATTAGAAGATCTATCTAACTTGTTCTCTAACTTCATAGAGTAAGTCATGGCTTCTTTGACTTGGTCAACCCTAGATTTGACCAAAATCTCAAACTTCACGTCTTGGCTTTCTGAGAGTACTAGGAGATGCACTAGGCTAGGGTGCACTGATCTATCTAGAGATTAGGTCAATCCCTTCATTTAAGGTGCCTCAACAAGAGAATTAGGGTTTCTGCAACTGCACCTGCTAGTAACCCTAGCGGTAGTGCTATGGTGACTGATCCTACTAGAAACCCTAGCGACAGTTCTTCAACGAGCTTAATATCCTTATGACTATGTTTCCTTCCAGCTGTTAGACTGAATGAAGGAGGCCTGGGCCCATAAACTGTTAGAATATTAAGGATTGTGCTCGTTTTACCATTGACAATATCTCTATTGTCACCCAACCATAGTCCGAAGCCACCCTCCGAGCACCTTAACCTTGATAAAGAATCACTCCGAAAGAAAACCATAGGATAGATAGCCACACAAAGGGTAGCGCACCTTTCCCCAAGGATAATGCACCAACAAGAATTGATCAGATAGTCCAAACCCTAGCCAAGAGATATTCCAAGCCAAAACGTAATTGCTAGCTGCAACAGCTGCATCGGTAACTCTCCTCCAAACCTGCACACAAAACTGGGCATTGTAGTGCACACGAGTGTTTCTCTGCAATTCTGGGACTGCCTGCCAGAATGAAGACTGGCCTCCTATATTTTTAGTAATTCTGGCTAACTTCCTGGGCCGACTTCTCATTCTGGGTATCTGTCTGTTCAGTGTATTATTATTTCTTCTGGACAACTTCTTCTCTTGGAGGCTAATAACCTAATATAAATTATCTTCTTGAGACGAAAAGTCTTCTAGGGTTATTATCCAACTCATTAGGGTTTCTTCTTGCTTCTCGGAGTATTCTATTCTCACCAGGTTTACACGTGGAGGTAAATACCTCCCCCAACTACCATAATATCAACACTTGTATGCTTAGAAAAATTGTGATTACTATCACTACTTAATGATTTAAGAATACAATCATGAAACATGCGAAATAATGAGAACACTTGCGAAACATACACGAGACACAATTTCATAGTGTGAGCAGCACTAGCGGTGCCTAACACCTGGCTTAGTCTTATTGTTTCGAAATAGAGTTACAACATGAGCACCACTGGCTCATTTTACAACATGGGTAGAGTCCCACGACTCACCTCACCTCACCAAGAGGAAACACTCATACACAAATTCACCCCATTGGACTTCACTATCGCAACAATCTTCGCACCCTTCTGGTTTTCCCACCACAAAATTAACTATCTCTTCTTATTGCAAGGATCACTTCACCAAGAACCCAAAAGACTTTGGTTTTTCCTCATAACATGTCTCCCATAGACTTGTTGATGCAGACCCCCTTCCCTCTTGGGGTTGTGCAACCTCCCGGTTCCTAGATATTTCCTTCTTCTGATTCAGATAAACTCTTCGGGCTCCTGGTTGAACCAAAATCAAATATACACAAGCCCCTCTTTGCTCCCTATGTGCAGGTCCCGACAGACCTGTGGGCTACTTTCCACGTGCTCTCAAAATACTAGTTTTAGGCGTTAGCCCCTCCTTCATACGACCTTGGGTCGTGTCCTTCTGCTAATGCACGATTGCATGTGCGGGCAAGAGTGGTTTAAAACCAACCCACTTTTCGCCCCACAATCCTCCTCATGCTGCCACGTATCCATTTACAAATGCCATGGTTCCAATTGTGGCCCACTCCGGAATAATTATCCTCTGCGCAAAATCTAGCCCTGCAATCCTTCCCGTCTATCGATCGCCTGTCTCTCGGCACTTCCTCGCGATCAATGGATTCTATCGAATCTCCTTTCCTTCCATCTACACACGATCTCATATCACCATGATCTGTTGCCACTAACTCCCATCTAGATCAACGACTGTTGTTGATTTTTCCTTTTGGGCTTCGGGAGTTTCAAGTTTCAAACTTCTCTCTCCTGTATATGGAAATCTCCCAGAGTGGAAGATCTGTTGCCACCTAGCTCCTTGAATCTATGACTAGGATCTCCTCCGTGAGTCCGGCCTTCGGGAATCTTGATTCTCATCCTCCACAAGCTCCCTTTCCTAATCTCCTTCTTCGCATGTGACCTTGAACGACGTCCTCACATGAACTCATGACTTTTGTTAAAGATCACACACCTTCAATCCTAGAAATGTTGTGGGACTGTCGATCTCCCAATATTAACTTTACCTCTGGATTGACGGTTCAGATATACCCTCTCCAAATATATGGACCAGATCTATTAGCAATTATGGAATTCAGGAGTTTGAAACCTCAACTTCGCTTTCCTCTGTACTTCAATCTTCCGGAGTTAATGATCTACTGGCACCTATCCTACTAAATCAACGACCCTACTTCTACCTCGGATGTTTGAGATTTCAACTCACATCTACGGTCCTACGACCTCCTTCTTGATCAACGGTCGAGATCCTCCTTCAGGTCTTTGGACCTTTCCTCCTCTGCTTTTCTCTAGAGTCTCATATTTGACGTCGTGTGTCCACCTTCGCGTCGATGGCTCTCGTCATTTCTGGGACTTCGGCCTTTGACGATTTCAAATCTCAACAACCACAAACCTCTGAAGTGAAATCTTCCGGAGTGTTGGATCTTTTGACACCTATCCTCTCTTGATCCAACGGTTTTTCAATGGTTGTCTAACAGAGTGACTCTTCGTCCTCCACACGTCCCTTCACAGATCAATGACCCGCGTTCTTCCTTTGGGATCAACGACCCTTAATCATTTCGGCCTTCGGCGCTTCTGGATATTCTAAAACACTAATTCACAAAAACCCTATAGTACGATCCTCCGAAGTTCATGATCTGGTGACACATGTCCTCTTCCATATCGACGACTACCGTTCTCTTCGACTGTTTGGGCTTCGGTGATGTCAAACCTTTCTCCTCCGCGTTCTCCCATAGTGAATTCTCCTAGAATTCATGATATTTCGCCACACACCCCCTTTCTATATCTGACAGCTCAGATTCTCTTCGGGCATTCACGATTCGGTAGTTTCAATTCTCAAGCTGAAACCCCAATGTAAATTTCCCCAGAGCTCGTGATCTGGTAAAAAGTGTCCCCTCTGCAGATCGACGACCCTCGACTCTTCGGTTGTTCAGCCTTCAGGTGTTTCAACTCTACACCTCCACCTCCTTCTAGATCTCACAACCCGTTGACACGTATTCCTTCTGAATCTAACAATCCATATTCATTTCGGCCCTTCGGACTTCGTTCTTCGAAAGTTTCAACTTCTCTGTGCGCTCATTTCTCCTGGAGCATCTTCACCCAAACTTGATGGATTTCCGCCATGCTTCCTCCCAAATGATGGACGGTCCCAAATGACTTCGGGACTTTAGGCCTTTTATCAAGTCCACTCTCATATGTATGTGCACAGTGTTAAGGTTCATGCAACTCCATCTGGATCCAACGATTGTTGATCCTTTGCACCTAAATCCAAGATATAGCATCTCTTCTTCTCCTCTGTTCGTTGGACGTGGAACTAACGGTCTAGAATCCTCCCCACAACTGATCAAATGGTTGTTGTCGCTCCTCCTCCTTATTGGGTATGAGTTATATTCTTTGCACGAGTAGTATTGTCTGAGTGTCTGTATCGGGGGGTTAGAGGGGGGGTGCAGGGGGGCGGAGCCCCCCGTGTGGGGGTTTGGGGGCAGCGCCACCAAATGTTTTTTTCGCACCATGACGACATTTTTCAGGACTGCATTTTCGGGACCGCATGATATTTAGGTGGTTTTTCGGCACATGGTTTTTTTTGCTGATGTTTTTCTATTTTCGGTTAAGGAATTAGGGTTTTGGACTAATCCAGGTCATTGGGTTAGGGTTTTGGATGCCGCTGGCTCCTATATGTATATTGTATTGTAAACAATGTAACACAATGTATGAATATAATATATGCTGGTTTTCTCGGTTTGGGTTTCCAGGGGAAATTTTTTTGTGTAATGTTTGTATTTTCCATTGTATCTTTTCTATTCTTTTCTGAATATCTGTTTGTAGTAGATATTGTACAAGGTTAGAATTTACACTCCTGATTTTTTTATTTCTTCCGACTTGGAAGATTTTGTCAGTCTTCAAAGGTTTTCGACCTTTGAACTTTCTCCCGTGAACCCAACTATCTTGGGTCTCGCTTACGCTCTTTCAAGCGTTATCTCTTATGAGATTTTGGACTTAGAATAAGTCCATCCCCTATGCACTCTTTGCATGATCTCTTCTGATCTTGTCCCTTTCAAAGGTTTCGATATCCCACACACTCCTTACGTTTCTGGGATTTCGTCAAACTCAGATTCGAAGGATTTCTTGGAAAGAAATTCTTCTCTCCCTCTTGGTGTTCTCCTTGCTCGATGCACACCTTACAGAGTTGCTTCTTACATAGTATTCAGTAACTATGTTTCTTCCTGAACTCAACACAGATTTCCCTTAGTTCACACTTGCACCCGCTCGATGCCCACCTGACAGAGCTTTACAAATTTCTTAGTAACTCTAGTTCTCTCTGAACTCAACAAAGAGTTCTTCCGGTGCACTCCTTGCACTTCTACTGATGAAGGTTCAACGGTATCTCTCCTAAGATTTTCCTGAGGTTAAATCACCTCTGTCAATGCACTCTTTGCAGACTGTGTGCACTCCTTGCACTCGGAAGCTCAAAATGAGAGAAACAATTGAAACTCATTCAATACTTCATCAGTTCACGCATTCACAACATGAACAACATAAAAACATAACAATAAACACAAACATACAAACACACCATGTGAAGGAAAAACTGCTTTTCTATTATCTCTGTGTGTCTATACAGATGTTCACGAAAAATGGACTGCAACAAAGTCTTAGTTCTCTCAAGCTCTCTCTCAGAACTATTCTACCTTCTAAGTCTCATAAGACTCTCTCTACCCAAGATCTCTCTCTCAAGTCTCCTAATTACAAAAAGAGGGCTTTACAAGCTTATCCTCTTCACCACCTTAGTGCTATCACTGTCTCAGTTATGGCACCATAGTTCTACGGCTACATTCCATAAATGTTTATCCAGACCTGACTATGATCTGGACCTATTGTAGGCAACCATTTAAGGCAACCCTATCCACTACATGTACAAAGGCATGGCCTGACATTTACAGCCTTACAACATGAAAATTTGTATTCAATCATATTTCAAATTTTAAAAATGGGAGGGTCAGTGCCTCTCCCTTTCTCCATTACATGTTTGCATACTGGCATGCTGGAACATTTTCTGAGGTGGAGTGATTCTCTTGCATCTTACTCCACTTCTGTGAAAAATTCTTGAGCTCCTGCACATGAGCTCCTCTTTTCTAGTGTTGAAATCCTCCTGGATCCCAAACTCTTCCTTGGAGTTGTCCTCTTGCTCCTCTGCTTTGTTATTTTCGTTGTTGCTGCTTCTTCTTATCCTTATTCTTCCCTATTTCTATTGTAGGTTCTCCTCTGTTTATCTCCCCTTTGCTGACTTCTTTTGTTGACCTCAACATCAGATTTTTGATCTCCTCTATCACCCTGTCCAGTTTCTCTAGTGGTTGGTTCTCCTTATGCAGTCTTCTCGGCTGCAACTCTTCCTTATTAGTGGGTGGATCGACTTGATCTCCCATGTTGTATTTACTTCCTCTTGTGGCACTAAGTTGCCACTCTTTTGCAGACTCCAGTTCCACAGTTTCATCTCTGATTTGTCGCTCATCTTCTTCCCATGACAGATTGGCTTTTGCCAGCTCCTCTTGCGTTGGTTCAAGTCCAACTTCTTCCAATTGCTCCTATGGCTGGTATGCTCCTTCATCTGTCTCCAATCTGATCTGATGGATGTGTTGGATTTGCACCATTACCCTTCTCTCTATGGCTTCCAATTATTCATACATATCAGCAAGGTCTATGCTATCTATTTATCTTTCTGTTGCAGGCTCTAGTGCTGCAGTCATCTCTATTTTAGCTTCCTGGCTGAAAAATTTTAGCCATTATTATGAATTCTCCTCTCCTTCTGTTGGGGTATAAATCAATGTTTGCTCCATTTATTCCTCTTATCCTTGGGAAACTTCTGATATCTGCTTCATCATCATGACAGTCACTTTTGGTTGTCCTTCTCCTGTTGTTGCATCTGTAACACATGCTCTAGCTTCAACTGGGCTATTTGGTAGGAATGTCTTGATCCCTCCAATAATCCGAATGATCCTCTGATCCTCTTCTTGGATGGTGAGAGTATTTAACTTCTCATCATCTTCATTCACATGGTCTGCAAATCCACATGAATCTTCACCTATCAACAATCCTCGCTGACATGAACTCACTTCTGAGCTTCTGAGACTTTCTGATAGTCTCATTTATTTCCCTCTGCCCACCTAGCAATTTGGACTTCTCTTCTACCCACTTGGCAGTCTATGAGATCAAATGATACCATCTCATATCCCATCTTGCAATCTGAACTTTCAGCATTGCTCCTCTGGCAGTATACGAGACCTTCCACTGATCTCTTTCCATTACCCACCTGGCAACTTGAAAGTCCATTTCTGCCCACCTGGCAGTTTATGAAATTCTCTCCTAATATCATATCATTTCCCACTTGGAAATATGAATTTCCACTGCCATCCTCCTGAAAGTCTATGAGATCCTCCAATGATCTCATTTCATTTCCCACCTAGTAATTTGAAAATTCATCTCTACCCTCCTGGCAGTTTATGAAATCTTCATCTGATCTCACCTCCTCCTCATCACTGAGGTTCCTTCCAGTTTCTGGTCCATAGATGTGAACCACTTCCTCTTCATCTATGAGGATTTTGACATACCTCATCCACCTATTAAACAGTTGTTGTTGTCCTTTGGCCAACAATATATTGACTGGCTACTTCACCTTCTTCTTCATGGGCCATTCATATACCCAATGCGCTTTAGCATTTTTCTGCACTTTTAATGTCAACTGCTCCATCCTCGCTTTTATTGCATTGAGCTCCAGATCCATCTTTGGATTTCTTTTCTTCTTGCGGCCTTCTCTTTGACCACACTCATGGCCTTCAGTAGCCATTTCCACCTTCTACCTACCCTCCTAGAAATTCTATGGATCACTCTACATCTGTGAGCATCTCCATCTTCTCTCACAGCTCACTTGATTGTTTAACTTTCTGTTGTTGTTGTGCACGTGAAACAACCTTCTCCTTTGCCTGTTGTCTACAGGAAAACATTCACTTATGATACCATCTAATGTTATCATCTCATCTCCTTTCATGGTCTCTTCTCTGTCTGCTATTTGCAAACAAAATAATGGCCTTCTCCTCTTTCTCTTTTGTCTCAAATCTAGAGACAAAAATTTAGCTTTGATACCACCTAATGGTGTGTATAAGAGTATATCCTTTCTCTGTTCTCCGCTACAGAAATAAACAATATGTGCTCTGATACCACCTGATGCAAATCCCCTTCATTCCAAGGGCTACGTGAACTCTCGGTCTCTGGATCTTTCCTTACTCTGAGTTGGATCGACTCTTCGGGCTCCTGGTTGAACCCAAATCAAATATACATAGGCCCCTCTTTGTTCCTTGTGTGCAAGTCCTAATAGACCCGCAGTCTAATTTCCATGTGCTCCCAAAACACCAGTTTCAGGTGTAAGCCCCTTTGGCATTAGCCCCTCCTTCATACGACCCTGGGTCATGTCCTTGTGCTAATGCGCGATTACAGGTGTGGGCAAGAGTGGTTTCAAACCAACCCACTTTTCTCCCTGCAATCCTCCTCGTGATGCCACTTATCCATTTACAAATACCGTGGTTCCAATTGTGGCCCGCTCTGGAATAATTATCCTCCATGCAAGTTTTGTCCCCGCAATCCTTTCCTTCTGTCGATCTCCTATCTCTCGGTGCTTCCTTGTGATCAACGGATACTATCGAATCTCCTTTCCTGTCATCTACACACGATCTCAGATCACTGTGATCTGTCGCCACGTAACTCCCCTCTAGATCAACGGTTATCATTGATTTCGCCTTTCAATCTTCGGGAGTTTGGATTTTCAAACTTCTCTCTCCTCTATATGGAAATCTCCCAGACTGGAAGATCTGCTCCCAACTAGCTTCTTGAATCTATGGCCGAGATCTCCTCCATGAGTCCGGCCTTCGAGAATCTTGATTCTCAACCTACACAAGCTCCCTTTGCTAAGCTCCTTCTTCGCATATGACCTTGGATGATGTCCTCACGTAAAATCGTGACTTCTGTTAAAGTTCACGCACCTTCAATCCCTGAAATGTTGTGGGACCATCGATCTCCCGATCTTGACGGTACCTCTAGATTGACGGTTCATATATTCCCTCTCCAAATCTACGGACCAGATCTCTTCGCGATTCCAAACTTCGGGTGTTTGAAACCTCAACTTTTCTTTCCTCTGTACTTCAATCATCTAGAGTTAACAATCTACTGGCACCTTTCCTGCTGAATCAATGGCCTTGCTTCTACCTTAGATGTTTGACCTTTCAACTCAGATCTACGGTCCTGCAACCTCCTTCTCGATCAACGGTCGATATCCTCCTTCGGGTCTTCGGACCTTTCCTCCTCTGCTTTTCTCTAGAGTCTCAGATTTGACGTCGCCTTTCCACCTTCACATCGATGGCTCTCGTTGTTCCCAGGACTTCGGCCTTCGGCGATTTCAAATCTCAACAACCACAAACCTCCGAAGTGAAATCCTCTGGAGTGTTGGATATTCTGACACCTGTCCTCTCTTGCTCCAATGACTGTTCAATGACTTTCTAATGGAGTGACTCTCTGTCCTCCATGCATCCATTTGCAGATCAACAACCCGCATTCTTCCTTTGGGATCAATGGCCCTTAATCATTTCGGCCTTCAATGCTTCAAGATATTCTGAAACACTAATTCACAAAAACCCCAGAGTACGATCCTCCGAAGTTCACGATCTGGTGACACTTGTCCTCTTCCAAATCAATGGCTATCATTTGCTTCGGTTGTTCAGGCTTCGACGATGTCAAACATTTCTCCTTCTCGTTCTCCCGAAGTGACTTATCCTAAAATTCATGATCTTTTGCCACGCATCCCCTTTCTAGATCTGATGACTCAAATTCTCCTTGGGCATTCGTGATTCGACAATTTCAATTCTCAAACTGAAAAACTAATGTAAATTTCCTCAGAGCTCGTGATCTGGTGACAAGTGTCCCCTCCGCAGATCAACGACCCTCGACTCTTCAGTTGTTCAGCCTTCAGGTGTTTCAGCGTTACACCTCCACCTCCTTCTAGATCTCATGACCTGTTGACACGTATTCCCTCTTAATCTAACGATCCAAATTAATTTTGTCCCTTCGGGCTTCGGGCTTCAGAAGTTTCAACTTCTCTATTAGCTCATTTCTCCCAGAGCATCTTCACCCAAACTTGATGGATTTCTACCACGCGTTCTCCCAAATGATGGACGGTCCCAAATGACTTCAGGACTTTTAGCAAGTCCACTCTCCTGTATGTGCACAGTGTTAAGGCTCGTGCACCTGCGTCCAGATCCAACGATTATTGATCCTCTGCACCTAGATCCAATGGATGGGATCTGTTCTTCTCCTATGTGCTTCCTCTATTTGTTGGACGTTGATCTAACGCTCTAGGCTCCTCCCCAAAACTGATTAGACAGTTGTTGTCACTCCTCCTCCTGATCTTTTTATTTCTTCCGACTTGAAATATTTCTTTAGTCTTCAAAGGTTTTTGGGAGAAAAATGGTCTTAATCTCAAGAAATCGAATTTGAACCAATTTGCAGGGAATTTGAGCCCCTCATGCCCTTTTCTGCGTCAGGTACGACACACATATTTCTTAGGCGACTATTGATATTATGGTAGCTACAAGAGGTATTTACCTCCACATGTAACCCTGACTAGAATAGAATATTCTGGGAAGCAAGAAAAAACCCTAAAGCATTTAATATAACCCTAGAAGACAAGTCAACTAAAGAAAATATTTAATATTAAGTGTTTAGCCTCCAGAATGAGAAGTAGGCCCAGAAAGTTTAGGAAAAACAATATAAATACAGGAAACTAGATCTCATTTGTCACCTCACCTCTCATAACTGCGTATAGCCAGTGGTGCACAAGTTTGAAGAGGAGTTGTAACTGGCAGATTTCGGTTTTGACTTGGAATTTCTCTTGGTTATGGTTTGGAATTTATGCTTAGATTTTGGTTATTATTGCTTGGTGCACTAGCCCTAGAGAGAGGTGTGCTACCTTGATTAGCTATTAAGCCTAGGGTTTTCTTCCAGAATCATTCTCTATCAAGGTTAAGGTGCTTGGGAGTGGCTTCGGCCTATGGTTGGGTGACAATATTTCTATATTGTCTACGGTTAAACGAGAGCACCTATTATTTATAACAGGTTATGGGCCCACACTATCTTCAGACAGTCTAACCGTTGGAAGATAGATTGGGAGGATTTTCTCAGTTATAGTTGCAGTTGCAGCCAATTTTTGCTACAACAATGAAACCCTAACCCTCTTGTTGAGGCACCTTAAGTGAAGAGATTGACCTAATTTCTGGATATCCTAGTGAGACTTAACCTAGTGCACCTCCTAGTACTCTCAGCAAGATAAGACATCAAGTTTGAGTTTTTGGTCAAAGTCAAAGGTTGACCAAGTAAAAAAAGTCATGACTTACTCTATGAAGTCAGAAAACAAGTTATAAGGGGATTCTAACTTCAGAGCATGGAATACAAGGATTGATATCATCCTTGCCAAATAATAAAGTGTTGGATATCGTGAAAGGAAAGATCGTGGAACCACAGTTTGAAGAAGGAAAAGACAAGGAACCTCAGAACATTGTAGTTATGGAGAAGTTCAAAGACAATGACATCAATTCCATGAGTATCATAGTGGACTATGTAAAAGACCACTTTATACCCTACATCTCTCATCTTGACTCATCTAAGAAGATGTACAATGCCCTAACTAACCTCTTCTTAGTTAGAAACATTGGACAAGTAATGAGTCTGAAGAATGAGCTCCGTGACATGAAAATGAATGATGATGATAACATAACATCATACCTTGTGAGAATCTCTCAGTTAAGAGATCAACTACAAGCTATTGAAGAAATCATTTCAGAGAAGGAACTGGTAGATATAGTACTCAATGGTCTTCCCAAGACATGGGATGCATTTGCCACAAGCATGAACACAAGAAGGGATTATCCCACATTTCAAGAACTTTGGACTTGTTGTGCATAAGAAGAATCAAGGATTAATGCAAAAGAGAAACCCCAAAAGAAATACGATGGTCAAGCTTTCACAACAAGGTTCAAGAATTTCAGGAATAAGAAGAAGTTTGGCTCAAGGAAGAAACCAAATCAAGAAAAGGATATGTCAACGATACAATGCTTCAACTATAGAAAATATGGTCACTACAAGAACCATTGCCCTGAGTTAAAGAAATGGAAGGAAACAGACGAAGCAACAGTTGTTGAAGAAAGGGAACCCTTAAAGAAAGTCAAGCAAGATAAAACAAACTTCTTCTTCTAAAACAAGGTAACAATATTCTTTATAATTTCTGTACATACCATGTTTACATAGTTTATGTACATATCTTGCATATTTGTTTCTTAGAAAATAAGTTGTTCAAGGAGAAACAATACCTATGGAAGAATAACAAGATAAAGATTGCTATCATGATGACTACAAGTCAAGAAATACACATGAAAAGATGAAGTACATTGACAACCCTTGGTAACAATTTATGTGGAAGATATTACATAAGTAACAACTGTAAGATAAGAATCAAACTTGAAGAAACCTGGAAGAAGTAAAAATAGAAAGAAGTCAACAATCAAGAGGAAATTAGAAGACATGTGACACTTTACAGAAGGCAATAAGGATGCAAACAAAAGCATGGAATCTCTTAGATGAAGGGGGTTGATTATATAATTCCAAAAGAAGAGCATGCATTCATGCATGAAGCAAGGATTAGGAGGGAGATACTCCTAAATAATATGATCCACTAAAGTATCTATCCATGTTCTCATTGATGGTAGCAACCGTGAAAAACAACACGTGTTCAGTTTGACTTTATAAGAAGTCTTCTTCAAGAACCCTTAAAGTATCCCTGGTTGTCCATTCACATCCATGATTCTATGATGAAAGGAAGAAGTTGGAATCTTCAGGGCATGAAATATATATAAAAACTCCATGGACCCAAGAGCTAAAGATAAACATGAGGAAGAACATGAATATTCTGAGAGAGAAATAAAACCCAGAACAACCAGTCATTATATCAAGTCTCACAAGACTACCAGCTTGTTTTGAATCCAATAGAAGCAATCAAGCAGAAGAAATGAAAGTTGTGATGAATAGAAGCATTGGGAGATTCATAACTAGAGGTTCTCCCAAATGGAGGGAGAAGACTATGATGACAACTTGTTGCCGTAGACTAGATATATGTCTATCAGAGCCATTATATCTCTTGCATTATCCATGGATTAAAGTTAACATCAGTTGGTTGTAAAATACTGTTCTCCCAATAGATCACTTGAGGAAGAAGCTTATATAAAGAAATATCAAGGTTTTGCGGTATACCATAAAGAGACCCATGTATGCAGATCAATGTTTTAAAAACCGAAACCGGTCGAGGGTCCAACTTGAATCGGAACCGGTAATAAACTGGTCGAACTGGTTTCAATGAACCGATTTTAAAAAAAATACATAACATATTTAAATTTTAATGAAAAAAATATATTTTAAGATTTTAAATCATGTTTCCAAAGCATTAGAGACAATTAGAGACAACATATCCAAAGTATGCTCATGAATATATCAAAACGA